>JAWNPC010000262.1:9725000-9735000 GCA_035045365.1 Drosophila leonis | reverse complement strand
AATTATATATTATGTTTATATTTTTTAAAATTAAAATTTAAATGTAAATATTCTTTTATTTTGTTGAAGTTTTAAAAAATATTTCAAATATTTATATTTCTTTAATATAAATTAAAATGTAAATATTCTTTATTTTTTTTAAGTTTTAAAAACATATTTTAATTTTTTTTTTTAATTATAATAATTGTTTAATTTTATTAAAATTTAAAAAAAATATTTAAAATTTATTTTGCTTAAAAAATTTATATATTATGTATGTATATATTTTATAAAATTAAAATTTAAATATAAATATTCTTTTATTTTGTTGAAGCTTAAAAAAATATATCAATAATTTTAAAAAAATCTTATTAATTGTTTTTTATTCTAAAAGTTAAATTTTTCCCATCAACATCAACGACAACGAGATAAAATTTTCTTTTTACTATTAATAAAAAATATTTGTATATTATATATAACTTATAATATAATATAATTTATAATATTAATAATCTGTCAGTTGAACCTTTGTATATATATACCTATATATATGTACATACATATATACATATATACATATCACTTAATGTCTGGCAAAAGCAAACGGATTAGCAGCATATTTAGAGAGAATTTGAGGTGTAGCACTTGGGTATTTCAATAAAGTCCGGCACTGTGTTACGCATAACTAAAATACACAAAAAAAACCCAGCTTAGTCTAGAAATGAGCAGAATTGTATCAGAACTTATCTGACTGCTACTCGTATATCATTTAACTATCATTGAATATATAATTAAATTATTTTTCTTTTTATTTAAACATAAACTTAGATATTAAGCATTTCATTTTAAGCCTTTAAAACAAATTTGTCTATAGTCCATAAACTTTCAGCTTTCATATACTCTAATATGATAATATAAAAATGTTACAAAAAACTTTGGACTTTTCCTTAGGGAATCTAAACTTCGTCATGGCAACTCAAACATTTCATTTGCCCAAAAATATTCGTCACAACAGTCCACAGCCATGACGAACTTTGAACTTGTGTTTAACCTGTCACCCAGACCCAGACCCAAATCCTGCGTGGCATCAGGTGCAATGGACACACGTTATCCACGGCGCATGCTAAGCCACAACAAAAATGATTACTCATCCAAGCCAAATGCGAATGATTCACTGGGGGTCGGGAGTCGCACCTTTTCAGCCATTATATAAATAAAGCACAGTGCGATGGACAAAACTCGATGTAAAGTTTTCGTGTGTTGCCTGCCTCCCAGCGGAGCTGCCTAATGAGTCACTGACCGGGCGGTGCTCCCCATATTTCTGTCTCTCTCTCTCTCTCTCTCTCTGTGTGCGTGTGTGTGTGTTGCTGGGGCTTTGCATAAATAAAATAAAGTCGGGCGTCGAGTTGTTTCATTGAACTGAGCCTCGGCTGCCTCAACTTCGACTGACTTATAGCATACATTTCGGCGCTGAATAGAATTAGCCCCAAAAATCGGTTCACTGCACGCACGTTGACCTAATAATTGGCCACAATTTGCTTTTTGCCACGGGTCAGGGTATCAATCGAATGCCATTGTCTGACTTTCTATGATAAGGGCACACACAACATGGGCATTGTGTTTTCGCTCAATTAGGGAGACACTGTAGAAGATTGGATGTGGGTATACACAGATTGGAAACTAATCATGGATTCTGTAAAAAAAAGTTTTCCAAGGGTTGATATTTGACACTTGATAAATTTTTTTAATACAATTAGGCAAATCTTTTATAGAGTATCGCTTTTACTGAATACTAATTAAATCTTTAAAAGTAAACAAAGTTTTTACTCTAGATCTCCAGAAGAAAAAGACAAAGAAAGAGAGACTCAGAAGCAGCGTTTCTATCTCTATTTCTCCTAAATTTTTGACTCGCTTTCTCTTTCTTCACGTAATATTATAAAAGTGTTTGATCAATTCCCTTTCTCTCAATCTCTCTCTCTCTTTCTTTCTTTCTCTCTCGCTCTCTCTGTTTTTATCTCGCTCTCTCTGTCTTTATCTCTCTCTCTCTTCTTTCTCTCTCTATCTCTTCTTTCTATCTCTCTTTTTCATTATCTCTCTCTCTTTATTTTTCTCACGCTCTTTATTTTTCTCTAGTGATCTCTGTCTTTATCTCTCTCTCTCTCTCTCTTCTTTCTCTCTCTATCTCTTCTTTCTATCTCTCTTTTTCATTATCTCTCTCTCTCTCTCTCTATTATATTGCTCTCTCACTTTCTGTCTTTCTCTTTATATCTCTCTCTCTCTCTCTCTCTCTCTCTCTACTTCTCTTTGTGTGTCTATCTCTTACTGCTTCTGCCTTTTTCTCACTTTTTTTCTCTCCTAATTTTCTCTCTTTGGTCTACCTGTTTCTTCTGTTTCTTTCTCTCTCTTCTTATTTTTCTCTGTGTTTCTCTCTCTTTCTCTTTCGCTCTCTTCCCATTCTCTCTCCCAACAATCTATTTGTTTTCCCACTCTCCCGATAATTCTTTCTTTTACTGTCTTTCTTTATTTCACTCACTTTCTCTATGTGTTTCTGCCGTTCTCTTCCCCCCCCCCCCTTGTATTTGGGGTAACAGATATTTTGGGCAAACAATAAAATGCTGATTAGGTGCGTCAAATGCCAAGGAATTGTCAATGAGAAATGGTTAAAGGACACAAAGGGGTGCGTGCTGATGGTCACAGGCCACAATGCCAGACAATGCGAGGGACAACCCTGAAATGAATGCCGTCTGCCCAGCAGCCAGCAGCCAGACCGCAGCGTAATGCTTAACCCCAACCCGCCCACCACGCCCCACCACTGACCTGCAACCTCAGACAGCTCTCAATGTCATTTGCAGCATGCACCAGCTGCAGAAGCCGGCAAACCGGTGCAGGCAGCGCCCAGACCTTGGCCATGAGAGTGGGCGAGTGGAAGCTGTAGAGGAGCTGTCCCTACCAGGAATCGCCGACTGTGTCTGTGTGTGTGTGTGTGTGCAACGTTGGCTGTGCATGCGGAAATGCGCATGCTTGCGTGTCCTTGCCCTTGGTAGCGAGTCCTTTGCATAGTTGTTGTAGCGAATGCCCCTGAAAACTGTTAACCTTCGTGCAGCGCGCACGAAGGATTTTTGCAATGTGCAACGTACAACGCGGAACATGCGCGTTGCATGTGCAGCCAGCTCTCCGCGAGAGTGTGAGCAAAAGAAAGAAAGAGAGAGAGAGAGAGAGAGAGAGAGAGAGAGAGAGAGAGAGAAGAGTGTAGAGAGTAGAGAGTAGAGAGTTGCCACCAAAGCCGAAACTACAAATTTATGTTTTGGGGTGTCGTCTGGCTGCCCCTGCCTCAAGCCGGTCGTATTGCAGAGCTTTGTCATTGCCATTGACCATGATATTTAGCCAATGTCAGTGAATGGCGCTAAGAGTCGCATAACCTTACGACTGCCACACCAAGGGGCAGCCTAGCTTAGCCCAGCTCCAAAGCAGTTCAAGACAAACTTAATCGTCATTAGCGACCTTAGCGGACGAACGTCTTGCATGGACAGAGCCAAGGCCCACAAGGCGAAGACAACGTTAAAAAGCTTTTGCTATTGCTTTCAATTGAACGCTCGAGGGTTGTAACTCCAGACAGACAATCTGTAGCGCCACCCACTCTAGATATTTGCAATTATATATACATATACACACATATATATTTTATATATAATTTCTATGCTACGACAACTCCAGGAATTCTATGCCAAACTTTGCAACCCCAAAAAGCAAAAAAACAAAAAAAACAAAAAAAACAACAAAAAAAAAGCACACACAAAAGGGGCAACGGCACAAACAACGGTTCCAGACGCAGCCAAACCCAACTGCGTATCATAAATCTGCATTCATACCAACTGCAAAATGCCCTGGAATGAAAAAGAGAGAATCTAACTGCTTACCATGCACTTGAACAATTATATATACAGACTATAAAATACCCTAGCTAATTTGATTTAATTTCCATAATTAACTTGTTTAACTTTGCTATCACATTTTGTTATTTAATTAACGCAGCATCAGATTGCATTTAAAACTGTTCTCAAAAATATGCCCGTTTTAATTGCATGGCCTTAGGGTATAATAACAGCGCGTAAATCTGCAGCCCAACACTTCCGTCGCCAACGTCGTCGTCCGCGTCAGCGTCAGTCCCTTGTTCATTGCACCCCCAACGTATTGTACATTGACTTCTCTGGGCTACGCTTTGTTTTCTGCATTCGCCGACGGCAGAGTCGCAACAATGTGCTCTCATACACAGACGCGCGCTCTCACTCTCTCTCTCTCACACACACACACACATTTACGTTTTGCGCTTCACTCTCTTTGTGCTGAGCGACATTCCCATACCACGACCTACCTTACCCACACCCACAGTGCGCTTTCAGCTTTCTGCGTTTGGCTTTGGCCATTCTTCCGTGCACAACTCCCGCCCAACGGCAGCAGACTCTGCTGTGTGTGTGTGTTTGTATTGGTGTCTGTGCTGCCGCTGCCGCTGTCGCAGTCACAGTCGACGCTGCTGCACAAATTCGCAGTTTGGTTTTCATATTGAAAGTAGAATTTTTCACTTTTGCAAATTTCTGTCTCGTTTCAGTCGCATTAACGACGTCATGTCGCACGTTTGTTCTGCATTTGGTTCTTACACGCCGATGCGCTCCGAATGTTATTGTTGTAGCCTGCTCTAGTCTGACGGTATGAGATTAACTTTCAATTGTTATGTGCAAGTGCTATAATTAATTAATTATTATATATCTGTGTCTGTGTGTGTGTGTGATCGCAATGATCTCTGTTAAAAAGTGCGCAGCTGCCTTGAGGAGACAATTGGAATATGTGCTACGAAGAGAGGATAATGAAAGAGACTGCAAAGGTGTGCGTGGCTGATTAACGGTACTATGCCAAACTAACTGTAAAGAAAGAAAAATTGAAATATTTATTGATATTTTTATTTTTGATTGCTTTATTTTGCTTCTTGTTTTTTTTTTGTGCTGATCCCCATCAATTCCAATTTGACCTTTCACTGTCAGGATCATTCAGCCCATAAGAACCTGCTCATCTCATCTTATTTAGTTAACCTGCCCAAAATGTCTGACTCATTCCAGAGCAGCGCTCACAACTGGCAACTTCAAAACTCCAGACATTGCAACCCTCATTAGGCGCCCCAACCTTCCATGTCTGGTCCATACACGGGGCGGGCTGCAACTCCAATTACCCACACACACACACACACACACACACACACACAGCTAGCGAAACTCTTCTGTGTCTGTTGCTTAACAGGGCGCTGCTCGCTCAACTGTAGCGCCACTGTAGACGCGCTGTTAAGTGCGCCACTGACACAGACACAGCGACAGCGACAGCTGCTGTTAACCTTGCCTTGGTATTGGTGAACTTGACTAAACACGCGCTAGCTACAGTTCTCTCTCTCTCACACGCTCGCACTCTTTTCGCTTAGTAGTTGCATTCGCGTGCGCTCTTTGGCGCGCTCTCTCTGTCTCTCTCTCTTTTGCTATTGAGTTTCTATTTCAAATTCTTTGCAATGTGTGTATGTGGAGCGGCGCGTTGTCAGCAATGAGCATTCAGTGTTAAGGTCAATACGTTTGTTGTGTTTACACACACACACACACATGTAAGCATGCATGATTGTGTGCGTTTGTGTGTGAGATTGCATCCATGAGGTTGCGTTTTGCACGCTGATTGCTTTGCTATTGAAATTTGTCACTGGCGGCGCTTGTCTATGCATTTGTGTGCGTGTGTGTGTGTGTGTGTAAGTATTTATTGCTCATTTGTCGCTTTTTGGTTTTTTTTTTGTTGTGTGTTTGGGGTCAAATTGTGACTTTGACGCTTTGACGTTTACGGAAGCTTTTTGTTGTTTTTGTTTAATTTATGAATTGACTAATGCGAATGCATCAGCTTTGATACGTGCCCCGTTAGGTGTTCATTGACACTCAAAAACCTAATAAAATGTGCCAATTCCGCCAGTTTCAACTTCCCTTAAGTCTCAGAAATATGAACCTACCTCAATGCGTGACTCCGTCTGTCCGTTAAAGTCTTTTGCTAACGCATATTGCTCATACGCACTGTTTTGCTTCTTCTTCTTCTTCTTGTTGTTGTGGTTATTGCGGAAGTTGCTGCCCACTCAAACTTCGCCCAGCGAACTACCCTTATTCATTATTCATTATTTCTTTCGAGAACCAACACCCCCAACTGGGTGGCAACTCCATTAAAATGCTCGTGGACCCTACTCATGCCAGAATTTGTTAACCCCCCCAACAAAAAAAAAAAAACGAAACTTGGTTTGTGCGTGTTTGCCGTTCGTACGCTCATTCGCGTTTATTTTTGTTTATTTATGTTTTGCTTTTTGTATTCTTTACAGCATTTTTGGCTTTGCTTCCTCGTTTGCTTAGCGCAAGCTCACGCTCTCTCCCAAACACACACACACTAAGGCAAATACTTGCTTCCTCTCTGTCTCTCTCTCGCTCATGACAGTCGGTTAGCGGGGCTTCCTCACTCTGTCAGACGTGCCCACTTTGCAGCCAAGCAGGCACACACATACAACGACACTCACAACGAACGGTTTTCACTTTCATTGTGCAGCTTATTCGCCCACTCACACATATTCTCTCACGCACACACACACACAGTTGCTCACACAGCAGGTTTTCGTATTGCTACGCTTCTCTCTCTCTCTCTCTCGCGCGCGCTGTCGTATGTTCTGTTCTGTTCGGTTCTGTTCTCTGCTCTCTCACTGTTGTTCGGTTCTGCTCTCAGGCTGCAAGCTTTTTGCGATTTTCAGTTTCAGTCAGAGAAAGTACGGCGCAAGCAGCGGTCGCGTATCTAAAAAGCGCGTCCATCAATCAAACAAATTAAAAAAAGCCTCAAAATCGCCGTCGCTAATTAAATATTAAAATCTAGAAATTCCTGCTTAAAAAGCAAAAATGTGCAACAAATGCAAGCCGAACCGATGAGAGCTAACATTACCAAAAAAAAAAAAATTATATATTGAAAAAATTGAAATTTGTAATCGAATTGAATTGTAGAAAGTGTTGCAAGTTGTTAACATTGAATCGTGTGTCCGTGTCCGCGTCGCGCTGTGTCCTTGTCCTTGTGCAGCGCCCAACGGTCGCAGCAAGCCAGCCAGCCCGAACAGCTGTTGGCTGCCAGTTCAAGTCCTCGTGCTCGTCCTCGTCCTCGCCCACGTCCTCGTCCACGACCACGTTCACGTCCTTGTCGCCGTTAGCTGTTGCCTCTTCACCTTGCTCTTGAACGCTGCGCTGCCTAGGCCCTCAATGTCAGTGTCAGCACCATTGCCACAGCCACAGCCGCAGTCAGAGCCAGTTGTCATCCTATTGAATTTTCACAAATATTCACTTTTCACATATTGAGCCACACACAACCACGCCCCCCCCTAGCAAAGCTTCAGCTGCGCCCAGCTGTTGCTGCTAAACTAAAATAAAAGCAAGAAAGCAACAAATCTCTATAAGCTAATATGCAGCGCGAAACAGCTGTAGTAAAATTTCTGTAAAAATAATAAAAGTATCTGGCCAATAGCAATGTGTTTTAATAAGCTTTACCTGTTAAATAAATGCGTGAATTATTCGCCAGGTGCGCAGTGCAAGTGTCCAACATAGGTGCTAAATACAAAACAACAACAAAAAGGATACGCCAAGGAGAAATACAATAAAAAAAAATTATTAAAAAATAGAATTTAACAACAAAAAACAAGTGACATAATCATCTCACTCTCTACCCCTCTCGCTCTCACTCAATGAAACATTAAAGAGTTTGGCCTTCACAAAACCTACATACACATAAAGTATATTTTTATAAAGGTGTTTATATCCCATAACAATTCTACAATAAATAATAAATAATAATAAAAGAAAGAAGCAGAAGTTCGACAACAATATTCATAAATTGAATGCTCAGGTGAAAAATGACTAAAAAGAAAATTATAAAAATAAATAATACTAATTAACAGGCAACTAACGCGTTGTGTTTCATGTGCAAAACATCTATATATATATATATATATATATATATTATAAATATATTATTAATATACACCTGTACAACATATATATATATATAAATATTATATTTTTGGAGAAAAATCAAGCAAAAAGTGAATGAATTTAATTAAAATGTTATCAAGCGCTGACTAATTGTCATAATTATAATTAAATACTCGTATATACTATATACATATTATATAAATAATTAATTAATTAACATAAATATATATATATAGCAAACTCAACTCAAGTATTCATCAAACAAATATCAGAACATAAATATTATGTTGCAACAAATGCATTCAATAATTGCATAAACAAATAAATATATATATTTTTTTGCATTATTATTCAACAATCAACTCATCAATCAATCAAGCTAACAATCAATCAGGTCTATACATTATTTATAAAAGTAAGTGTCTATGCCTAATTGGCAATTTAATGAACAAAATATTTTTAATTAATTTACTGGGAATTATTGAGGAAGTTAAAAGCATAAAATATGAAAAAGAACAAAATATTGAGAAAATATAGTACAGTCGAGTCTCGATAATTCGAAATGGCAAGGGGATTAGGTTTTTTACGAATTAGACGGAAATTCAAATTATCGAGACTCGACTGTAACGAATTTTTTTCAAGGGGATAGATTTTGTTTCGATTTATCGCGATTATCGATTTAGCGGGGTACAAATTATCGAGACTCGACTGTATTATATTATATACATATACATACTATACACATTTATATATATTTATACTCGTTCATGAAGTGTAAAGAGTATATTGGCTTATTCAGTGTTCGTCTGTCCGTTTGAACGGCAGCAATTTCTCCTTTATTGAAGCTAGAGACTTGAAATTTGGAATATATGTATATTCCTGGGCATACTCGTCTTATAAAGTCTTTAGGTTTTTCCTGTTGTTGGTTAATCTGTAACGTGTCAAATAAAACTCCCGGATCACATTAACAAAAGCTGCGTTTTAGTCAATAGCATATTCAACTCCACTCTCTCGTGGTAGACGCGCTTTACTTGATTCCATACATATTCTTAATGGCGCTGCCAGATAGTTTTCTTACATTTAACATAAACATAACAGATATTGTGTTGCCATACAATAATACCGATTATTTTAACATATACATGCTATACACATTTATATATATTTATACTCGTTCATGTAGTGTAAAGAGTATATTGGCTTATTCAGTTTTCGTCTGTCCGTTTGAACGGCAGCAATTTCTCCTTTATTGAAGCTAGAGACTTGAAATTTGGAATATATATTCCTGGGCATACACGTCTTATAAAGTCTTTAGGGTTTTCCAATACGCCCACTAGGGGTGTGGCAAAACGGGCCATACTATAGCTGGTATAACGGAAACGCTACAAACTAAGATGCCAGAGATTTGATATTAGGAATATATAGATATATATATAATATATATAATATAAATGACCATTGGGGGCGCCATTGGCATCAATTGGGGTAAAAATGTATTTTCCAAGCTTTTGCAGCTTGAGCTGTAAATTTGACAGTTAAATTGCTGCAGACGCCAGCTTGAGAAATGATTCAACTATTTTTAAGCCCTGAACGAGTATTATGCAGTCGGTCATGACCGATTTATATTTGTATTTATTTATTCTAAATTTTATTATATCCAAATATTTAATTATTATTTTTTATTAAATGAAAAATAAATAAATATTTAGTAATTTAATATTTTTTATTAAATGAAAAAAAATAAATAAATAAATATTTAGCAATAAACTTAAAAAAAAATTTATTTAAATTAAAAAAAAAATGATATAAAAATAAATAAATAAAATAAATAATAAATAAATAAAATAAATAATATATAAATAAAAAAAAAGGTAAATAAATAAAAAATATTAATAATAGTATAAGGCAAATAAAAGTAAATAAATATAAAAAATATGAATAAATTAAAATATATACTGAAATAAAAAATTAAGAATTAACCAGAAAAATAACAAGTA
>JAWNPC010000262.1:9655000-9720000 GCA_035045365.1 Drosophila leonis | reverse complement strand
CTCAGTTTGTCGAACTGATCAAGAATATATATACTTTATGGGGTCTGCCATGTCTCCTTCTGCCTGTTACATACATTTTCACAAAAACATTATACCCTGATATCCCACTTTCAATGGGTTCAGGGTATAATAGAGGCGTCAAATTAATGCTTTATACGCATTACATCACGCTTTATATAAATTATATATATATTTATATATATATTTATATATTCATGTATATTATATATTTAAATAAATATTATTTTACAATAGTTCAGCAAATAAAATTTGATAAAAAATATAAATATATATTTATATATATATATTTAATATATATATAAATATATTTATTTTAAATATATATATATCTTTAATATATATATAAATATTCTTATATATATATTTATTTATTTAGAATTTTTATTAGAATTTTTTTCCTGAACTACGCCTCGCATTTGATTTGCAATTTAATTATCAATTTAAAATTGAAATTGTTTTCAGGCCACGCCTACCTCACCCATATGCCCGCTCTCTGCTCCAACTCGCTTTTTGTTCCAATTTCGACATGTGCGCGTGTGTGTGTGTGAGCTTTTTTTTGTCAAGGCTGCGAAATTTGTCTTTGTTGTGTTTGTGTGTGTTAATTTTGTATATACGATAATTCTTTTGCGTGTCTGTTTTTTTTTTATTTCTTATTTTTGTTTTGTTTGTTTTTTTTTTTTTGTATTTTTATTTGTTGTTGCTGCTGCTGCTTTGACTGCGGCTTTTACCTTGAACTTCAACTGGAATAAACTTGGCGCGCTCAGCTTTCTGAATTCAGAATTCCTACAGCACCTATAAATAGCTGAAGAGTAGACGACTGGGTAATACCCTAAGTATTGAAAATAAGGCAGAAAAACTGAAGTAGAAATATGAAATATTTTATGGAAAATATATAAAATATTAATTTATATAAAAAGTTTTAAGTAACTATTGTGGAAATGCTTTACTCTCTCTCTCTCTCTATCTATCTATCTCTCTCCCTCTCTCTCTCTCTCTCTCTCTCTATCACTCTATCTGTCTCTCCCTCTCTCTCTCTATCTATCTCTCTATCCTCTCTGTCTCTCTCTCTCTCTCTCTCTATCTATTTATCTCTCTCTCTCTCTCTCTCTATCTATTTATCTCTCTCTCTCTCTCTCTATCTATCTATCTCTCTCTCTCTCTCTCTCTCTCTCTCTCTATCTATCTATCTATCTCCCCCTCTCTCTCTCTCTCTCTCTCTCTCTCTCTCTCTCTCTCTATCTATCTATCTATCTCCCTCTCTCTCTTTCTCTCTCTCTCTCTCTCTCTCTCTACCTATCTATCTCCCTCTCTCGCTCTCTCTCTCTGTCTCTTTCTTCAGCATATATCAGATCTAAGCGCTAAATGCTGCGCTCTGCACAATATGCTAAATATTACGTATACGCATATAGAGATATGCTTATACTTCTTATAGATCTATATATACATATATAAAAGGAATACATATAACATATGTATATATATTTAAAACGTTTGCTCTTCCTTTCCTTTTGATTTGTTTAATATATATAAACAAAATAAATAAATTAAATTTGCATTGTTGATGCAGTTAAACCAGAATATCCGTTCTATCAGCGTTATTTGAATAGCAGATATCTTAAAATAAAAATATATTTATTAAAATTTATTTAAATTAAATTGGAAGTTACATTTAATATTTGAAAGGATTTTTAAATCCAAAGAAAATATGTTTTTTATATATTTTCAGTTATTGAAATTAAATGAAACAAAATTAAAATAAAACAAGTAAGAAAACTCTAGTCGGTGGTGCCCGACTAGGAGATCCCCTGCTGGTATCCAAAATATAACAAAAATCGAAATTGTATAAAATATAAATCAATCTGAATACAAAATTTGGAGACTCTCGCGCGAAAGATGTACGATATATAATTTAATAACTTGATTTCGATAAGGTTTTTAATCGATAACAATAAAACGGGAAGAGTAATCGAATATTTGAAACAAACTTGATCTGCGCCTGCTATACAGGGACTTCCAAAAAAGTTTCAAATCTCTAGCTCTTATAGGTTCTGAGATCGACGCGTTCATGCATACGGACAGACGGACAGTCGGACAGACGGACAGACAGACAGACAGACAGACAGACGGACAGACAGACAGACAGACAGTCGGACAGGGCTAAATTGACTCAGTTCGTCACCCTGATCAAGAATATATATACTTTATGGGGTCTGCCACGCCTCCTTCTGCCTGTTACATAGATTTGACAGTTTAGCAAAACCATTATACCCTGATTTCCCATTTTCATTGGGTTCAGGGTATAAAAAGCTAATTAAAATATAAATTTAGTAGAAATAAATTAAAATAGAAATAAATAATATTATAATTGATTCGAATTTAATTGGAATGTGAGCAAATTAGTTGCATTTCCTATACACTTAGCCGTGATTAATTTGTATATTTGAGTTCTTTTTTATATTTGTATTTTGATTTGCTCTTTTGATGATTCGGCAGTTACCCTGGAAACCAGTTTCACAGCGAAGGTGCCAGAGACCCAGTTAAAAGTGACAGTTGTAGACGACGGCGCGAACGGGTGCCAAGTCAGCGGCATTCTAATGCTATACATACATCAATTTATATAATACATATATGAAGTCACATATGGGGCCAGTCGGACAACTGATTTCTTATTTATTTATTTTATTTCATTTTATTTGTGGCTTTCTTATTTATTTTGTATACTGTCGCTTGGCTAATAAATAAACAAGTCTGGCATTTGTGGCCGCTTATTAAAAGTTAAGTAAATAAAAGTCAAGGCCAACTAGGGGTGCTGCTGGCTGCTGGCTGCTGTTTGAGTCTAGATAGATTTATGTGGCTTTTAAATGGGTCGCGATGGCTGTGAAAGTGTTGGCCAATAATACCAGTCTGTGTCTGTGCGTGTGCGTTACCTGGCTGCTGTCAGCCAGGCTGCGTGCCATAGCTGAAAGCCCTCAATTCAATCGAAGCGCAGCACAATTTCAATGTCAATGTCACGCACACGCGGCGACTCGCACAGAGATAGATCTCAAGCGTTCGACTGACTATCAGCTGTCCCACTCTCACTCTCTATCTCTCTCACTATCTGTGCTTGTGTTTGTGTTTGTATACTTAATTCGATTGAAAGTCTCTCTCTCTGTGTGTGTGTGCGTGTGTGCTTGCCAATCAAAAGCATTTTGTTTTCACTATTGTTATGCGAACGCTTGTCCACGCAGACGCATTCGAGGAAAAGCTTTAATGCAGTCAATCAAAACAATGAAATGTGAATGAATTAATAATATTGATATGCCAACACCTCACCTAGTGCACAGTTGTTTATCTTCGAAACGTATGCGTAATATCTGATGTTATTATAAATATTTATCAATTTCATTAGAGATACAGATATAAGTATATTATATTATATACATATATATTATATATATTATATATACTTTTGATTAAGATAAAGAAAACAAAGGTTTTATTCCTAGATTGTTGAGCTTTTTTTTTTTTTGGCTGAGGTAGGTAAAAATGCTTTATGCACCGTCAGTCAGGTCGTCACTCTGGCTGGTGTGTCGAACTGCAATACTGCTTACCGACTAAAAAACCTCCTCTTCTCGGGCTGCCTCCCACCTTGGAACCAGGAGCTATCCCGCATTAACCTTCAAGGTGGAGCCCTTGTATATGCTCTAGCTGAGCACTGCCATCTGTGTTCCTGCATCCAGCTCATACTATTTCCGCCGCAGAACCTTTTCCGCTGTCACAGACTCTTTTCCAGCCATCTATGCTGTTGCACATTTGCTGTACTATAGTCTCTACTTTAACTTCACCGACAGTTTCTGCCCTATTCGGTTCTTTCTTCTGACCACTTTTCGCAGTTAAGGAAAGTGTGTTCTGCGTCGTCCATTGCATTGCCGCAGTAAATGCAGCTGGATTTGGCAGTTTTCCCCATCCTATTTAGGTACTTTCGAAAGTAGCCATGACCAGAGAGCATTTGTGTTAGATAAAAAGACGTTTCACCGTGCTTTCTATTTATCCACTGCTCTAGATCGGGGATGATTTTTGCAGTCCATCTCCCGTATCTTTCGCATAACCATTTTGCCTTCCAGGAGGCTATAGTCTGCTGACGTACGGTCTTTGCTGCCTGCATTGAAAACTCTCCACTTTGCCGAAGACCCCATATCATCTTGCGCTCTTGCGCAAGTAGATCTATCGGTATCACTGCTGCTATTACGGTCACAGCAGCTCCGCACACTGTTCGGTCCTTAAGGCTGCTCTTCTTTGCACCAATAACATCGGCTTCCGCCTTACGTCCACTTTTAGAGTGTCCGCCCATACTTCGCTACCATACAGTAGGATTGCATTTGTTGTTTCCATTAGCATTGCATTCAAATTCCAATATTTTTTCAAGATCTTTAAAGAAAGCTAAAATATAATTTTATATCTTGTCAATATATTGTCAATAGATATACTACATATACTCAGCACTATTATAATAATTTCAATCAGACAAAATGAATTAATCCAAAATATTTCTTATCTAAATTCGCTGTATTAATTACCATATATTTTATATAATATATAAATAATTAAATTAAAATATTATATAAATTTAAACAATGATTTAAGCAATAATGTCATGCAGTACATAATATATTGTAGAATACATTTATGTATATAACATATACTCATTTGATAAGCACTTGTGCCTAGTTGCACCACAAATGATTGGAATTTGATTAGGCATTTGCAACTAATTAAATGAGACCGCATCTTTATACAGGTGTTCGTTTATTGTGCTCTCATGTTCTGCATGGTGGCAGCAAATAAACAAAATTATAAATAAATAAATATAATTTAATAATGTACTTGCAAATCTGTTGCTTAGAGAGAGAGAGAGAGTGGGTGAGTGGGTGAGAGAGAGAGAGAGAGAGATTCGGCGTATTGCGTTCTAATCAACTTTCATTCGAATCGCTGGCAACAATTTAACTTATTTTTCCGGCTTAGACGACCTTGTTAATATACTAAATAATATACTAGCGATTGTATAACAGTTTCATATAAATATGTACATATATAACAGTGGCACTAACAACTACATACATGCCATGCAATATAACACTTATAAATCGAGGCGTAATTTGCATTTACCAAATAGTATTGAAAGTAATTGATTATGACCTATAATATTATGAAACTTACCTGGTAATCACAAGACCTTGGCGTTATGCAAGTACTTATATATAAATGTATAGAAATATATATAAATATACAAATGTATATACAATACAATTTGTTATTCGAATCAAACGTTAAACGTTTAATTGTCACTTTGGATCGTATGACAATTGAAATTTAATTTGAGCAAAAAACAATCTCATTTCACTTTTGTCTTAAGTAAGATACTTAATCTAATTACAAAAAAACAAACAATAATACTAAGTTGCACATATTGTTAAGAAACAGTTAGCCAAATGCTAAAAAAGGTGTGCAAGGTGTATCTAGCGGATAAACAGACCAGATTAAGAAAACAACAACAACAACAACAGCAACAACAACAAAACCTGTTTAGAATTATATAATGTGCACTGTATAAATATGCGAATTACAAGTGGGAGCGCAATACAAAACACAACAATAACAAATACAACAGTAATAATAAAAGAACAGCAACAGCAACAAAAACAATGCGAAGCACAAGGTCATTTCGACGTCGTCTGACGCGGCAAAGCGGCATTAGAAGCGGAAGAGAAATAGCAACAAATAATAATACGAGTAATAATAAAAGCAAAAGGCGGGCAACAACACAAAAATGTGACACACTGAAAGCAAGCGACGATAGGATAGAAGAGCAGAGCAGAGCAGAGGAGAGCGACAGACAACAGACAGCAAGCAGAGTGTACTGAGCAGAAACGGCGCGCACAAGAGAGCGAGTGAGACATAAGATAGATTTATCTGTGCTGTTGTGCTGTTGCTGACAGCGGTGCAAGCGAGAGCGGGCAAGCCCACATTAGACAACAAGTGCAAGGCGTAACGTAACGTAACGTAAAAATCTAGCACACTTCCTGCTAGGTTGGTCGGGGCGGGCGGGCGCTCGCTGAGAAACTGTGACAATTAGCGAAAATCGAATTTGATGACAATTACAGTTACATGATACAGTTACAACGTGACGTGTTGCACTTGAGAGTCAGTTTAACTGCCTCGCTCGGCACCCCCCTCTCTCTCTCACTCATACATACTCTCAGCTCGCAGCAAGTGTAAGTTTGAAGCGTTTGCAATTACCGAGGCTGAGTAACGGGACCTAGCGACTAGGCCACTCGAGCGTTGATTACGTAGCGAGGCCTTTTGTAATCCCAGCCCAGGCGTTGCATATATTTATTTATAAATTTACAGTTGATTTTATGATTTGAATAACGGCAATTACATATGTTTGTGTATTACAACTGCCAACTAGAAATAAAACCCACATGAAGTAGTTTTTTTGTACTTTTTTTTTTTTTTTTTTTTTTGTTTGCTGCGACAGCTTTGCTTCAAGGTCGCCGCTGAGTCATTGGGTAAAAGTTTAAAATTTCTCAACCCATTGAGTCATCGGAGTCTGAAGCGATAGCCCCCAAATGGTCACGCAGCTGTCTTCTATGTAAAACGCATTTGTTATAAATCTGAGCAGAGAGACAGTCACATAGACAGACAGTATGACAGTATGACAGTATGACAGTATTGAGGAAATATCATTTGAGTACTTGAGCATACGTATTTAATTACGTACAACAGATGAACTTGAATATTTTCATATATTATTCATTAAATGACCGCAATGTGAGGTATCTAATTGTAATAGATAATTATATACACTTATACATTTATCTCTCATATATTAAATATAGCTAAGCATTGCTTATGACCCGCCACCCTAGACGTTTTGTATAACACATTTAGGTCATGAACCGGAAACGTCTTAATTACGTAGAGAATAAGTGAGGCTCGAAAGTCAAATTGCATGCTGAGAGAGAGTGAGCAAGACAGAGAGAGCGTAAGCAAAGGCAGAGGCAGGACAGCGACAGCGACAGCGGCAGCGGCAGAGGCTGCGGCAGCGGCAGTGAGTGCATAAATAAAGCTGGAATCAAGTCAAATAATTAAACCGGCCAGCAGAGCAGAACAAGCAAGCAGAAAGGGCGAATTTTTTTTTGTAAATTCTATATGGAGTGTAAGACAAGCAAAAAAAGAGTAAAAGAAAACGAAATCAACGCGCAGAGAATGGCCAGACAAAGGTCTGAAATCGAAAGAAAAAAACAAAAATGATGAAAACAAAAACAAATGAAGTGAAATCTGTGCAGACGATGACGAAGACAGCGACGACGACGACGACGACGACGGCGACGTTGAACTGCGCTGCGAAGACCTTGAACTTTGGAAAAACAGCATGCAGAGCAGTCAAAGCGAGTTGAAGAAGAAGCAGAAGAAGAAGAGGGAGCAGAAGGAGCAAGAGGAGCAGTAGATAACATGCACAAGCAGTGAGCATAAAATCAAATTGAAGAAGCCGCGACGGCACATGCACAATGTAGGGCAGGCGCAAAAGAAGAAGAGGAGAAGAGTAGAAGAGTAGAAGAAGAAGAAGAAGAGCGGGCATGTCTATGTCTGCTTATTAGCTGGATCAGCGGAAAACAGAACTGGTTAAACAAGCGTGCGCGCGAGCGAGCAAGACAGACAATGAGAGAGTGTGTGTGTGTGTGTGTGTAAAAAGGGCAAGCCGAGTGCATTAGTCAGAGCGAGAGAGTGCGACTGCTGCGCTGCAAGTGCCATTGACCCACAAGCAAAAGTCGTTGGCTTCTGCAGGGATCGGCAGCGCAGCCGACTGGAACGACAGCACGAAATGGCAGAAGGACTAGGGCGTTGGGCTGCCTACATCCAGGGCACGGCACGGCAGGGCAGAACAATTTACAAATGCAAACAATAAAACAACGCAAAGACCTTGATATTGTCAACGACTTGGGCTGCTGAAGTTTATAAATACAAATCAGCGCGCAGTCAGGCCGACTCGCTCTGGCCGCCGGCGAGCACAGGTAGAGAGACAGAGAAAGAGAGGGAGGGAGACTAGGGCGCTATTTATATCACGCTATTTTTGTGCAGCTCCACGAGGAGTTTTCGCGCCTAAAAAACGACTCGCGACGCAACTTACGCTTGCGTCCTTGACTTAGGTCAATAACTTGGCCAGAGCCTGGCATTTGAGATCTGTTTGCAGCCAGCCAACTGGGCATATGTATATAGCCGGGCTTAATGCAGCGCACATTAACCTACTATATCCCTGCGCTATATGTGCGCAGCCATTGGAAAAATGTCAAGTGCCATGGCCCTGACCTGACCTCCAATTCACACTCTAGCCAAATGCAACAATAACAACAATAGGGTGTTAGCTGTCCGTCCCCATCCCCCTCGCATGGCCATAAGAACATTTCATTGCCAACACATTCACGTTCAATGTCAGGTTCATGCACGTCAACTGAAATGCAAATGCCGTGCGGATGCGATGGGTGGGGTGGGTGGCGGTTGCTGGCGGTTGGTGGTGTAGGAAGCACCAACGGGGGGCAAAATGTGTACAGTTTTGGTCAGGAAAATAGTAGTGCGACTGAAATGTTGGCAGGCAACATTTTGTGATAAACAAAATATATTGAAAATGATTTGAAAAGAGTAAAAAAATTGAGATATATTTATATATGTATGTATGTATGTATATTATATTAAGTTGTTTAAAATTTAATGGATTAAGTTCCTCCAAAAAGTTATTGAAGCTAAAAGAGTTATGAGTTTGATCAACTATTGCCTTCATTCCTTTAATTTTGTTAAATTTAACACTTTTTTTCTTAGTATTACAGGCTCAGGTCAAAATACTTATGCCATACCCTGATTATCTGTTAATTAATATATTGTATTTTTAAGTTTCTATGAAAAAATATTTGTTTGCATATTTTTTTAAGGTTTTTATTAGTTAAATATAAAAAGAAAAAGAAAATTAAAAAAGAAAATATAAAAAATAAAAATGAAAATATATAAACAAAAAATACAAATAAAAAAATAAAAAATAAAAAATAAAAAATACAAAAATACAAAAAGAAAAAAATATATAAACGAAAATATATAAAGAAACAAAAAAAGTAAAGAAAACATAAAAAGAAAAAAAAAAGAGAAAAAATTAAAATGAAAATATATATATAAAAAATAAAAAAATAAATAAAAATGAAAAATAAAAAAAAAATATAAATATTTAAAAAAAAAATAAAAAAATAAAAAATAAAATATAAATTATAAAATATAAAATATAAAATATAAAATGTAAAATATAAAATATCAAATATCAAATATAAAATATAAAAAATAAAATATATAATATAAAAAATAAAATATAAAATACAAATTATAAAATATAAAATATAAAATATAAAATATAAAATATAAAATATAAAATATAAAATATAAAATATAAAATATAAAATATAAAATATAAAATATAAAATATAAAATATAAAATATAAAATATAAAATATAAAATATAAAATATAAAATATAAAATATAAAATATAAAATATAAAATGTAAAATATAAAATATAAAATATAAAATATAAAATATAAATTATAAAATATAAAATATAAAATATAAAATATAAAATATAAAATGTAAAATATAAAATATAAAATATAAAATATAAAATATAAAATGTAAAATATAAAATATAAAATATAAAATATAAAAAAGAAATTAAAAATGAATATACATAAAGAAAAAATACACAGAAAAATATAAAATAAAAAAGAAAAAATAAAAAGAATTTTTCGAAAAAACATTTAGGAGTTAAGCTCACAAAATCTTGTCAAAATATATGTACATATATGCCGATTTGTGTATGTATATATAAGTATATATCGTTTCAAATTGTTTCAAAATATTTGTTAATCACAATATTTTGCTGTAAATAAATTTATATAATATAATATCTAAATATATATATGAATATTTATTCAAATTTTGATCAAATTGTTTTTAAAATATTATATTTACCACAAAATTTTGATGTGCAACATTTCAGTCGCGCTACTATTTTTATGAACACAGCTGTATGGACTTTAGTTTAAGGTCATAGGTACTATAAACCCATAAACTATCAAGTATTAGTAGGGGAGGTAAACCCCAGAGAGAGAGAGAGAGAGAGAGAGAGAGTGAGAGTCCAGTTGAGGTTGAACTACTAGCTGCCTGTGGACTCTGTTTCCTGTTCTTTTTCCTACTTACTCAAGTAATTTAGGTGTAATGCACTCAAATTTCCTCTAACCTACTCAACTCATATTTATATTTAACTATTTGAACTTGAGCTGTAGAATTTAATGTGCTCCATTTGTCAATTAAAAGAAAGTTGAAAAGAAATTTAATATTTTTGCATTGAACTTAATCAAATTACGTAGCCAAAGAGTAACTTTTTAGCTAGCTAAGAGAAGCACCACAAAGGGAGCTGCTGGTGGGTGAGAGTGAGGTGAGGTGAGCGTGTGTGTGGGTGCTGCTGGGGGATGTTGGGATATGTGCAAAAAACCTTCTGCACTTGACAAGTTCTTGTTCAGGGCCATTGTTGGGAATGCGGATGCGGCAACAGCAGCTGAAGTGACATTGGATAACAAGGACGACAACATGAATTCCTAGTAAATTGTGTAATCAGTAAGGTTCCAAGTCCAAGCGCGAGGACAATGACTGAAAGGAGTTGAGCGCGTTGCCTGCGTCAACGTTGCAGCTAAAACTGGCAAACTAAGCGGGCGACGGGGCGTATACGTAACATATATACAGATATACATATATATATATATAATAGATATATAGATATATAGATATTGTACTTATATAATGTGATGGGCGTCAATAGCGCAGCAGGAAAATCGATTTTGGTTTTGGCTTTTCTCTAGTTGGTTCTAGTTCGACTAACCCAATTCAAAGCGTTGCTCGCTTTTCACTTTCTCTCCCACAAATTGAGAGCTATTTCTGTAAACAAATAAAAACAAAAAGAATATATTATATATATATACAATATACATTGAGTATAAAAGGCTGGCTGCCCCGGCGGCGGCAGGGTCAGTCGGCGGCATCATCGCTGCTCTGCCTGAATGATGAAATTTCTTTGACAATTATAATTGGTTTGGCTTGGTTTAGCTTGGGTTAGCTTGGTTGGCCGGCCAACAGGCGAGTTGGCTCACTTCCGCACACTCGGGCACACTTGGCTGGCTGCCCACTGTGCTGCCAGCTGACGTCGTTGCAATGCCCCCCAATGTCTGCCCCACAAATTTACGTTCGCATTGGCCGCTTTGACCTCACCCACATTACTTTTGCACAGTTGTGCGACATTGAAAATGTATTTTTATATACATGGGTACATCGAGGTGGCACGGGCAGGCGAGATCGCTCGACTCGATTCGCATATTTATTGCTTGGCCGCGAGCGCCTCGACTGCTTCCGCATTATAAGTTGAAATACATATGTTTGGCGCACAGGTGAACATAGGTGTAGATGAGTGTAAAGGGTAGCTTTTCATAGAGCAACAGTTGAATGTTTCCTTATATAATTATCAATCAATTTATTTAGCCAAGTCAATAGAGATTTATATACAGGGCATCTTTAAGTTTGTCATTTTTATGTCCATTTCCATTCGACTTTTATTATTGTTACTCAAAATTGAAATTATGCCAAGTTTTTGGTCTTATCTATTTTTAAATTATTGGAAAAGAGATATGATAGGGTTAACATGAGAGAAGATTTATTAAATTATTGTGTGGCTGAGGTAGGTGAAAATGCTTTATGCACCGTCAGTCAGGCCGTCACTTTGGCTGGTGTGTCGGACTGCAGTACTGCTTACCGACTAAAAAACCTCCTCTTCTCGGGCTGCCTCCCACCTTGGAACCAGGAGCTATCCCGCATTAACCTTCAAGGTGGAGCCCTTGTATATGCTCTAGCTGAGCACTGCCATCTGTGTTCCTGCGTCCAGGTTCCGCTTTTTCCGCCGGAGAACCTTTTCGGCGAAGTCACAGACTCTTTTCCAGGCATCTATGCTGTTGCACATTTGCTGTACTATAGTCTCTACTTTAACTTCACCGACAGTTTCTGCCAATTCGGTTCTTTCTTCTGACCACTTTTCGCAGTTAAAGAAAGTGTGTTCTGCGTCGTCCATTGCATTGTCGCAGTAAATGCAGCTGGATTCGGCAGTTTTCCCCATCTTATTTAGGTACTTTCGAAAGTAGCCATGACCAGAGAGCATTTGTGTCAGATAAAAAGACGTTTCACCGTGCTTTCTAGTTATCCACTGCTCTAGATCGGGGATGATTTTTGCAGTCCATCTCCCGTATCTTTCGCATAACCATTTTGCCTTCCAGGAGGCTATAGTCTGCTGACGTACGGTCTTTGCTGCCTGCATTGAAAACTCTCCACCATTTCAATATACGTACATATATGACTTGAATATATTATGTAGTTTAATAATTTACACTACAAAATATATATAATATATCAAATATTTCAAAAAAATATATAAATAAAATCTATAAAGATTTCAATCATACAATTCTAACTTAGCTAATCAATCATATAAAGCTGTCAACAAGAAATTATTCCAATAGCAAAAGGCTTACAACGCAAGTCCGCCTAGAGCTTACTATCTCAAGCATTACTCAAGTATTTATAGATTCTATTTAAAAATTTGATTAAGATAAGCATGCAAAGCTCAAATTGTTTTCAATATATTGTGTTTATCAAAACATTTTGTTGTACCACATTTCGTAGTACTCAGTTGCACTACTATTTTCATGAACACAACAATATATACTATATATGTATATATAGTTATATCGACTATATATTTCTATATATCCTATAAGATTAAAAATGCCAATGTCAAGGCACTTTGTACCATTTTGCAATTGCAATTATAATACTTTTCGACCAGGGTATAATAAAAGCAGTTTATGGAAGGCTTTGGGCATGGGTCTTGTGTAAGCCAAATGGAAATAGCACCTATGTGCACACACACACACACACACACACACACTTGTCAGTCTGTGTGTGTGTGTGTGTTCTCAGTACAAAAATGTGTGTCACTCGCCGCTGCTCGGCAAACAACTACATGTAGAGCAAACGACCGATAGAAAGAGATGCAAATAGAGAGGCTTTCTCTCGCACACTATCTGTCGCTCTCTCGCTCTCACTCGCGCGTTCGAGCAAGCGAAAAGTAAAATGAAAATAAATTGTGATGGTCAAGGTCGTTGGCGTGCGCTTTGCGTAATAAAAAAAAAATACTACAACAACAACAACAACAACTGTACAATGTACAAACAAAATAGATAGATAAACAGACTCAAGAAAGCGAAGACGAAAGCAAATTTCATAGTCATAGAAAGGGAACAACAAACTAAACTACTTGAAGCTACTTTTTTCGGCTCAGCTGGCTTGCCAGACTCCTATTTAGGTCTAAGAGCTCTCTCTCTCTCTCTCTCTCTCTCTCTCTCTCTCGCTCTCTCTCTCTCTCGCTCTATAAATATATTATAAATTAAACGGCAGTTAAGAAAATTTACTGCTAGATTAAAAGATTGCTGCTGTTGGCTATGTATGGAGTCAACTTCTTTTATCTGCCAGGCAATACTTGGATTGCTAGATTTTGATGTGTTTCTTTTGCATCAGTTGTTGAAAGAAGAAGCAAATAAATTAAAATTGATAATTAAAATGCATAAAATAAATTAAATAAAATTAGGAAATATATTTTTTTTGATTTTTGATTATGTTTGTAGTTAGGTTTGGTTAAAGACAATTTCTTTTGAGATACATTTGTGATTTAGCTGGCTTGTTAGACTGTGCTGCACAAGACTTTATTATATTATTTGTATTATATTATTATTTTTATATTATTTTATATATTATTATTCTATTATATATCAAAGACAACTTTTTATACATTCTTTTAGGTTCATTTAGAAACAGTTAATTTAATAAAATTCCTTTAAATACTTTTTATTTCATTGCGCTTGTTTAGGCTTTACGTTGAACTGGCTTAAGAAGGCGTCCAAAATACATTTTAATATTAATGAAGCTTAAGAAAATATGCTCAAAATGTATTAAATTTTAGCTGTATTTTGTTTAGAAGCAAACTTATTTAACTTTCAACAAATACTTTAAGATAACTTTAATTGTTCATTGTGAATATCAGAGTTTGCTATGTTAATTATGAACCAGCTCATTAAAGAATGTATTTAGATATACTATTGTATATAGTGCAAAGAAAACAAAGCTCTAAAAGACAAGGACATCTACTGAAGTAAGGTTGATATATAATAATAAGAGTAATAATAATACTTTGAGATACTTTTATTTGTTGAGCAGATTGTAAAAACATATTTTAGGAAATATTTTTTATTTATAAATTTTTATTTATTTAATTTTTTTATTTTAATAGATCGAAATTGGAAATATTTAGGAAATATTTTTTATTTATATATATTATTATTTATTCAATATTTTTATTTTAATACAGTCGAGTCCCGATAATTCGAAATGGCAAGGGGATCATTTTTTTTCGATTTACACAGAAATTCAAATTATCGAGACTCGACTGTAACGAATTTTTTTCAAGGGGATAGAATTTTGTTCGATTTATCGCGATTTTTGATTTAGCGGGGTACAAATTATCGAGACTCGACTGTAGTTCGAAATCGGAAATATTTAGGATATATTTTTAAATTATATATTATTATTTATTTAATATTTTTATTTTAATAGATTCAAAAAGAAAATGTAGAAAAATTATTAAGAGTTTATAAACGTTAACTTAAAAAAAGTTTTTAAGAGCTTATAAGCTTTCAGCTTTTTTTTTTTTTTGGCTATTTTTATCTTTCAACAAAGACAAAACTTTGAGATACTTTTAAACTTTTGACGTAGTTGTCACGCCTGTATTGACTTCAGCTAGTTCATATTGTAAGCCAAGTTATACATGCAATATATTTAAAATTTACTCAAATATAAAATAAATAAGCTTAAATTTCTTTAATTTATAATCACTCAACTTGTCATATCTAACAGCTAACACCTTGAGCTACTTCACAATTATCACAATAAATCCAATCTGAGATACTTTCAGTTACTTTTCAATTCTTAATCACACGCAATTACCACTGAATTAATTTCCACTAAGTCTCAGCTGCAGCTAACTAAGCACATTTTCAATCAACTTAAAGTAGTAGAAAGTTATCCGACCCTAATTAAGTTGCAATTAGTTGGCCTAAGATGCAACACATGTGTGCAACATGCACTCTGAGATAGATGCGATGTCTCGTTTTTCACGCAGCAGCCCAAAGCTCTACATTAACGACATTTTAACTAACTAACTAACTAACTAAACTAAAAAGTTTTGCTAAATGTCACTCAAACCTAATTACGTTGCAATTAGGTTCAATTGGTGGCAACTGTTTCTGCGTGGCAGCAATTAGTTAGCAGCTTGCAGCGTGCAACACGAGCGCGCTGGGCGACCTTACACAGGACACGCGTGCAACGGCTTCACGAAGGTTACCAACGATCAAGGGCAGCTCAATGCCACAGTTGAGAGTCGGATCCTTGTGGGGCATGTACACTATGTTGCATGTTTAGTGGGTGGTTGGGCGCTGCTCTGACTGTCAAGGTCTTCCGCAAAGCTTTGCCTTGCCTTTTCGAGCAGCTGTTTGGCTGCTATCAGCTGCCGTTTGCTGCAACTGTTGCGCTCTGTGTGTGTGTAAAGCTTGCAACAACTTGTGGCGTGTCTAATAGTACTTTACTCTCGCTCTCTCTCTCTCTCTCTCTCATTCTCACTCTCTTTAAGCTGCATAGAGTTGCCAACAGTTGAGATTGCAGCAAAGCTTAGCAGTTGCAGTTGCATCGCAAAGCTTTGGCCCTCACGTCTCTCACGGCTCAAGCTTTGCCTTAATAGTTTGTGATGCAACCTAGTTAGCTGCACTAGCCAAAGCTTTGGCGCCTCTGCGCAGCTTTTGCGCTGCAGCTTTGTTCTAGCGAATTTCAAATGCATTTTGTACTTAAAAGGTTGCAATTTCCGCAGTTGCCTGCAAGTGTTGAGAGCTTTTGGGAAGCTTCGAAAAGTGACTTGAATTAGGAATTTTTAATGGTTTTCTATATTAGCAAAAACATAACAGGATTTAAAAATTGTATTTTTTTTTTTGTTATTTATTTTATTATTTTGGTTTATTATTTTACTTTATTTTATTTTATAATTTATTTTTTTATTTCTTTATTTATTATTTTATTTTACTATTTATTATTTTTCTTTTTTTTTATATTTATATATTTTATTTTATTATTTATTATTTTAACTTTATTTTATTATTTATTATTAAATTTTATTGTGTATATTTTATTTTATTTCTTTATTTATTATTTTACTTTTTTTATTATTATTTTTTATTATTTATATTTTATTTCTTTATTTATTATTTTATTTTATTATTTATTATTTTACTTTTTATTATTATTTATTTATTTTTTAAATTTTAATTTTTTTTTTTATTTATTTATTATTTTATTATGTTTTTAAAACTTGCTGAAATGATCCAGAAGCCACTTAAGTTTTACTTTAAGAAGAACAAACCAAAGCTCAATAGGAAACAAATTTTAGGACTATAGCTGGAATAATATAGAAAATATTTAACATTAACAGAGAAAATTGAGGTTGCGCTATCCTGATGACGCGCAGTGTATATAAGACTATTAATGGCCACCAATCTATTGTTAACAACTATAACAAATTGTTATCATCGCATTTTATTTACTTTGTCCCATGATTCGACTTTTATGACTTTAACCCAACATTAATTTAATTTTGCGGCTAGTTGGAATACAAAATATGAGCAAAGTTTTTCACTAAATTTGCTCTAGTATTTTTCTTTCTTTTATTTACTTTATTTTTCTTGTCATATTTCACTTGTATGCCGTTACTAAATGTTGACCAAGAGATACAAAGTCTAAGCAGCTTAGACAAAGCCGAAATTAAATTGCCCTGGGGTTGGGAATTTAGGGGTTGTTCATGGAGTAGGGGGCCTATAATGCCCATACGCCCACGCAGTCAGCACATACAAACAAATATCTGTATGTATTTAGCTCTCACACGTATTAGCACTTTGTCAAGTCTCTTTTTTTTTTTTGTCGGCTTTAACTCTCTTCTTTCGTTTTGCTTGCCACTGCATACCCTATAAATCAAAAGCCTGAAGGGGTAGTCTAATTGACAAATTGAGCTGTCTTCGCTTTAGCTGCGCTTTGCAGCTTTGCATAGCTTGGCCTTACAGGGTATCTGTGTCGTCGGTAGCTGCTCTTTCTAACCTTGTGGCGTGTGTCGAATTTCGCTCGTTGGCATTTCGTTATTGGCTTATATATATTTTGATTGCTTGGCCTTGACTTTCAGTAACCTCTCGGTTAATTCTAGTGTTATTAATGAAAAGCGCTCAGAATTCGCGGAATTTGTGCTCTTGGCGCTCTCAGCGCTCGCAAATGCGTCGCATCTCTTTGCCTTTTATAAAGTAATTGAATTTGTCAGTTATATTGATAAAAAAAACAGAAAAGGAAACAGAAAGCAGAAAAATAAAAAGAAAAGAAAAGACAAAAGGACAGGCTCAGGCACAGGCAAAA
Source organism: Drosophila leonis (assembly GCA_035045365.1). Lineage (NCBI taxonomy): Eukaryota > Metazoa > Arthropoda > Insecta > Diptera > Drosophilidae > Drosophila > Drosophila leonis. The sequence goes on along the minus strand of JAWNPC010000262.1, from coordinate 9,702,307 downwards.
GCATTCTTTGCATACTTCAGCTATTTATGGTCTCTTTCAGCAATCAGCGACAAGTTTTAAGATGCTTAATTATGATAAATGAAATGAATGTAACTGAACCGCACTGAAGCCTACCTCAAAAGTTCATACAGAGAGAGAGAGAAAGAGAAAGAGAGAGAGTGAGTCAAATTCATTTGTCACTTTGCATATTTCGCTGGAAAGTTGCCACGCGTAAAAGTTTGGCAAAAATCTGCTGTTACAATTCTCTGCGACGCAAAACTCAAATTCATGGTCAATGTGTCAAACACCCCCCAGGCTCGCAAACAGCCCCAACCACCCAGGCAACCACCCACCCAGCCAGGCAGCATCCCCACCCTGCCAGGCAGCTACCCACCCAGCCAGGCAGCCTCCTTCCCAGGCTCAAGCTCAATGCACGCACTGTTGTGCTAGGCCTAAGCGACTGTCTCTCTCTCTCTCTCTCTCTTTGCATTTTCCTGCCTGTTTTTCCGAGCTAAAAATAACGTTACACACAACCATACCAAGTCTCCAGTTTCAGCCTACCCAAATTTGTCTTGCGTTGACTCTGTCGCCCCTAATATTCTCACTTGTTCGCCCTCTCTCTACCTTTCTCTCTCTTTCTCTCTTGCTCTCTCTTCCTTTTTATTAGTTTCTGCCGCCCTTTCGGCCCATCGATTTGTTGCTTGGCATTTTGTTCACACTTTGTTTTCGCCTCGCCTGTTCGTGTTTTTGTTTTTTTTTTTTTTGTGTATTTTTATTATAGCCAAAACCCACTTTTTATTATGTTTTTGAACTTGGCCTAGAGAAGCAATTAATAAAAAGACATTAAGCTGCAAAACCTTTTTTTCTGGCTAACTATTCACACTTGTTGGCTTTAAGTTTTGTCAGGAATTGAGTTGAGTTGAGTAGAAATATATATATATAGAAAGAAAAAGATTATTCCTATGTACAAATGTGTTCATAAAAATAGTAGTGCGATTGAGCACTAAATGTTGCACAACAAATTTTAATGATAAACACAATATTTTTAAAACAATTTGAAACGCATAAGATTAACATATTTTTGTTTAATAATTTATATGCTTTTTGTTACAAACTCTTTTAATTAAACTTATATAATATAATAAAAAAAAATAATTTTTTTTAAATTAATTTTTTAATTTATTTAAAATTGTTTTTAATTTTGTTAAAAACAATAATAATTATTGCTATTAAAATGTTGCTAAAATAAAACATTTAGAAATACATACATACATGTATGTAGGTGTTATGTTAACTATTATCTTCAGCTTATGAATAGCTCTTACAGCATTCCATATATACACAGTTATCCTTATATATATATTTATATATTTACATATATTATGCATATATATACATACATACTTACACATTATTGGTATTTATAAATGTTTTGCTTATGCCTCTCGCATCGTCAATAATGCGTTGTATTAACAAACAAAACACATACAAACAAAAACACATTCAATTCATAGCGAAATTCATAATAAATACGGCAATAAATAAGTGGGAGTGTGAGAGTGACAGAGAGAGAGAGAGAGACAAAGAGAGGTCAGGCAGGCATACGGTTCGTATGGGTTATGGACGACTTCCTTCAAAGCTTTTCCGCATAATTTTGTTATTTCCTCTACCCACCACACACACACACACACACATACACACATAATAAAGAGCCAACTGTCGCACAATGTGCACGCGCCTCAATAACAACAACAACAATAAAGAAAACTGCTGATTAAATATACACCTAATGCCACGGCTGTTTCTCTCTATATACAACACTTCAAATATACATACATACATACACACACACACACACACACACACACATATACATACATATGCATAGGCCTAACAGCAGCCGAAAACGCTGCCAAGCCGAGCGCTAACGAACGGAAACGAAGGCGCGCACGTCGGGCGGCAAATAAATAGGTGAACGACCGTCGATAATGCGCGACCTTCAAAATAATCTGGGCCAAGTGGAATATCATCATCATTGTTGTTGTTGTTGTTGTTGTTGTTGTCGCGCTCTCTTTGTGCGTGTGCGTGTGTGTGTGTAGCACTTTTTTGTGTGTTATGTGTGCCTGCCTGCTGCCTGCCTGCTGCGCTCTGTTCATCCTAAGAGGCGCTCGCTCGCGCACCAAACTCTCACTCGGTGCCTCTCGCTCGCTCGCTCGCACTCAAGCGCCTAGAGCTGAACTTTGCGTTTCCTTTTTGTTGTTCAACTTGCATATATTTGATATAGCTTCAATTTTTTTGGGTTTATTAAGCGATGATTGTTATGATAGATATTTATTTGATATAAATTATTGATTTACTATATTAATTATATTTTATATAATTTTATTATATATATTATATATGATTATTAATTTACTATATATAATTATTATTTGTTTATTTGTCAAATATAAATTAAATTAAAAATAAATAAAAATTATAAAATTATTTGCATTCATATTTAGCAGCAACAAAAATGTATGCTATATTAATTATAAAATTAAATAAGCTCAAAAGTTTCAAAACATTTTTAAAAAATTGCCCAACAAAATTAAAAATAATTAAATAAATTATCAAATTTTATCAACCATTAGTAAACAACTGAAAATAATAATAATATAATAATAATAATAAATAAAATAATAAAAATCGCTGGTATTACATACTAAATGATTATCTTGATCTATCAAAAATCACAACAAAAGCTTAAAGCTCGCTCTCTCTGCAGCTTTTAGGCTGCTGTTTGCTGGAGCTTTCTTGAATGTCGTTTATATTGGCCTTAGACAAAGTCATTGCACTTCATTCAGGACAATGACAGCGGGAGCTCTTGATTGCACACGCAGTTAGGCACGCCCACACACCCACACTCACACCCACAAACCCACACCCACATCTCGCACATATAACTATATTATAGAGAGCAAGCACCAAAGCACTTGGCTGGAATTTGAATTTTATTGTCGTATTTAATTAAAGATCCACGCTTTTTTTATGTGCTCCTAATGCTGTCAGCCATTAATGGACGCCTTGCCTTCTGTGCCATTTGCATGGCTGGCAGCGCAGCTTTGGGCAGTGTAGCAGCTATAGGCCACAAGCCTGACAACCTCTTGTGGCTGCTGTCCTTGCCCGATTTTCCGAGTTCAACAGACAGCAGAAGGTCAAAAATGTGGCGCTTGGCTACGTCAAAGGCAAACTGTACAAATAAGTAGAAACAAAATATGAAATTAGGCAGTTACGAGAGCAGAAAATATATTTGAATATAAAATCAAAAGATTGCAAATCCAATCAATTTCAATCAGTAAACATATCACATAATAAATTATACCTATACTGTTCAAACGCTTTTTTTAAATTGACTATTGTTGTTTATTTATTTATTTTTTTTATATATATATTTTTTTTATTTCTCATATTTATTTTTATTTTTCTGAATTTTTTGTATTTTTCTGTTTTTATTTTTTATTTTTTTTTTTTATTTTATTACAATTGCTAACATTCAGCACTACTATTTCTATGAACAGCTGGTTTCTGAATGCAACTCTTTAAAAGCATCAAAAACAAATTAAAACAAAAACAATTAAACAATTAATTCTTACTGAAAACAACGGAATTTTTCGCAATTCTCTTATTTGCATCATTTTATTTTACAACGTAAAAAAAAAATGTTTTCATTTGGTCTAAATTTTGTGTAGTGCAGCACTACTATTTTCATGAATACAACTTTATATAGCACATATATAACGAGCATATAAATATATTAAAATTCTCGAAAATATATAGTCTTTAGCTAACTACATATATCTAGAAAAATACTTAAAATGTTAACTAAAAAAAGTTAGCTGAGATTATTGGGAAGGTAAAGAAAGGGAATAAATTGTTAGAAAATGATCTATTAATTGTTAAATTAGCCAAAATATGGAATCAGCTAAATTCATTATAAATAAGTACAATCAATTGCAGCTCTTCAAGTTTACAGGGTATCCAACATGAACATACACTCAACTATTCACTCCAATATACGCAATGTATGCAAGAGCGCAGTGCATTGAGTGGAGCACAGTTTTTGGTTTAATGCCAATGCAGCTGCCGTTTAACACGCTTAATGGACCAGCAAAGCGAACAATCGAACAACAACCTAAACAACGACCCACTCCAACCCACAATCACAACAATCCAACAACAGCGAACAAAGCGGCCCATGGTAACCAGCAAACGAGAGCTGAATGCAACTTGCTGCAAGAGCAGTGGGGACTGACTGACTCTGACTGACCCTGAACTCGGACGACGACACAGAAACTGAAAAACTTGCCACCGTTGCAGGCGCTGGCAATTTGTATAAAATGCAGAGCGAGGCAGCAGCAAGTGGGGCGGGCGACTGCTGGTTGCTGGGTGGGTGGGTGTGTGGGTGTTTAGCACTTGGGTCTGGGTATGTCTGTGTAAGAGTTGCAGGAGCATATAAAAAGTTCAAATACGTTCGCTGACATTTTCGCTGCAGCGCTCAATGTCGCGCTGTTAGTCGCGTTGCAAACTGAGGATTGGGCCGCTTGACTATGTAGCTCAAGGATTACTTTGTGACCACACACACACACACACACATGCACACATTCAAAAACTAACACACACACAGAGATTGGCTTCAATAACTTTCTCACGTCCCAATCGTAGCTGGCTCTGCTAGGTGTCGTTCGTCGTTGTTCGTCACGCGGCCTTGAATGTTTTCTGCTGTCATTGGCATTTTTACAGTTCATTTAACTCTCGGCAGGATAATATGTTGCCTGTCGCATTGAAGCAAATTCTTTGCATAATGTTTATTCAATTAGGCTAAGCATGGCATACTGAAAACAAAAACATAATATAATGATCAATTTTATTCATTAATTAATTAACTTTTATCATAACAAATTACGCCCTTCATAATTGCATACAACATTTCAGCTTTTGAATTTACGCGCGTTGATTCAGCTAAAGCTCATAAACAGCACACATGCAAAGCTTTTCACAGCACACGCGGCTTAGCATTGCCATTTTGAGTATAACACTGCTAGTAAACAGCACTGCTGGACTTAACAGTGCTGAGGCAGCTGCGTACATGCCCAATTGAGTATAACATGTCAAGCGATCAAACATGCTTGAGCCAGCTGTACTGCTCGAGTGTAGCCGTTAGCAGCTGTTAAATTCAATTCAAAAGCGCCAGACTGAGTGTTTTTATTTGTAAATAACTATATTTAGAACTAGATATTAATTATTTAACAATTCTGCTATATATTAGGCATTAAATTATATATACGACTTTTATGTTTGCCCAACTCAAACACAAAGTTACAATTCAGCCGCGCTGTTATTAGCATAACAGCAAATGTAAAAGCTTCTTTGGGGTGCCGCCAGCTGTGCGTTTGGCTGTTAGTGTTGGGTAAAGCATTCATTGGCAGTGTGTTTGTGTTGTTATTCCGGTGCTTGGCGCTCAAAAACGTTTTCGGCAATATTTTTGCGAAAAATCTTATGAAAATTGTATGCAATAACAATAGCTTAAATCAAGCTCAGTGTCATAAATCAAAAAAATAAAAATAAATAAATAAAATAAAATAAATTAGAGAGAGAGAGAGAGAGAATTAAAGTCCTAAATGCATAAATTATTTGTGTTTAAATAATCATGTGTAAACTAATTGTTGCATTTACTAGATGAAAATGCATAAAGACTTGTCCAAAAATAAAACCCGTAAAAAATTGTCATTACCAAGCGAGTGTGCCAGTGCAATTGTTGCTATTTTGTGATATTTCTATCGAAAAATTAAACATATTTTAATAGATGAAATCATTTGCCAATCCAACGGATATCTAGAGACTAAACATAGTTAGCTAGCGTATACAATTTTACATCAAATCAAAAAAAAAAAAAAACTATAAAGGTGCCATAAGAAATTGCTTAACAAATCAAGTGATACTAGAACTTTGCTTAATAGTTATAAATAATTAAAGTTTAAATAACAAAAAAACACACAAAAACACAAATTATATTTAATAGTAAATACTTGCTCAAAGAGTGACAAATTCAAATCAATAAACTTTTACTAAAAATCAAAAAAATATGACTGTGGGAAGTCGCGAAGATCTGTTTGCTCAGGCCAAACATATCGATGATACGGAACGTTTAATTGGCCGCGTCTTAGCTGGTGAGTGAGCTGGCTAGAATTAACAAATTAGCTCAACTAAATATGCATATCTACATAAATATTTATATTTATTATAAATTTATCAACGATTTGCTCAATTTGCTGAGAAATACTTGCGCTTTCTATGGCGTTGCCTGCGCTGCGGTCATTGAACTCATTAACCTAAATTTTCATCGTGCAAATCAACAGAATTGAAACGCGTCATAGCGATAGCAACCAGCAGTGGTTTCGCTCTTTAAATACCCTTTAAATATGCACGAAAGGGTAGCTTAGCATTGCATCTATATATACTCAGCCTCTTCCTGCTCTCTCGCTCACTGAACGTGACGTATACTTAATATATTAATTAAGCTTATGCTGTGCGCAAATGTTAATCATACGCCGCATATGCCAATTATCATACATACATATATATATACATATATTTATATAAGCTAAGTAAATATCAGAAAAGAACGGCAAATGAGCAGGAGAATGTGTAACAACTGAGTGAGGGTGAGCAGAAAAGCTGAGAGGCGAGCGACAAGTCGGCAAATCTAAACGACGAACAGCCGAACAGCTAATGCACGAAAGTAAAAGCAACAAGAGCAACAATAATAACAATAACAACGAGAACTACAACGATATGAGCGTTGTTATTGTAAAATCTAGGCCATGGACTCGTGCGGTCGTTGAACTTGGCAAACACTGTTGACTGCCGTCTCTATAGAAATATAGATAGAAATAGAAATAGTTGTGGGCAGGGACAGGCGCTGTGACAGGGCCATGCGTAAAGCCGGTCGACGCAATAATTTCGCTTTCAATTTGATGCTCAACAATTCAATTCAAGCCCAATTAACAAGCTGCCTCTTCGTTGGCCACCAAAATATTGCTCATACGCCCCCTCTCTCTCTCTCTCAGGCCACGCTCTATGCTCGCATCAGCATATTTCATGCATTTGTGGCACAGACATAAACACGTGGCACAAATGCGCGCAGCATCAAGTATTTAGGACATTTGTTGTCATGCTTGTGGCATTCATATAGATTTTATTACCATTTTTTCTCTTTTTTCCAAGTCGTTTTTTATTTTTCTTGATCGTTTTTTTGTTTTTGCCGTTTCGATTTGCTCAGTTTTTTTTAGCTCTGTGACAAACTGCTGCGTGATTGTGTGTGCGAATCGCTATACATATATTAGATAATGGTTAGGGCAGGCAAACACACACATATATATACATAGCGTGGCATATGATAAACTTTAGAGGGAATAGTTTTTAAAGTAGAAATACCAACAAAATTAACTGAAAGTTCTTTTTAATTCTATAAGCTGACGGCGCAAATATTTGACTTGAGACACAGAAATTTCAATTTTTTTTTGCATTTTTATTATTTTACATTCTTTTTATACCCTGAACCCATTGAAAATGGGAAATCAGGGTATAAAGGTTTTGTTAAACTGTCAAATGTATGTAACAGGCAGAAGGAGTCCGTGCCAGACCCCATAAAGTATATATATTCTTGATCAGGGAGACGAGCTGTGTCGATTTAGCCCTGTGCGTCTGTCTGTCTGTCTGTCCGTCTGTCCGTCTCTCCGTCTGCCTGTCCGTCGCGTCGATCTCAGAAAATATATGAGCTAGAGACTTGAAATTTTTTGTGGAAGTCCCTGTATAGCACGCGCATATCGAGTTTGTTTTAGAAAATCGATAACTTTTCCCGTTTTTTTGTTATCGATTAAAAACTTTATCGAAATGAAGGTTTTAAATTATATCTCTTGCATCTTCAGAGCTAGAGTCTCCAAATTTTGCATTTAGTTTCATTTCTATTTTATAAAATTTCGGTTTTTGTTATATTTTGGATATTGGTTCAACATTTTTCAAAAATTTGCAATTTAAAGGTTAGTTGCAAATATTTTTTGACAAACATCCTATTTGATTGTGAAAGTGCAAGATTGGCAATTTAATTGAATTTTGTATAAGTTTGTGATGTATACAAGATACGGAATATATTTAAAAACGCAGATCGGACGGGGTTCAGGGGATCTCCTAGTCGGGTACCCCCGACTAGAGTTTTCTTACTTGTTTTAAAATATTTTTATCATTATGATTAATTGATTTTCATATTTGTAACAAAATTTTCATATAATAATTTATAAGTTATAAAACATTATAGTTTATACGTTTCAAACAGTTTTTATTATTAATTAAATTGTTTATAATATATTAAATCAGTATTAAATATTATATTAAAAAAATTTAATATTTATTTCTTTTAGCTTTTGTTTTATTTTTGTATATGATTGGTAATTAAATATTATAATTTACTAACCATTTTCAAATTTGATATTTATTAAATTAATAAAATATAATTTTTATTAAAATAAAATATTAAGACACCTTCTTTTTATGCCTATTCTTTACTATTATTTTACATTATTGTTTAATATCTATTTATGATCAAATTTCCTTTCAAATAATTACTTTATTATTTAAACAAATTTATTAATTAAACAAATTTTGTTTTTGACAATATTTTAGAAGTTATTTATTTTGAGCTAGACCCTCGGGCGATAAGATAACTGAGCGACACAGCTGTAAGAGCTTAGATCATTTGATGTCCACTTGAAAGTGTCGCCAAATAGTGTCTGAATAATCAGTTAATATGTCCGATTCATAGTCAAGTCACATCATGTTTTTCCAATGCTTTTCCCTTACTCTGCAAGCTTTGCATATTTGTTTTCACCTTCAACACAACAAAACAGTTTCAACTGTGCCACGCTCTACTCACACTCTCCCACTCCCACTCTGCCTCCCTCTTTCTCTATCTCTTTCACTCACTCTCTTTCTCTCTCTCTCTCTCTCTCTTATCATTCGCTGATTCGACTATCTAACGCTCTCTCGTTTTGGGGTTCTATGCGCCGTGGCTTTGGCCTTGGAATCGCTTTTGCCTTTGCCTCGTTCATTGACCCGAAGGCTGGTTCTGTTTTTTCGCTTGCGAATTGCGCTGATATCTGTGTCTAAGTGTGCGTGTGCCTCTCTGTGTGTGTGTGTGTGATTGTGTTTATTTCTATTATCACCATAGTCGATGTACGTCGCGATATGAAATCCCCCATGCTATGGCAGGCAAGCAGGCAGTCCGTCCGGCCGTCCGTCCGCCCGTCGCATGACCTAATAAAATTTGCCTGCTGTGCGACTGTCTCAGGCGGAGGGGCGCTCGCAGGGTTTTGCGCTATCAATTGTGGCAGCCGCAATAGATTTTCATATGTGTACCTAGAGTTGCGTATGTCTATGCACAAACAACTAATTGCTTTTATTTGTCGTTAATAAATCGACAACAAATAAATGCAGACTTATTGCCCATACGCAGCGAGCGCCATAAACTGAGCAATCGAAGTGCATATTAAGCATACGCAGTGTTGGGCCAAGAAAGTGGGAATTAAGTGGAAGAAAATGGGCTAGATGTAAGGGTTAACTGAAGCAAGTTTAACATTAATCAATTTACATCAATTATCAACTTACTTTAACTCTTCATTCACTTCTATTTCCTTTCAGGTGAGTTATTCAAGATTGTTTGCAAAACACACACACAGACAGCACTTTGCTAGCCATTCGAACGTAAGTGAAACAATTTGAATTGAAAAGCTTTTTGCACGGAGATGAGAGACGAATGTCATTAGAGGTTTTTCACCTGGCGACAAGCGCACGACTGGCAACCTTGTCAAGCAGCAAAAACTAAGTCAAATAACTCATAAGAATAAATGTCGACTGATTAATGCACTCGACTATTTGTGTGCATGTCCATGTTGCTTCGTTGCTGCGTTGCTACGTTGCTGTTGCAGCGACCTACGCGATTTGCATTTTGCAATCGCATAAAATGTGAGACTGAGAAAGAGAGAGAGAGCGAGAGAGAGAATTGAACATTCGCTTTTGTTCAGTCGTTCGTTACAATAAATAAATTCAACATAATTTTTCTTAATGCCATTTTTTGTTTGCGGCAAAAACTAAACCGAGAGTTGAATGCACGCGCAGCATTGTAAAGCAATAGCCTCGATCTAAATTTACACACAGATACGCAGCCGCACACACACACACACACACACACACACACACACACACACACACACACACACACACACACACACATGTAGCACATGTTTGTGTCTGTGTTGAACTTGCACTTAATTTGTATTCTCGACAGTCACACACACACACACACACACAGTTTAGTTGCAGCCATTGAGCGCAACACTCGGCATTTGAGTTTAGCTTTTTGAAAGCTTTTTGTTTTTGTTCGCGTTCTTGCCTTGCACGTTTTTTATGCTCGCTCGGCGAACGGAAATGCTAGCGAGCAGCCATTGCAGCTCCTATCTAACATATAAGACTATGACTATAAGACTATGTGCCTGGTTAATAGTTAAGGCTATATGGATCAGGCGTTTATATAGCATACTTTGTTTCAATATTCTGTGAGCTTTTGTTTAATGCAACTTTAGAAGTTTTCAACTAACAAAAGCAAGAGTTCTGATAGGAAACTCTAAGAGAAAAACTTGTTAAACAAAATTTATTAATTAATCTTTTTAATGGCAAATCATGCTTATATATTCTAATAACTAATTTATCTTTTTATAAGATATTTTAGTAAAAATAATTATTGTTTTTGCTGAAATACCTGCTAAAAACATAAATTTAATATTAAAATATAAAAGTATGATTTGCTATTAAAAAGATAATTAATCAATTTTGTTCAACAAGTTAAAGAACTTTTAAAATTTTTATAAAAATTAATACAATTTTTAATTTCTACTTAAATTTTCTTTGTTAGGCTTCTTATTAATTTATTGAAAATTCTTAAATGTTCGATATAACAAAGTTTTTAAAAGCTAAAAAAAATCTATACAAAATAGTTTATAACCTTTTAACCAGAGCTGTTAAGAATTCCATTTGAATGGAAATTCAAAATGGGTTTTTGTTCTGAAAACCCATTTTGAATTTCCATTCAAATGGAATTTTTAACAGCTCTGCTTTTAACTAGTTCATATTTGATGCAATTCAAATCAAAACAAATAAAAACTCAATCAAACGCAGCAATTCATAGTTGAAGCTTTAGTTATGCTCAAGGGTTAAATCAAACAATTACATTTTGCACTTATGTGTATATACATATATAATCGCTGTTCAGGCCAATATCGCATAAGTGAATCAAAAATGTTTAGAGGTTATTGCGAAGCGGGTCAATTCAGTTCATTCGCCCGCCTGCGCTGAGCGCCATATTGTAAACTGCACGTGACCTCGTTGCATGCAACACACAGGCCTGTTTCTAGTTGCTGTGGCTGTTGCTGTCTGTTGCTGTTGCTGTCGCCGCTGTCAAATGTATTTGCCTTCTCTCTGTGTGTGTGAGTGCACTTTGTGCACATTTTCTAGCCAGAGAGCAAATTGAAGTCGACAAACGTTCATGAACTCAATTCGGGTTTTTCCTTCAAACGTGTGCAATGACGTCAAAGTGCAACTGTAAATTTTTGCTCTCGCAAAGCTTTCAAACTATTATGGGTTAGCGTATGACAAGAAAAAAAGCTCCCAAGACAATTGGCCACAGTTTTTTGGTTTTTAATAAAATAGAGCGAATTTTGAGTGGAAATTAAGTGCAATATTTATTTAAATAAACAAAAAACAATTTTTTTATGGTATTAAAATATATTTTTAATATTTATATGTTTACTTAAATTTTTGTTGTATTTTTTTCTATTTTTGGTTAAGTTTTTAGTTTTCAAAAAAATAATTCTTACTAAATTTGAAGCGTTTGAAATGTAAGCGAAATTCGTTGCATACTTTTGCGCTGAATTGAAATGCTGTGTGCAAAGGGCGCCAAGTTCATCTTATGTAAAGCGCCATCTATGTATAGCAAATGAAAACAGATTTTTAACAGCATTTACATTTATGTTTAGAGCAAAAAGAATTAGTAAAGGAGTTAGTTAGAATATAAAGCTTAATAAATAATACATTTTTTACTGTAAATATTCAGTTTTAATAATAATTTAATCAAATATTGGCATATTTAAGTCCAAATATTTGTTCAATTCTGCTATGTGCATGAGCTGCTACAGCGCCATCCCACGGCAGCTGGCAGCAAACAGTATTCCAGCGCTTGCTATAAGCTGCACCTTTTAGCCGCTTGGAGCGCCACAGTATATGCCAAGTTAATCAAAGGAAAGTTTATTGAAACATTTTTGTTGAATGTAAATTGAATTTTAAGCAATATTTTATTTGATTTTAATTACTTGCTAAAGAGATCAGTATAAATCATTTCCTTTATAAATATTTGTAAAAAATACAAAACTGTTTGTCATGACATTTATTGCTTTTAAAATGTTTAACATTTAATAGTCTTTAGTATATAAAGTTTTGAATGTTATTTATGATTTATGATGATATTTATAGAGATTATATGTGTCATAAAATATTTACTCATATTAACAGCTTGTGGCTCACACTTTTAAGCAACATTTGCTAAATTTTAATAGAAATTAAATTAAAAATAAATAATAATTTGAAAATTTTATTTATTTTTCGATTTTTTAAAAACAATTTCCAAATACTTCCAAAACCTAACTCACTCTAATTCTGTTTACAACCTTTTTTGGGGCTATTCAAATATGCGACACAAGCTGAGTCAACACTAAGGCTAATGCGCAGTACACACAGATTCCGGCCCTTTGCCCCGCCCACAGCGTGCAGGCCGCCCTCAACCTGAACTGGCATCTGCAAGTCAAAATCGCCCTAAGTTTCTGATCAAAATCAATTAAAGCGAACAAGTTTATGCGCATTACAAATTTAGTTAGCCCTTCTTCTTCAATCCACTCTCTCCAACTCGCCCTGCATGCGCACTCTCCCTCGCACTCTCGCTCTCTCTCTCTCTCTGGTTGTCTCTTCCTGCGCTCTGTTCTTTGACTTTGGTAGCTTTTCTCCTCTGACTGCTTTCAAGGTTGTTCGGACATTGACATTTTCATTATTTTTTTGGGCAAAAAAAAAGTCGAAAAAAAAACAGTTTGCTTTTTGTTGGGCTCTGTTTTTTTTTGTATTTTTTTTTTTTGTGCGTATGTGTGCGTTTCTCCATCTTTACTCTTTGATTTTGTATGGTTTTGTGTTCTGTTTTGTTTTGTTTTTTTTTTTTTTTGTATTTTTTTTTGTATTCTGTTTCCTTTATAATGCCCGCATAAAATTTAACTAAAAGATGTTAAGCGACAGGGCGCTGAAGAGTTGTTTTATTGCCTCAGTTCGAGTCGGCTCGCCTCGCTTGGCCTTTCATTTCTCTTTCTTTGGCCGCACGACTCCCAAAAATGGCGGCAAACGTGCCGCGTGCCACGTAATCAACGAGCAGCTCAATACCTCCTCATCCCCCACCCACGCACCAAAAAACTAGGCAATCGTGCAAATCAACATTTTGAGCACGTAACTGCGCCCTTGGCTTTGAAAGCGCTTAAGCTTCAGCTTAGCTTTACTGTATATTCTTCCCTGCCGAAGTTCAAGTTCATTTCAAAGTATTTTAAATTCCAACTCTGCTGTGCATATCATTTGCCGCCTTGAGGCGCTTGTAATCGACACATGCGTATGCCCAGCACGGCACAGATATATATATCTATATATATGTATATACCTATATATATACAGATATGCCTAGTTATGCCTAGCTGAGAGAGACAACTATTCAGCTTGGCAACTGAGCCATGACTTGGCCAAAAGTTACTTGAACTCTAGTCTAATAACCGCGAGCAATTGCTTTCTGACTTGCCAAATATTAGTGAATAGCGCAAAAAGAGCTAGACAGATGGAGGAGAGGGAGTTATGACTACAAAATACCCTGTCCTTATAGAAAATGTGTAGAAAGTATATTTTGCTTAGCTAGTGAGAGAGATAAAAAGGGAGTTATGACTACAAAATACCCTGTCCTTATAGAAAATGTGTAGAATGTACATTTTGGTTAGCTAGTGAGAGAGAAAGATGTTTGTTGTGACTGCAAAATACCCTGTAAAAAAAACAATATTTAAAATAAATTAACAATATTATTATACCTTTTATATTATATTATAAACAAATTTAAAATATATTTTTTATTATTTATAAATATATTTATTTTAGATATTTTTATAATATAATAAAATTATAGTTTTGTTAATTTATAATAAATATTTTTTGATTTTCACAGAGTACTTTGTTAAGAGACTTATTTCTTAAATATAGAGCAAGCTATAACTACAAAATATCCTGAAGGCCAGAGTTTTTAAAGTCTAAAGTAGTCCTAGGTATTGATTGTTTCTAATATCTCACAATTTCTGCGAAGCTTTAAGTATAAAGGTGTCATACCTATTGAAGATGTCACCAAATACCCTGTAAAAAGAGTTATTGCTATTAGTACAATCTCCTACTCATCTCATGCTCTTTCTGCTCTCTCTTCTCTCACTCTCTTTGACTATAAAAAGTTTTTTGTAGTTCCACCATCTAAAAGTTGCAGCTACATATTTAAACTCTTTTGCTCAAACTACCCTTTGCTTGCCTTCATCATTAACAGGGCATTTAAGCACATACACAAAAAAAAAAATAAAACTAAAGTTCCAAAGTTCTCAGTAACATTTTTAATAGGCTTTTTTTGGCATTAGAACTTCAAATTTCAAGTGAAGTCAAGCCAAGCTGTCAATATGACATCACCTGGCATTAGCATTAGCATTAGCTGAGCCTACAACAATTTTATTGTTAATAACATTAATCATGTGCCCCTTGCAAAAGCCAACAATTGCTATTCATTGCTATTAGCATAATTGCAACTATTAAACAATCAGCAGTTAACGAGCCTGCCAGCCTAGTATATCAAGAGCTATGCCTAGAGTTTATATTTTACGTAGCTATATTTATATATATGTATACATATATATATCTAAATCAGATATCTTGTTCTAATATATCTAATGAAAATTTCTAGGGGTAAACGTTGTGTCTTAATATCCTATCTATTCTATTCTATCTATCTATTATATACATACATACATGTATATCTATATATATATCTATGTATATACATACATTTATCATACTATGTCATTTCCTATAATTTCTACAAAAGATCTTATATATCTTTAAAACTTCAGAGACTTTCTTCTGCTCAGTATGTACAATAGATCTATCTATTCCTCTATCTAACTACATATATAGATCCATCTATCTGTGTGTCATCTAGCTATCTATATCTACCTACTATACTCTAAAAATATCTTTATAGATGATCTCTTCTTATATTTACATATATATATATATATATATATTTGTAAATATTTGTCAAAATATATATGCCCACCAATGTTTCTCATTGTTTTCATAATATGATGTTTCTCACAAAATTTTGCTGTTCAAAATTTCAGTCGCACTACTATTTTAATGACCACAGCTGCATTTGCTCTTGCAGAAAGTAAATCGATTTGATTGTCTGTTCGATGTTTCATATGTCTTTCATCTAGCTTTCTATCTAGCTATTAGCTCAATACCTATCATATAACTTTACTATATATTTCTTTCTATAAGTGCTGAATATCATATTATTATTGTTATTCTATTAACTAAATTGTGATAGTTTAGTAAAACCGAAGCTAGTAAATGGATAGATGGATAGATAGATAGAAGTAAAACATTTCATGTCTCAAGAGACATAGGATTTTAATCTTATGACTTGAAACAGTTTTCTTCTATATCTATTTAACTATCTATTATATCTATATCTATTTAACTATATCTTAATTTATTAGTACTATGTGGACGAGCTACAATGATCTATTGTAGTTCATTCATCTGATCCTTCTTTGAGAAAGAGAGCAGTTCAGCAAAAACTGTTGTAACTCATGCATCTAAGTGCAGCATAGATCGCTATAGTTCGTCCACAATATAAGATATATACACATATACCTTACTTACTTTATTTCTACATAAAGTAGCTTAAAATCAATATAATATAGCATATCTCAGTTTATTTAAGCAACCTGATAATTTCATAAAGTTCAACTGAACCAGAGTTCGAAATTCGAATTTCGAAATTCAAAGAAAATCTGCTTCTACCTATTCGTTTACCCAAATCCTTCCCACGCCCTTTTCAGCTTTTTTTCCATCCCCCCTCACTCAACATAAACGAATCACATGTTGAATAAAGAAAGAGACCCAAATCTTCATGCCCATTAACCCATTTTTATTGACCAAAATGAGCAGACGCGAAGAGCTGGTCAAAAGCAGGCCATGGCCACATGATGTTACATAAGCGTCTAGTCGAAGCAGTAAGAAAGCCAGCACAAAAGAAAGCAATGCACAAAAGAAAGTAGCCAAGAGAGTGAGAGAGGGAGAGGGAGAGAGGGAGAGAGAGAGAGTATGAGAGAGGGAGAAGGCGAGTGAATGCGAGGCAGTCAAACAGAACTGACTTTTGATTTCAGAATCAACAAGAGAGAAGAACAAACCAAATAAACAGAAAAAAAAAACATTTCTTTTTGTAAGTGGAAAATATTTATGGGAAATGTATAAATATATATACATATATACAAATATGTATATAATTTTTTGTTATATTTAATATATATAAATTTTAACTACATATCTGGGTTTTCCATTCGTTTCAGATTTTATAGATTAACTTTTAGTTTTTTTTTTTAATAGTGCGTAATCTTTAGATAATATGTACTTTGGCACAATCTAACGAAAAATTGTATATAAATTGTGAGCAACGCAGTTAATTAATATGGCCGACCTTCGTTGCGTGCTTTGAACCATGTTTTAAAAGTTTTTTTTTTTTTTTTGGCCATTGTTTTGATGGCTCACCAAAAAACCAAAAAAAATATACAGATTGTATGCTGAACAAGTTCTACAACAGTTTCGCTTAGAATGGCCAACAAAATTTGATTTTTTTGTATTTTTATTTTTGATTAATGAAAGCCAAATAGTGAACCGGTTTTCCCTTAAGCATAAGATCATCAAATATAAACAGAAAAACCAGGCAGAAGCAGCAGCAGCAGCAGGCAACAGCAACTCTCAAAGGAAAACTCCCCCAATAAGACACACACACACACACACACACACACACAGATTTGGTTTATAATTTCACACCCGCAACAGCAAACAAATCCAACAAATTCCTAGCCTACACTCATTTAAATGTATTTTTGTTAAAGTTTATTTTGTTTTGTTTTTTGTTGCTTTCTTGTTATTATTGTCTCTGTTGTGTTCCTTTTTTTTACTTTTGCGTTTTAGTTTGGCTCCCCGACCGAGCGACCGAGAGACCAAGCGACTCATAGACATAAAAGCGGCTCAGCTCATTTTGAATTCGTTCTAGTTTCATTAAAAATGTAGCTGAAGAGAGAGCGAAAGAGAGAGAGAGAAGGAGAGAGGGAGAGCGTAAGGTAGAGCCAGAGCATGGGCGAGTGTGAGAGAAAGAGAGCGCAAGCGTTCTTGTATTTCGCAGTTGTAGCTCAAGCTGTGTGTGTGTGTGTGTGTATATGTGTATGTGTGTGTGTGTGTGTGTGTGTGTTTGTGTGTGCTGCCCGGCTGTTTCGGTTCGCTGCGTGTGCGTCGTCGCCTTTGCCGCAGTTCCCATTGTGCGTGTGCGTAGCAAGTTTACTGACCTTGAACTTCGAAATAATTGTTGTTGCTGCTGCTGTTGTTGTTGTTGTTGTTGTTGTTGTTGTTGTTGTTGTTGTGTGTACCCGAAAATGCGAGCAGCGCACATAAATTTGGAAATAGAGAAACACCCAAACAGACGGAATTGTGTATCTAGAATAAACATACACAGTTTATTTTTATACCCTGTACAAGTAAAGTTATGCAAATGTATGTAGGTGCCAGAAGAAGACCCTAAAATTGTATATACATATATACATATGTACATACATATATATTTGAGCTGTAAATGATCCTTTAGCGATACTCTAAATGGCATCGATAACTATTTGAACTAGCCTTTAAACAGATTTTATATAAATAATATATAGTTATATATATGCGTATATTATATAGATGTATTTGAGTATAGAACTTAAATTCTATTCAAAATGATATAAAACTTTTCATAGAATATTAATTGCTGTGGAAAGTGAACTTATGTAGGCTATAGTGAGGCCAATCAGTAAATAATACTATATAAATATATATTTTATATATTATATTTTAATTATTTAGTTTCCTATACAGGGTATCTGTTAGTCGCTTGCATTTGTCATTAGCACAATTATTTATGACATTTTAACACAATATAATTGCATTATATCGGGTATATTTAGTATGCAGTTCAGTTTATATAATTTATAGGGTATCTGCTAGTAACTTACTATGCACAAGCGCAATTTATTTCATTTTTAAATATATGTATATATTATACATATCAATTTCTAAAATAGCTTATATTATTATATACCTTTAGTACATATTACTATATGACTACAGGGTAACTGCTAGTCGATAACTTTTATACATAGCACACTTAGTTGTCATATCTTTCATAAAAATTGTTATACCAAACAGTTTATATAATAATAAACATGAATTATCAATTTAATTTAAAAAACAGGGTATCTGTGAGTCGTGTTCTTTGATGTATAAAATATAAGATGATGTTACTATTCCTCTTTCATAAATAGATTAATATATAACACAATTTATATTAAAATTTGTATGTATTAAACCTATTTTCTTCAAGTACAGGGTATCTAATAGTCGCTAACACTTGCCTTTTTATTATATTTACTAAATTTACATATATATTTCATATAGACAAACGTTTTACAACATTTCTTATTGAAAAAAAACAATTTTATAACAATTTGTATTCTATGTACAGGGTATTTTTTAGTCGCTCTTTACCATATATTATTAGATTTTGTCATCTTGCAGTTAAACTTACATATAGTTACCTATATTATTATTAAAAAACAAATTTGTAACAATTTTTATTCTATGTACAGGGTATCTATTAGTCGCTCTTTACTATATATTATTAGATTTCGCCATATTTCAGTACGTCTTTCATATAGTTACATATATTACATGGATAATTCTATTGTTTACATTTGTAATACATTTTCTCTAAAGTACAGGGTATTTGCTAGTCACTATATCATATATATTTGCCCCCTTTAAATACATTTGTAGAGACACATTTAGCTCAATTTGTTTTGGATTCAGTGTGGTTCGGCTCGACCGCAAACAACGCTCATTATGAGGTGATCTAAGTGAAGAGTCTGAGTACCTCCGATAGATTTACTTATAGAGCATATTGCTCCCGCTGCGGTGCGCTGCGTCTGTGGACTGTCAGCGCTGTTCAGCGTCGCGTCGTTTGCTATGCGAAACAACAGCCTTCGAGTAGATAAAGATATTTGGCTATTATAGAGTGTCATACTTGGGTTGAAACTTGTTTGACGTTCAGTTCACGTGCGCCTCAATGATAAGATAAAGCGAAACGTAGTCGAATTGAATTTACCTGTGGCTACCTGGCTGTGAACTCTGCGAAGGGCTTTTTGCGCATTTGACAAACATGAAGCGAAGGTCGCCAACAGCAATTTATTGAGTTAACAGATTATTATTATATATGTATATGGTTATACAATCGATCTATGTAAGCCAATAAAAATAATAATGTGAGCACACCTTTTACTTACCTGACTTCCTCTGAGTGTGTCCCTTTGCAGAACAGGTACCATTAAAAAAATAACTTAAAAAACAGGGCTATAAACGCAACTTGACGACTGACAGTTCATTCATCAAGCGACCCTTTCTCCAGGCTAGCCAACACACATGAGAATCTAACCATAACCTAACACACAATCCAATTAGAGTCCAACTTGAACGGTATACGCTCTAGCCCCGAAGGCAAACAGAACGGGGTACCTGTTCAGAAAGCAGAAGAAGAAGAAGAAGAATAATGTATCTGCCACAAAATGTTGAGCGCGCAGTCCAATGAACATTAGCTTACATCATAATGAGCTAAGCCAGCATAGTTATAGATATATACATATATGTATTTATGATATCAGCAACTGAATGTTTACAAAGTACCTATGCTACCTACCTATGTATATGTAAGACGCATTAGAAGTAATCAAATTAAATTTAAACATTGCTAATTTATTTTTGTTTGCTTCTTTACCATAAAATTTTTCCATTTACAAACACTTCCGTATGGCAGGGCTGTGTAATCCCATGCATACCAAGCTATATGTGATGTTCTCAACCAGAAATACTATGGAAAACTTACAGGGTTACGAGCTAATGAAAACCAACTGCTTTAGGTTGCGTTACACGTTCTGAATCAGTTTGCAGTTCTCAGTTCTCAGTTCTCAGTTCACTAAGCTATAATTTTAAGCATATGCCTTAGATTGATTCTATGGGTTATATAGAAACTATATCTGTATACTAAATTTCTTTATATATTCTTGAGCTAAATTTCACTGAGCTTATCTTTACATAGATTTGTTTGGGTCTAATTAGCATATAGAGATGTTATGATATGTTCTGATACTAAAATATATATCGCTTCCAGCAATCGTAAATCAATTGCTTGAGTTTAACTCGAGAACTATAGCAGCTACAGCTATCAATTTTGGTATGCATGCTTTCGTGAAGAATACACAGCTTTTGTATAAAGAACTTGTTTGATACATGTTCACAATTTGCAGATATAAATACAAAATTTCTTACGAAATCTATCCCAAAACAAAAAACTAAAATAAAATAAAAAATTTCAATAATCAATATTTATTAATAAAAAATATATATAAATAAATAAATAATTATTTATATATATAATTATTATTTTTTTTTTATTTTTTTTTATTTATTATTTTTTATATTTTTTTTTTTAATTCCTATTTATATATATATATATAAATAAATATATAAATAAAAAAAAAAAAAAAAAAAAAAAAAAAAAAAAAAAAAAAAAAAAAAAAAAAAATATACAATAAAACAAACTCCCCCCAAACCAAAAAACCCAAAAACCAAAAAAAAAAATACCCCCCTAGGGGTAATATAAAAAAAACCCCCAAATTTAAATTTTTTTTTAAACCAAAAAAAAAACTGACCCCCCTCCCATTTCAATTATCCACTCGACTTATATATATATATATATATATCTATATATTTATGTATTCTATTCATTTTGCTGAATTTCATGAACTCTATCAGTAAATCGAAAATTCATTAAAAATATATATATGTATATCATTTAGCCAGTCATGAGCGCTACGTATTATTCAATTAGTTCATTTGTTCAATCGCTCAGGAACGCTGGCTGAATAGCTCAATAGAACATATCGTTCATGAACTGCTCAATAGTTCAATAAAAAAAATCAAATAATTGAACAAATGAACAAATGAACTAGCCATGACCGACTGAACTGTATCACACACTGGAACACTGAACAAGTTCAAAAGTTCATTGTCATGTCAAGTGAATCAGTCATGAATCAGTCATGAATCAGTCAGATGAATCTATTGTAGAAGATATGAAAAGAGTTGAATGTTGTCATACTCATAAGAAAGTTTGTTTATTTCAAAGAAACTCTCGCCTCAAGATTAAGACTAACTTGATCTACATACATATTTCATTTCCCAGTTTTTCCGCACTTTAAATGAAATTTATTTCATATTCTGTATTATTTTTATTCCAATATCTTTCACATTGAACAAATACAATAAATAAATTAGAAATTCAACAATTTGAAATTGTTTCTACACTTTTTTGGCTCTGTTTTTTTTTGCCAAAATGCCAAGCAAAGTGCTCGAGCTGACAGTCAGGCGGACAGACAGACAAAGGGCAGTGCCAAACGACAAAGTGTCATTCACATTGCGCCATGAAAAACAACCGTTCAAAAAGTGCCAAAAAGAAAATGGCGATCGACGTCGAATGTGAAACAACAAAATGGGAAAAAACAGAAAAGAAAAGAAAACAAAATGAAAAGAAAAGAAAAAGTCTTGCCAAAAACAAAAACACAGCCAAAAGGGAATCCATGATGAAATAACAACAAAACAACAAAAAAAGAACAGAGTAAATGGAATCAACAACATGAGCAGAATAATGAGGAGGACAGCAAACATGGTGGTGCAAGCGGCAAGCGGGGGGGAATCGGCTTAGCCCCACTCGCAAAAGTCGACGCCACGAATCTAGGTTATTACGCCGAAAATAATTAAATATACAATGCCCGGAGGTGGCACAATGCAAGATCTGACAAATACACTTAGCCATAAGTGTGGCCGCCTCTTGGCCACGCCTCCACAACGA
This sequence comes from Drosophila leonis, assembly GCA_035045365.1. NCBI lineage: Eukaryota > Metazoa > Arthropoda > Insecta > Diptera > Drosophilidae > Drosophila > Drosophila leonis. The sequence continues at coordinate 9,679,854 of JAWNPC010000262.1, read as the reverse complement.
TTTCGCGTCTTCTATGGCCAGAATGTGGCCAAGACTTGCACATACGACTCACGCGTGTCTCAAGTTCATTGCCAAATACACACACACGAACACAATCTTTATAAGCCATTAACAGCAGAGAGCTCAGTTTGTGATGTCAGTGAACGACGAGTGAATACCCTATAAAAAGCTGATCTTTGTGTTTTGGCCTTCATATAACTCCTTTATACTTTTTCTCCTTTTCATTTTCCTTTTCTTGCTTCCATCTATAGCCCCATAAACAAAAGTATAGGGTATATTGCCAGCTACTACTTGCTTGGCTCAATCAACTTTTATCAACTTTATTGAGGGGTATCTTTTATCAGCTCATTCTGCTATTTTCTTCTACTTCCTTTTAGCTCCAATCATTCAACTTAATGCAGCTAACAACATAGGGTATCTCTTAGTTTAGCTGCCTTGCTTAGACATTGTCTGGTTTTTGGTTTTCGCTTTTTTGGCATTTTATTTGTTCTTGGTTTGGCTTGACTTCTTTTGCTTCATGGCATGTAATTTGGCTCTGGCTCCGTTGCTGGCCAAGAAGAACTTTTTGTTTACTGGAAAGTTCTGAACCTGTTTTGACGCAAATATTGTGGTCCGCATTTGACTGACTGACCGAGAGCTAAGCAGATTGTTGATTATGCAAAAAAATAAATAATGTAAAATGTTAAAAGACTTTTGCTTTAGTGCAGATATATACAGATATATACAGATATTTATATGTATATATAGAATGTATATAAAAAAAGGTATTTGTTATGAATTGATCTTGAAAATTTGAGACAACAATAATTGAATACTTTAAATTCAGATCAGTTTTGGTTCTGAGAACGAAAATAATAGTTGTGCACCATAATAGTAATAACGGATAGAACACATACGCGGCATAGTCTTAATAATAATATAAAATATAAATATACCAAATCATTCTTAAATAACTATGTATTAAATTATTAATTTTAAAAAATTCAAAAAAAAATTTTAATTGATTTCAATAAAAAATAAAATAAAATAAAATAATTTGAATGTTTACTATTGTATATAAATATACAAATAAAAACCTTAAACAATTTAATTAAATGTACAAATAAATCAAATATTTATCTCACTTAGCTAAAAAAAAAAAAAAAAAAAAATATTTTTTATATATAAATATACAAACCAATTACTAAAAAATAAAATAAAATATGTAAAATAATTTTTAAACAACTTTTAGTTGGTCTAAAAACTTAAAGATTAAAAAATAAACTAAAAATACAAAAAACAAATTTTTAAAAAACTTTTTAACGTTTTTTTTAAATATGTATACACAAGGAAAATACTTTTTAAAATCTCCAGTAAAATATAAAAATATATAAAATAATATTTTTAGTCAATTGTCATATTAATTTTGCCTTTAAGAACTTTTAATGATCAATATCAAAGGCCAAGAAAACAAAAAACCTCAAGCACAGCCAATAAATGCACATGTATTCCACTTTGATATCCCTCTCTCTGTCTCTCTTTCTTCTTTCTCTCTCTCGTTCCTCACTCTCTCACACTGTTCAACTGTATTTGCAGCCTCGTTGCGATCATTGCACTTTACATCGCACTCGGCGTCTCTGCTGCATGTTGCAAATTGTTTGCAAAAAAAAAAAAACAAAACTGAAAAACAAGTTTCAGATTGTGCAGCGTGTACCGAACCGAGTCGTGTCGGGCCGAAGTTGCGACGAGCTGCAGATCGTGCAGCGTCTGTTGCAAGTTGCATGGCTGCGCTCTGGTCGGTCAATGGTTCTCTGGTTCATTGCCATCGCGCTGGGGGTAACTAACCCAGCAACGAGCGACTCAGCCAGCCAGCCAGCCAGCCAGCCTCTGAGTCAAGATCGGAGGAAATACCAAAACCGACTTTTGCAGCGTCATTCGTTGCTGGTTTAGCTCGTTTTTAACTGAAGCAAGGACGTCAGCAAAGGTGTGTGTGTGTGCGTGTGTGTGTGTGTGCCATTCACTCGCCAATTGTTCGTGTGTGTGTGTGCAAATAGATATAGATAAATACTTCATAGTTGGCTTTGTACGCTTGGTTCATTGACTTACAAATGGCTGAAATGTGTTGTGGGCTTATCGCATTGGCAATTGATGAGCAATAAATGGAGCACTAGGAACATCGAACTATAAAGCGATCAAGGTTCAAGTCTACTAATGAGATAGGTACATATGTGTATAATTATGTATGTATATATATAAATGCGACAGATAAAAAATGCTTTAGTTGAAAGTAAACCAGGCTTATAAGCCTTAAAACATATTTCGAAAATTTAGTTATTAAAAGATATTTGAAAAATCTGAAATATATAGTATAATTTTGTATAACAGTTTCATTTGATGATTTCACTATGGAATATCAGCTCATTGTAAAGATTAGAAATATTTATAAATATATAAAAATATGATTTATGTGTTCATGGAAATAGTAGTGCGACAACAGTGGGCAAAATTTTAACAAATTTATTATGTAAATAATTTGTCATACGCATACACAATTTGTACTTTATATAACAATACCTTATAAACACTGTTACACTCCTTTAAGTGCATAATTTGACCAGTGCTAATCAGTTTTTTTTTATTTCTTATTAAAAACTGATGACGCTTTGAGCACTTAAGTCCCTTATGCATCTTTTAATGCAGCCACATGACTCAATGAGCATATTCGTAAAACATTTCGAAATAAATTCGACAATCGCAGAGTTTCATCAGCAATAACGACGACGACGACGACGACGCCAACTGTCAGGGAATCAGAGCAGATTTCAAATTTCGACTGCAATTCGAGGGCATTTCAATGCGCGATGTGTTCTGGTTCGCATCGCGTCACGATTGTATAATCGTGTCATTATACAAATACAAAACACACACACACACACACACACACACACACACACACACAAAGTAGCTCATTTAATGCATTCGTCAGCGTTTCACACACTCAAAAAAAAACACAAATCCAACAAAAAGAAGCAAAAACAAATGCAAAAACAATTACAACAAACAATCACTGACAAATGCAATTTCACAAACACAAACACAAACACAAACAAGCAGAGTCAGAGTCAGAGGCAATTGACCGCTTGGACAAATACAAATCCTGATGACATTCACCCCGTTACGAGCAACGAGCAAACAAAAAGCAACGACAACAACAATAATAATAACAGCGGCAGCTTGAGAAACATGTGCAAAAGCGCAAAAAAGAGCTTTGCTGTAAAAAAAAAATAAAACAACAACAACAACAACAGCAAGCAGTGCACTGAGCACAAAACGAAAATGCAATTAGCAGTGGCGTAACAAAAAAGGGCATCTCACATGACTCTAACAGCTAGCCTGCGCAGCTAAGCCACTGCTCGCTCTCTCACTTAAGCAACTGCTTCTTTTGCTCTCTTTCTTGCACTCTCTGGGCTCGGCTTGGTGTTTTTTACACTTTTTTTGCTGCTGTTGACTTCAACTCAGCGTTGTTGTTGTTGTTGTAAATAAACTTGAAATTGCGCTGCTTAAACGCTTTCCGCAATGTTCTGCCACCAAAAATAAAGAGGCAGCGCAAGAAAACAAAATTAGCAAAAGTTTTTGTTGAACTTGTTGCGTCGCTCGATTGCTGTTGTTGTTGTTGCTGAAAGGAAGCGATATTTTTGGCAGTTATCAATTCAAGCTTGGACTCTTTGTGTTTGCGCTGAGTACATAAATGTATGTATGTATGTTATGTGTGTATGTATGTGTGTATATAAGGCATACTTATTTGGTATGTGTGCCGTCGTCTGGCCTGATTGCTGTTTCCTCTTCTTCTTGGTATATGCAACTCTTGGGCCACACGCGCCCTTAATTGGCCCAACTTGCTGATAGCATCTACAATGGCAATTGCATCTGCTCTGCAAGCTGTTTTCAAAGCCAGCTTTAGAACATTCTATAACTATATCATAAATCATAAGATACATACATATTTATGTTTATATACATTAAGTCTTTGCACATATTTTCGCTCTGAACAGCTTTTAAGTTACTTAAGCTAAATACCGTTAATTGATACTGGCTACAAATTTTGCAGTCTAAATTGTTTTGTTTACACCAGAACTCATCAACCGGCAAAGTTACCAAAAAAAAAAGTAGTCAAAAGTAAAAGAAGCAAACAAACATAACTTTCTTATAGCATAACAACAACAACAACAACAGCAACAGTGGCAGCAACAGCGACAACAACGCGCATTACATAAGACCCAAAGCCGAAACGCAGGTCAGACCATGTCTCTCCCCCCTCCAACTCCATTGCCTCTGCTCACACAGCTTTCTTCCGCTCGAAAGGTAGTGAAAGAAGAACAAGCAGCAGAAGAAGCAGAACGCAACTCACGCTGGAAAAAAAAGTAGAAAGTCATTAAATAAGCAAACGTCGCAAAAAGAGAACAAGTCAAAAGAACCCAAAAAAAAAACTGAAAGAGAAAAAAAATCAAAAGTTGTAAACAAATATGAGCGTAAAAGAAAATGAAAATCCAGCCGCTACTATTACATCAGTAGATGGTACCGTCCAGCAGACTATGTCTTCCTTTCTCTCTACCTCTCCCTCTCCTCTCTCTCTCTCTCTCTCTCTCTCTCTGTCTGACTGATCGCGCGTAGAATGTTTTCGACCGCGTTGAACTTGTCCCAAATAAACAAAATTCCACCGGCCAAAGTCAGTTAGGTAATGTTGTTGTTTCTCTTGTTGTGATTGTTGTTGTTGCTGTTGTTATTGTTATTGTTGTTGCTTCATTCTTTGTTATTTCTCTCTAGCCGCCATTTTCCTTGTTATTGTTAGATATTATTGTGCTGAATTGAAATTTGTATACCCTTTGCTGGGGATTATATAGAAATGTTACCTAAACTAAACTGGACTATTAAGTTAGGTATTGATGATCACGCTGTCTTTAATATCTAGTTCCTGATCTTGGTCTAGTCCTTCAGCTTTAAAGACATATTTGTAAAATCTTATATAGATCGACATGATCAAAATCTTAGACTTTTGATTGTCTGAAAAAATTGTATTTAAAAAGGAAATTATTTGGCTACAATTTTCTATTTGTAGAAAAAAGTTATCTTAATTATATTATATTATAGAAATATACATACATTTCTATAATATAGAATAAAAAATAAAAAAAAAATTAAATATGATATACCCCCCTCCCCCCACCAATCTTTTTTTCTCGGGTGGCGGCGACATCCCTTTCCCCCACTCCCCCCTTCGTAAACGACGCGGGGATTATCCCCCCTTTCCCAGTTTTTTTGTCCCCCATCCGTTTTTTTTTTTTTCGCCCCAAAACCCCTTTTGCGCTCCCCCCCCCCCCATCCACCCCAAAAAAAAAAATTTTCACACCCCAGATTTTGAATTGCACCTTGTATATATTATATATCTACAAAGTGTATTCTATATGCGACTTGCCTAGCTTTGCTGCTTTTTATTTTGGTTCAGCTACAAACTTTCAAAAGGTGTTTGGGATTATTTTTTATTTTTTATTTTTTACTTTTTTTTCACTTATATTTTTTTCGCGGAAATTTGGTGTCTAAGCTGTTCTTCTTGGATCTGATTGAGTCATACGCTGGGACAATTTTCGAGCAGTCAAGTTCATGATCTGAATACTTATATGTCAATTATTGCTCTAACTGCAATTTATGTGTTTTGACCAGAGGAGGGTATTATATATGTATGTATGGCGAGTAAAGAGAGCTAAACAAAAAAAAAAACTAATTATATAAATATATATGCATATAAATATATATATACATACAGGGTGGCGCAATAGAACGTGCCGTCTTCGAGATGGCTGTCATTTAGATGATGTTATTTTTCAAAAATAAACTATTGTATTGTATATTTTTTTTTTGTGTGTCTGAGGTAGGTAAAAATGCTTTATGCACCGTCAGTCAGGTCGTCACTCTGGCTGGTGTGTCGGACTGCAATACTGCTTACCGACTAAAAAACCTCCTCTTCTCGTCGGGCTGCCTCCCACCTTGGAGTTATCCCGCATAAACCTTCAAGGTGGAGCCCTTGTATATGCTCTAGCTGAGCACTGCCATCTGTGTTCCTGCATCCAGCTCATACTATTTCCGCCGGAGAACCTTTTCGGCGAAGTCACAGACTCTTTTCCAGGCATCTATGCTGTTGCACATTTGCTGTACTATAGTCTCTACTTTAACTTCACCGACAGTTTCTGCCCTATTCGGTTCTTTCTTCTGACCACTTTTCGCAGTTAAAGAAAGTCTGTTCTGCGTCGTCCATTGCATTGTCGCAGTAAATGCAGCTGGATTCGGCAGTTTTCCCCATCTTATTTAGGTACTTTCGAAATGTTGAAATCTTTTGGTATATTTTCTAAATTCTTCTTACTCTCATAATATTTTCCTCATCATTTCTAAAATTAAAAAAAAATATATTACAATAAATTCTAATCCATTTTCAATTTCTCATCGAACAACTTAGTTTCTCACATCAATTCGTCTTGCCGCATCTCTTCCCTTAGCCCCTCAGCCGACTTTCACTGCCACCCACGCCATTTGCATTGACCTCCAAAAAAACCAAAAAAAAAGCACAACATGGCCAACTATCCAATCAGATTCGAATTGGCCTGAGTTGGCTTTCCAGTCGTTGCACTCGCTCTATAAAGTTAATAAACTATAAATTACGCTGCACAAATGCCGAAAAAAAACTTTCACAATCAACAGCAGCAACAACAATGCAATGATTGTGCGACTTGTTGTTGGCAGTTGCTGCGCCAATTTTCACCCGAGCTGGCTTTGTGCAACACGTGGAAATTCCCAATTCCCGAGCCCGATGAAGAAAATCAACGATTTGGCAACGATTCGCGAACAATTTCACTTTGCCTGGGTTAAAGTCCTGCCGTCTGGGTGTCAGTCAACTTTCATAGTTGTTGCAGTTGCAGTTGCATTTGCAATTGTTGTTGTTGTTGTTAGTCTCACTAGCATAGTTGCCCAGCGAACAACACTCGAATGCTCCACTGAATGCAACGGCGCTCGCAAAGTGCAGCGACCTGCATGCAACACACACACACACACAGAGAGACACACACATTGCATACTGAATCATGGCCAGCCTCTTGCCCCACCTCTTTCCTCTTGCCATTTGACGTAGCAGTCAGCTGTTGCTGTTGCTGTTGCTGTTGCCACAACTCTCTGCATACCAGTTTCTGCTATTTTGCATGCCTTGCCCCTTGGGCCTGCCGGCCTGCCTGCTTGCTACATGTGGTAGAAAGTGGCAAGTTGCATCGATCTGTCCGCCTGGTGGGTTGCTCTGCCCGGCTCTGTTCGTTTGCCTGGGTTGAGGTAGTAATGACCTCTTTGCATGAGGTGCTTGACTTATGTATGGGCGATCGCATGACTCTTGTCGCATTGCGATTGAAAGTGCATGCCACAAAGACGCTCGGCTCGCTGTGTCTCTCTGTCTCTCTTTCTCCTCTCCGTCTCTTTCTGTCTCTGATGTATAACATCAGCTGCGCTTGGCTAACTTGGCAGATATTCTCCATGTCCTAATGACCCTTAATTGCCTTAATTGGCCTCAATGTTAATGAGGCATAGTTCTGATCAGAGTTTAGCTCAGATTGAGCTGAGCTTGCTTAAGACTTGTATGGACTCAGTTCGAGTTGAAGTCTCGAATAGGATTTATGCTTGTAGTATTTTTATATATATTATTGTCTAGTTATGTAGGATTTATGCTTGTAGTATATTTTGATATATTTATAATATTATTATATATTTATGTAGAATTTATATTTTGTAGTATTAGAGTTTTCCTTATGAAATTATGAACAAATGCTAATGATCATAATAATAATAGTAATAGTAATGAAAAGAAGAGTTTACTCTAATACAATTTGACTTAAGTCTGATCTTCGAGGTTTTGTCGTAGATTTTACTAAGTTTCTTTTTGACTTTCGACAAAGCTAGGTTAGACAAGGCTAATATGTCTGAAGATAGTGCTGGAACTTTCTTTAAGATCTAATGATCAAATGATAATGATAATAATGAAATAAACATGCCAATGCTAATGTATCAAAGGTCTGGCAGGCTTAGCTTAGCCTAAGTCAGATGTGGCTAAGTTAGTTCTAGATTTTCCTTTAAATTGTGCTCTTTAGGGATGGATGTAAGAATGGAGATATGATATAGGGATATATAGAGGTATACCTAAGACTTTTCTTAAGAATTACATATAGAATGATAATGCAATAAAAAAAAGTTTACTCAAATGAAAGAACTCGAAGTTTCTTTAAGGATCATCACTGAGCATATGATAATTAAATTTAGCTTCTTTTAGATTTTCTTCAAGCTGAATTCCGAGCTGAACCGAGCTTGAGTTTCATGATGGGCTATAAAGAGTTAGTGCTAGAACTTGTCTTAAGAATTAATGATCGAATAATAAAGAAATAAATCAAATTTAACTTGATGATCATTAAAATAGTAGTCTAAGAGATAACTTTAGATAATAATAATAGATAATAGTAGTATAATAGATAACTATAGATAATAATAATAAATAATAGTAGTCTAAAAGATAAAAAAAAGATTAAAAAAGATAAAAGATAATAATAATAAATAATAGGAGTCTAATAGATAACTATAGATAATAATAATAGGAATTATGGTAGTCTAATAGATAACTATGATCATGTAAGAGCTTTTATCCTTTATCTATGCAGCCTATAGACTATTTTACTCCATCAGGCAAGCTCTTCCTATTACATATATATATATATATATATATATATATATATGTATATATATATATATATATATCTATATATATATCTATATATCTATACATATCTAACGATCTCACGTCATCTTTTCACACCACAATCGCCCTCAAAATTTGAATCGGCCTAGAGGTGATCAACGAGTTTAGTCGCAACACCTGTATAACTAAAGCTTAACTCTCCCTCTCTCACCTCCCCCTCCCCCTCCCTTTCCATCAGCTGCTATTGCCCCTCTTTTGAAGTCAACCCCTCCTTCAGACGTTTGGCATTTTGGCCTACACGTTCTTTGGCCGCGTACGCGTACATTAAACCCGGGCCTCACTTCCTACTGAGGAGGAGGGCACTACGTGGCGCTACGTTTTAGCTCGCATTCATAAATTATGGCAAACATTAAACAACAACAACAACAAAATTATGCTAAACGCGTACAAAGTTTGCTGCTGCTGTTGATGTTGCTGCTGTTGTCTTTCAAACAGGTTTCAAATTCCTGGCCAGTTGGTCGCGACTTTGCTCACCTGAGCTGCGCTTAAAGCGAGGGCCATAGAACAAAGCCACAGCCAAAGCCATAGCCAAAGCCAAAGCCAAAGCCAGCGAACCAATAAAAAACATTTCGGGTCTGTGTCGCCGACAACGTCTTTGAGTCCCGACGCCCGAGCCCAAGTTTTTGGCTTACTAATTATTATGCTAAGCTTGATATGAGCAGCGAGAAAGGGTTCATGCGAATACACGAGCATGTGGCAAGAGAGAGAGAGAGAGAGAGAGGGTGAGAGGTTGAGGGGGCAGCAGAGGCAAGAGAGTTTCAACTGGAGCTGTGGTTGGGGCTTTGTTCTGTCGTTCGCTCGCTCAGTCGCTCGCTTAATGGCGGTTAATGGAGGTCATTCACTTTCGCACGAATTGTAATTTTTGTGCTTTAAGTTGGCAACTCAGCGCGTTTGGCCCAACTTTTAATCTTATTATGCTGCACGAAACAAACAAACAAACAAGCAAACAAACAAACATATATACAAGTACGACATATGTATGTATAGCTGTGGCAAGGCATTTTGAAGCCCCCTTTTTTTTTGATGACTTTCGCACTCTTATTATGTTTCGAGATATCAATCCCAGCCAGCTGCACGCAATGTGTTCCAAGTTGGGCGAAAGTAAGCAGAACAGCAGCTCAGTATCAATATAAAAGTGCAGCAACTGACTTTAGTCTTAGTCACTAATTGTGGCAATTAATTAGCTAAGCTTCCGCTTTGCTTTGGAAATCTTCACATCATAAATCATAGCAGCCATTAGCAGCAGCAGCAGCAGCAGTGGCAGCAGTCGCAGCATCATTCGGGCAGGCCAATCAACTACCGTTTGAATCTATTAAAAATATATACTAAACCATAATTTAGACACATGTCTGGCCCAGAGCTAGGCCAAGCCTAAGCAAGTGCAAATTAACAATTAACTTTGCCCAGCTGGCTCTTGCCACTGCTTGCGGCATGGCGTAATCATAGCAAAGCACGTGCGGCAATTTCCAATTTCTACTGCTGCTGCTGCTGCTGCTGCTGGCCAAGTGCATTCAACTTGGCCAACTGTGCACATGCGTGGCCGTACGACCAACTGACAAGTCAATAAACTCATTGCACTCGCACTCTATCGCCCTCTCTCTCCCTCTCGCTCGTTGGCTTATCAGGCAAACTAAGCACGATCTACGATCATTGGCACCAAATGCCTGCCAACTGGCAGAACCAACGCCGACTGCAACTGCAACTGCAAATAACCCTCAATAACAGTTACAAAACTGTATGCAGTCGTTAAGCGAGGCAGCAGCAGCAGCAGCAGCAGCAGCGCAGCAGCAGCAGAGCAGTCAATGTACGCAACTAGGCCTAGGCCCAACTAACACATAGAGCTGCAGAAGAATGTGCAAGAAGAAAATTGCACAAGACACACACACACACAGAGAGAGAGAGAGCTGGCAAGAAGACAACTAAGCGCAAAGGTGGGTTGGTGGGCATGGGGATGCGGCGCTGTGGCCGTTGTCGTCGTCGTCGTCGTTGGCGCAGCGAGTGCATTGCACTGCGAAAGGGTTAAAGACCCTCTCAGCGATCAGCGCGCTCTGTGAAAATGTGTGCGAAGAAATGTGAGTGGAAAAATCCAAAGTTGCTGCTGCTGCTGCACATACAAATACAAATCTGTGGCAGCGGAAAAGCAAAAGTGCAGCAGCCCCCCCATTAGAAACGAAGACAGGCCAGGCCGAACCTACATCAACAAATGCACACATACACGCACACACACACACTCTTGCACACACGCGAGCGCAAGCATGCACAGGCGTAGAGCCAGTCAGCGCATAGAGCGTCAAGCGAGAGCGAGAGCGGGAGAGTGCATAGAGCTTTCGTTGAGTTGCTGTAGCTGTTGTTGTTGTTATTGCAACGATTGCAGTGGCTTTGAACTTCACACAGTTTACAGCACTGCGCGCGCTCACTCACTCGCTCGCTCGCTCAGTCACTGTCGCAGTCGCAGTTGCTTACACTCAACGAATGCTTTCTCTCTCACTCAGCCGTTGATAATTGTTGATGATTGCTTTGCTTTCGTTGTTGTTGTTGGTGTTGGTTTTTTTTTCAATGTCGAGTTCGCTTTTCAAAACGGGGCATGTGCAAGAGATGCTATTGGGATAGATCATTGAACGTTCAATGAGACGCGCTATATATAAGTGTATGTGTGTGTGTGTGTGTGTGTGTGTGTGTGTGTGCGTGTGTGCGTGTGCGTGGGTCTCTGTGCCACACTCAAGTGGAGGCGTCTGCTGCACTTTTGATTAATTTTCACTGCGACCGAGGCCCAAGCCCAAGCATTTTCCACTGATAAGCAGCTATTGTACATACGTATTAAATTGTGCTGCGCTTCCTGCCCTTGCATGTCCACTGATAATAACAATAGAACGAGCCACAACAACATCAGTGGCTTCGCCTGCATCTTTCTTTGTTTCTTTCCTTTTCTTTTTTTGATAAACGATCAACGCGTCTTCCTCTTATAATTATAGATACTTAAGCAGTTTTTCATTTAGACAACAGAAAAACGAGTTCAAGTACTTGAGCATGTCTACTGAAAGATGGAGAAAAGCAGAGAGAGAAATGAAGACACAGAGAGAGAAAGACAGAGAGAGAGATTAGCAGCAAATAGAACACGCTAGAAATTCAAGCGACTTTCGCTCTAGAAGTTTTTTGTGGCAGCTAGAAAATTTCAAGGAAAAGTCGAGAATGTTTTAGTGAACATATTTAAGCTGAAAGATTATTTTTGCTTGAATTTCTTTTAAATATTATAAGCTTCTATCTATGTACATACATATGTATATAGAAAACCAATTTCATTCAGGGTCATAGCTCCAAAAAAAAGTACACATTGAACCTTTATTTGCTTTGGCATTTAGCAAACCAATACAAAAAAAAACAAATTAAAAAAATTCACAAAAATAAATAAAAAAGAACACGAACATATGCGCAAATTTCACCGACCTTGGCTAATAAAGCTTTTGAACGTGTTTCCTAAACACACAAATTGAATAAGACGGATAAGAACATAACATAACTGTATCTCTATCTCTCTCCTCTCTCCTCTCTACTCTCTCCATCTCTCTCTCACACTCCCAGACATTGTGTAATACAACAATTTCGATTTGCACGCGCTTCTTTTTTATTATTATTTGATAGTGTTGAGGGGGAACCTTGAAAACTCTTATCGAATTTTCACCTTTTGCGCGAAAACTACAAAAACGCAACCATTGATAAGGCAATTAGGCGAACGTAACACAATTGAACGACCAAGAGATGCGCTCACCACATTGAAAACTATCAAGGAATATTGTGTAATAATATTATGTAATATTATTATATTATATTTATTGATGTCTAGATTGCTATGTTTTATATGATGTATCTCTGCTTATCGGGCACTGTAAAGTGTAAACTACTTCAGAAGCAGTTCAATGGAATGGTTCATTAAAATGAACTAGTGAACTTATTCAGAAATTCAGCACTAGTGTAGTAGTTAAAGTAAAGCTGGCTAATTTTGAACTAGTTCTTTTGAACGGTTCATTAAAATGAACTAGTGAATTTATTCATTGATTCAGTAAATCAAACAGTAGTGGAGAGTACAATTAGCTAGTACAGAATAAGTTCTACTAACCTATTATCACCAAAATGAACTTGTGAACTTATTCACTGTTGGATAATTTTAAGCTAGTTTAGAGTTAGATCTGTAGAGTGATTCATCTATATATTATATCTTTATAAGATGGAATAGTGCAGAGTAGCTAGCAGTAAGCTAATTCAGAAGAAGTTCTATTGACAGGTTCATTCAAATGAACTAGTAAACTTATGCACTGATTCAATCAAGTAAACAGTAGTCAATATAGTGTAGTCAGTATAGTGTAGAGTGTAGATTTCTGGTTTGGAACTAGTTCTTGGGAATGGTTCATTAAAATGAACTAGTGAACTTATTCACTGATTCCGTAAGTTAAACAGTAGTATAGTCTTAAATGGAGCTAGCTAGTTTTGAACTAGTTCAATTGAACAATTCATTAAAATGAACTAGTCAGCTTATTTGGTGATTCAATGAATGATGCAGCTAAGACAATTATAAATTGTACTCTAAACTCACTTATGCAATCGCTCATGAACGAGTCGTTCTTGGGAACTAGTCAGCTCTTCAACTATGAATATTTGAATAAGTGAAAGTGAAACACTAAAAAGTATATATTATTAAACGAACTGAACTAGTATTAAATGAACTATATGTAACTCCAAAATGAACACTTAAAATAATTAAATTTATTAATGAAATGGAACTAGTTGAGCTAACTCTAATATTAGCAGCTCTGCCATAGGCGCTATAGCCTGAAACGGATAGATCATGAGCAGGGCTATAGCTCCCGACGATTTTCGTCTATATTTATCGGAGTGACGCGTTTATATTTTGTTTTATTTTTGCTTGCGGGGAAAATAGATAAGCGAACCATCAGGAATTTGTTCTGCTGACCTTCATTTTTCGCTGCTGTCAGCTGATAAGAACGATAAGAATATGAATATATATATAATGTCTGTGTGTGCGTGAATGTTTATTATTATTTAAGTTTCTTTTTGTAGTTACGCCAATTGCCATTACGACATTATTTACAATATGCGGGCATATATAAAAATAAAGCCTATTAACACTTGGTACAAATGTAATGTATTACATCTTGGGTAAACAACATTATCTGCATAGAAATTATAATAGTTTTAGATACATATATGAATGTACTATTATATGTAGCAGCTGCTCCTTCGATCAATTGTTGCCATTCCCAATTGCCCATATCTTTAGCCTTGAAAATCCATTTGATTTTTCCAAAAAACTCGAGCGCTCTCGCTCTCGCTCTCTCTCTAATATATATCTATGCCACTCTCGCCTGCATGACATCATGAGTTCTCTGGACAGCCAAAAAAATTATGCGTAATCACCAACCCTGCAAAAAAAAAAAACAAAAAAACAAAAGCACACTTAACATCAAAATCTGGCAACATAAAAAAGCCACGCAAAAAAATAAATTGCTCGAGTACATTTGAAAAGGCAGGAAATTGAGTGAATTCTAGATGCCCTTTCCTTGGGCAAGTTAGCAAAATGAATGGCGAAATATTTCAAATTGTGGAAATAAAGTTCAAGAAATGTAGAAAAAAGAAGCGAGGAAAAATGGAAATAATATTTTTCAATTTAATTTAAGAAGTTATTTTGTTCCATAAATTTGCTGAAATATAGCAAAAAAGTTTAAGTTGACTGAATAATAATATATATATATATATATGTATTTTATATATTATATATAGAAAGTAGACATAAATTATATAAATATTTAAATAGGTTTTAATATATTATACTTTTTTTAATTAATATAATTTACTTTTTTAATGTTTATATTATTTTTATGTATTTTTATAGCTAATTATAATTATATTTTTTATAAATATATATATTAAAAATAATTAAATAAATAATTAAATAAATAAATAAAATTAAATAAATAATTAATAGTATTAGATTCCTCCTATTTATATATTATATAAATAATTTTAGTATATTTATATGATATTATAAAATATATATTATATAAATAATTATTATACAATATAAATAATTTTGGAATATATTTATATAATATTAATAAGAATAATCAAAGTTTTCTTGATTAATTGCTTATATTTATTATACTTATATTTTTATGGTATACTTATAATTAATTCTTAATATCTTTAATACTATTTAAATATATATAATAAAAATAAGTTATTTATTAATAGTATTAAATAAATCCTTATATTTATATTTATTATATATTTTTATAGTTTACTTATAATTAATTCTTAAAATTTTAATATTATTAAATGTACAGTCGAGTCTCGATAATTTGTACCCCGCTAAATCGATAATCGCGATAAATCGAAACAAATTCTATCCCCTCGAAAAAAATTCGTTACAGTCGAGTCCCGATAATTCGAAATGGCAAGGGGATCAGTTTTTTTTTCGATTTACACAGAAATTCAAATTATCGAGATTTCCATCATATAGATATCCCCATCAAGGGGATAGAATTTTTTTCGATTTATCGCTATTTTCGATTTAGCGGGGTACAAATTACCGAGACTCTACTGTAATTTAATTAGCTTGACAAAGAAGAAGCTTCCATCACTTCATGCTTATGTTAAGAGCTTAAAATATTATTTTTTAAAGATATGTATAGAAAAAAAGATATGTCCATACCTAAACTATTGTAAATTAAAACTATATTTATATATAGAATAGTTTATTTAGGAATTTATTTTTGTACATTGTATGAGTTTCAGGCGCTTTCTTTTAAGAGCTTTATTTTATTATAAATATATAGATAGCTATAGAATTTTAGAATTTTGAATAGTGTTTCAAAGACCTTCTATAAATAAAGAAAAATGTTTGAGTATTTCAAAAGGAATTTTAGGGATTTTGAAATTTTGCATGCTATTTTAAAGACCAAAAGCTTCTAACATTAAAAAAAATATATGAAAAAAGCAACTTTAGAAGCTTTTTAAAGCTTTTAAAACAGCTAAAGAAAAAATCAAAGAGAAGTAAATTCAAAGAATAGCTTACGAATCACAGGCTAAGAATATGCGACAAAAATAAATATTTGAAATTAAAAAATTGAATAAAATTTTGAAGATTAAATTAAAATATGTGAAAACTTCTTCTGCAAGTTAAGAACTTGCCTGATAATTTTTTACTATAATATTAGTTATTAATAATATTAATATACAAAGCTTAAACACTTTCACATACATCAGACCTATGCCACAACAATCTAACCTTTTTTGTTAGGGTATCTGCGAAACGAAGCGAGATTAAAAAAAAACACACATTTTTTTATGCGTATACCGCAAAATTGTGTTGGCCTTCAAATTGACCGAGTTCATGAACACCAACAAACGTGGCACAGACAGACAGACAGACGGACGGACACACAGACACACAGACAGACACGATCAGACAGACAGACAGAGAGAGAAAAACGTAGGGGCAGATGAAGGAACCACGCACCTCCCCATTGTGCGTTAATTATATAGTGAGAGCGAACAATACAGATATTTATATATATATATATATATATATAGATATATATATATATATTTGATTGTATATGAAGATAAAACAAATAAGCCAACATAGCGCAGATGGCTGATATATTCTAGAGGCTAAAGCCTCTGCCCTCTGTCCGCTGTCCGCTGTCCGCTGTCCGTTCACATAATTCGAATCGTTTGGCAAGTTCAAAAGTTGCGCAACTACAAAACTGGTTTTTCAGTCAGTTCTAAAACTCAAAACGAAATTACTTGCCCAAATTGTTAACAAGTTATCAAGGAAGTTTATTTTGTCTCTTAATCACACAGTTTTTGCACAAAATACAACAACAAATTAAATAAATAATAATAATAAAAACAACAACAACAACTACCAAGGAAAAAGTCATCAAGAGTCGTTCAACTTTATGAAGAGCGCGGCCAACGCGTGTCAGAGAGCAGCAAGAGAATCTGATCAGACAGAGAGAGAGAGAGAGCGAGGGAGAGTGAGAAAGAGGAAGAATGGAAGGTCGCTCTGATTAAGTCTCAAAAAAAAAAATGATATTTATATATATATAAAGTAAACGCTGACTGGCTGACTGGCTGACTGGCCTAACCGATTAACAACTTGGGGGCGACACAATTTGCAAACTCATGATCGTTCTATGAACTTTATACAAGATATATAAATATTTATATAAATTTTGAAGATCATAGAATGAAGTTCATATCGTGATCATACTACAGACAAATACATATATGGCTGACTAGATGGCTATATGTAGTCAAAAATTGTATCTGTGGACTTATAAGACTTGAAAATTAATATTGATAACAATTTTAATATTAATTTCATAAAGTTTATCTTATTTATAATACAATAATACTGGCAATCTTTAGCTATTTTGTTCACTATTTCAACTAAGATACAATCTAATTGTGATTTTTTAATACTCTTTCACGAAAGTGAAATGAGTATATTGGGTTTGTGCAATGTCCGTCTTGCTGTCCGTCCGTCTGTCCGTTTGAACGTAAACAATATCGCCGCTATTGAAGCTAGAGACTTGAAATTTAGAACATATACTCGTTTATACCTCCCCTGTAATAGCGTTTGGGCCGTGAATGAGTATTCTGCAGTCGGTAACGCCCGACTGCAACGTTCTTACTTGTTCTATTTCAACTTGTGTTAACTTTACAGTCTCGAGTTTAGTATTATTATCATTTATTATATTATTTATCTTGAGTATTAGTTCATTAAAGAAAATCAATAATCATATTTTTAAGAAATGAAATCCTTGAATATCTGCTAACATTTCCTGCTTATATTTTTGACTTTAAATGAATCGTATTTTTATAACTTCAAATTTATTTTAAATATTTTTTACATCTTTAGAATTTTTCCTTAGGATTTTTTAAATTTAACCTCAAAGCTCAAAATTCCATTTTACTTTTGATCACAAATAGATTCTTTAGTAACAGAGTTGAAACTAGAAAGTTCATAGTTCAAACTAATTCAGTAAAATTAGGTTTATGAATAACTATAAAAATTTTTTTAATTCTTAAATGATTAACTAAAAAAAAGTTCCTAGCTCGAACTAGTTCAGTAAAATTGGTTTTTGAATAACTATAAAAATTGCTTAACTTCTTAACTGATTAACTAAAAAAGTTCGTAGTTCGAACTAGTTCAGTAAAATTGTTATATGAATAACTATAAAAATTCTTTAAATTCTTAAATAATTTACTAAAAAAATCCTGGTTCGAACTAGTTCTGTTAAAATTGTTGAAAAACTATAAAAATTGTTTAAGTTCTTATATGATTAACTAAAAAGGTTCCTAGTTAGAACTAGTTCAGTAAAATTGTTATTTGAATTACTATAAAAATTGTTTAAATTTTTAAATGATTAACTAAAAAAGTTTCAAATTGAATCCGTTTTATTAAACAAAATTTCTATAAATTATTATAGTATATAAATCATGCTAGTTATACAACTGTTATACAAAAGTACTCGTCTAACAGTATAACACTCTTGAAATACAACGATCAACCTCAAAAGCTTAACCTTAACAGCCCATAGAAAAGTTAATAAGCGTAAATTGTTTAAATCTACAATGAAATTCTATTATTAAGTGCTTGATTAACATTGATCATCCACTCTCTCTCTACCTCTCTCTCTCACCCTCTCTTTCTTTGCCTCTTTGTTTCGCTGGCCCTGTTTCAATTATCGGTCAACTACTTGTTCAGCGTTAAAGTCCATTGTTTGCAGTCCTTTTGATAGCCGCTCAAGATCAAGTTGATGCTGCAGACGGCCCAACAGACTGATAACCAAATTTATTGTTGTTGTGTGGAAGCTGGAGTCGAAGTCGAAAACGAAGTCGAAGTCGAAGTCGATGTGGAGCCTATGCGGCATATCCATTCGAAGCCAATGACATTTGGTTGGGGTGCATTCGCCTCGACGATCGTCGTCGGATCATGGCGAATGCATTGTTCATGACGCAGCCAAAAAGTCGTTTCTTGTTGTTGTTGTTGTTGGTGATCATGACGTTGCGAATCGTTGGCATCACTTGTAAACTCCGCTCAAATTGGCGGTTGTAAAAATACAAAAAAAAAGAAAAACTGTGAGAGAAAAAGTGATTTAAATAATGCATGTTGAGACCGATCATGAAATGGCTGTGAACTCTTAAAAGCCATCGACATCGACATCGACTCGACTCAGCTCAGCTACCCAATTTTCTGTTGAACTTGACCTCCACTTGAACTGCTGCAATGCCAGCGTTGCCAGATCGTCTGTATGCTGCAGCTCGCTCACTCTCTCTGTGTGTAGATCTCCACTTTCGTTTTGTCTGCTCATTTATTTTTAAACGAACTTGTTATTATTATTGAAATTGCATTAATAAGGAAGTTAAATGTTTATTTTCGTACAGTCTGGAATTGTAAGAGATTTTTTAGTTTGTTTTTTTTTCCCCCGCGATTTGCTTGTTGACATTACGCAGCGCAGCTTTGGTATTGTTTGTTTGTGTGTGTGAATCAGGGCTTATCAAATGACAGCTTTTGATAAAGAGTATCTTGTCTATATGCAGATATATATATACATTATATGTGTCTTATTTATAAACAGATCGATTTGCTGCCAGATCATATTCAATGCATGTAAACAATTGGCTTATATTAGTCAATTAGTCTGTCGCTATAGGTGCGACACACCCACAATTCTCTGGAATTTTCGTGTTGTTTTGAAAAACATTTCTCCAATAAATAACATATAAAAGTGTCTGAAAATATCTTGGGAAAATAACTTGCAGCAAGTTATTTTAGTCTCAAAACGAAATCGTATAGCACCCACGCAAATGCTGAGTAGCAGAGAGTGAGAGAGCGAGAGAGTGAAAGAGTGAGAGAGCGAGAGCCTTAACCTTGTGCAGAGATAGAAACAGAAGAAGAAGCAGCAGCAGCAACAGCAGCAGCAGCGACAGCCGCCTAGCTGGCCCACACGTGGCATTTGGTTCTGTCAGCTGCAGTTGACAACAGGAAATGATTTTCACATTGACCTAGGCAGACGGCTCAACTCGTATGTAAATATTTATTTACATTTCATTTAATTTAATTTTTTAAAATATATAAATTTTGCTCAACTCGAAATGTCAACGGCATCGTGTCAATGACTTGGGCGCCTGCCTGCATTGTATTGTGATATAATTTTAATTATACACGCAACAAGTTGTAATTAAATAAATTGCATTTCAAAAAAAAAAAAAAAAAACGAAAAAAAATTCCAAAAGAAAACAGCATTTCACTGAGCGCATGAACTTGGTGAAGTTTTATTGAACTTGTTGAACGAACGCATGGAGCGCCATGAACTAGCTTATATGAATGTTCATGCATGATAATAGTAGTGATGATAATAATGATGATCATGATGATCATTGATGTCGATGATTATAATGCTGCCCGCTGCTGGCAATGGGAATTATCATCATTGCTAAAAGAGTACAATAACCGCTGAGCGGCGTTTACCTTGGGCCGGCTATCGGTTTATTGGCGACATGTGTTTCACTCGACGACGATTGACGACTGAGAGAGCGAAACGGGCAACCGCCTGTTGCCAGGGTAGTTAAGGGCTTCCAGCCTGACAAATTGGTGGGGTGGCTAGCTAGCGTATACTATATGTGTGTGAATGAGTGTCTAAGCAACACCCTCAACAGCAGTTAGATCTCTCGCGCTCACACTCTCCCTCTCTCTCACACACACGCACACACACAGAGAGAGCCCTCGCTCTTGTTGATGTTTTGTTTTCTTATGCTCGCCCCGCCGCCACATGTTTCGTTATATTTCAAGAGCACGTGAGCGAGCGAGCGAGCGAGCGTGCGAGTGGCGCTCTCACACACTACGTTCGCTCTCTCACTCACACACGCGCGCTCGCTCTCACAGGGTCGGCGACGATGACGACGACTGGCCGAAAAACTGAACAAGATCCAATGCGAGTGTTGATTTTCCTTTCATTCAACGTTGAAACATCGCAGCGAACAGATCGTCGTTAGCTCGCTCCGTCGTCGTCGTCGCTGTCGTTCGCATCGCTTTAAATTCGCTTCGTTAACGTTTACGTTTTTTTACGTGTACTTCGCGTTGCGCACATCGTTTAAGTTACCAAAAAAAAATAAATTTGAAAAAAAAATAAAAAAATATTAAAATTCAAAAAATAATTTTGAAAAATATTTTTGAATATCCCTCAAGTGACAAATCCAAGTGTTTTTCTGTGAAGAAATTTATGCATGCAAATGCAATTTTGAGTTGTGGCAAGCGCCCGCTTACAATAACAAGTGCACAAACAACAATGCCTGTTTAGGCCATATTTGATAATCGATTTATCTGAATACCAAGTGCCGTGTCTACCAATTCCGTTAATACGTCTTAACACAAAATGCTCATGTCCGCGGACAGTTCCGATTGTCAGCCGAGCAGCAGCGCCATGGAGGTGAATGCCATGGACGCGTCTGTATCAAAGACAACCTCGGTCATCTGCCTGGGTCAGCCCAGCAGCACCACCACCAGCAATTCCCAGCTGCTCGTCGCCGGTCGCTCCCATTTGGAGAATGCGCTCAAGCTGCCGCCCAACACGAGCGTCTCCACCTACTATCAACACAGCAAACTAATTGTGGGCCAACAGGCGCCACAGTCACAGTCGCAATCGCAGCCACAATCGCAATCGCAGTCACAGTCACAGCAGCAGCAGCAGCAACAGCAGCAGCAGCAGCCAAGCGGCAGCGCCGTCATCTTCAAGACGGAATACCATCATCAGCACCAGGTCGCACCTGTCACAGAAATGGATACTGTGCCGCCCACAGGTGTTGCCCTGGCCAGCAAAATGCCGCACAGCAATGTCATCTATGTGAACAAGTCCAGCTCCAGCGTGGTGGTCAGCACCACAGAGGCGCCACAGCTGCTGCCCCAGTCGCATTTCGAGCAGGCGCCACATCATGCCCATCACATGGCCGCCATGTATCACCATCAGGCGACAGAGGGCGCCACGGTGCATGGCTATCCAAATGCTGGACAGCATCATAGTCATCATCATCATCATCATCTGACGGTCGCTGTGCCCGCCGCTCAGCCCAATGGCCAAATTGTGGTCATGCCCGCCGATTCGCGTCCCCAGACGCCGGAATATATCAAATCCTACCCAGTTATGGATACAACTGTCGCCAGTTCGGTCAAAGGTGAACCAGAACTAAATATTGGTGAGTACTGAAAACTGAGTTAAAATAGGAAATGTGCGACTTATGAATGAAAGCTAATACAAAAGAGAGTGGAAAATGGGACATATCTGATAAGAATTTAATAGTCCAGTTGGACTAGAAGCAGGTTTATAATAATGAGAGTTTTGTTTGATATGTTATGAAACTGTAGAGACTGGAGTAAGGAAAACTACAAACTTATAAATTATTTGGGAATATTTAAGTAATTTTATAAGCCAATAGAAATATTATAGAAATAAATAAAAAATATTGCAAACTTTTTAGACTATGACATGTTTATATATGGTGAAAAATATTGAAAATTTTTGTTAAATATAATATATATAATATTTAAAAATGTTGTTTAATATTATAAAATATATATTATAAATATATACAATATTTAAAAATGTTGTTAAATATTATAACAGTATTTTTTGATAATTTTTAAATATAAAAAAAAAATTTCTTAAATATAAAAGTTATCAAAAAAATACTTTAAAAAACTTTTAAAAAAACTGTCCAAAGTTTTTAACACAAAACAACATTTTTTTTAATTGTAAACTTTTTTCCTATTATAAAAAAAAATTAAATTAAATTTTAATTTTAATAATTTAAAAAAAAATTAATTTAAAAAAATTTTTGGTAAAACTTTATTTTCTCATAACTAAGAATTGATATATAGAGTTTTTACTGTACATATAAAAAAAATGCATTTATCAACAAATTTTGTAAAGTATTAAAATCTTAAGTCAAAAAATTCATATATAAAAAAAAAATAGTTTAGATTTTTCTTTTATTTATTTATTTTTTTTTCAATTTTACACAATTTTTTAAAACAACTTTCTTTGCTCTCAACTAAGAATCATCCAATTCATTTATCGTATCGAGTGTTCACTGTGTATATATGTTTTGTATGTATGTATTCATGTATGTATGTATGTATTATTATATATGCTAGTCTCAGCATTGACCGCATGTTTCCGCTTTAAGAACCTTGGACTTTTAATTAATATTGCAATAGGCCTAAGTCTAAGCTTTGCTAAAAATGCTCGCAGTTGGCAACAGAGCAGCTGATCGGAACGGAAGTTTCTACTATATATATATATATATATAAAGATATATACATATATATGCTTGTATTTGGGGTGCTAAGGCTAAGGTTTTAATGAGTGTATTGACTTTTTGACGTCATGTTAATTGGTTAGCCAAAGTAACGCTTCCGAATATTTTGCACTGAGTCGTTCAGTCGTTCAGTCAACAAGGTCGTTCCGCATACAATGTGAGCAAGACAAGCGCAAGTCCAGCTCGAAGTTCGACCGAGTTCAATTAACTCGTTTATGTTTGTCTGTATTGAGTTATAAAAATAACTGTATCTCAATGTCAGGAAGGGAGTTAATGCACTTGCCTGGGTGCCTGGGTTATCTAAAGCAACAACGGCTCGAGCAACAACTGCTCGCATTATAAATCACTGACTAAAGTCGCGCAGACTCGGGTTCAAAGCGATGAGTCAAGGTAAAACCTCCGATTAATGACGTTCGAAATATGTGTGAGGCAATGTTTATTATGCTGCAGCTGTAATAAATCCTGCGAGTTGGGGACGCAGTCCAGTGTCGTGTAGCTGATCTTGTAGCAATTTCAATTGACGCTGATTAAGTTTGTATTTCAGCTTCAATGTTGATCAAAATGTCCAAGAAAAATTTATAATAAAAGTGCGAAATTGTGCAAAAATATATAAAAAATATTATTTTTATTAATATAATTTTTTTTTTTTTTTTTTTTTGGCTGAGGTAGGTAAAAATGCTTTATGCACCGTCAGTCAGGTCGTCACTCTGGCTGGTGTGTCGGACTGCAATACTGCTTACCGACTAAAAAACCTCCTCTTCTAAGGCTGCCTCCCACCTTGGAACCAGGAGCTATCCCGCATTAACCTTCATGGTGGAGTCCTTGTATATGCTCTAGCTGAGCACTGCCATCTGTGTTCCTGCATCCAGCTCATACTATTTCCGCCGGAGAACCTTTTCGGCGAAGTCACAGACTCTTTTCCAGGCATCTATGCTGTTGCACATTTGCTGTACTATAGTCTGTACTATAGTCTCTACTTTAACTTCACCGACAGTTTCTGCCAAGTCGGTTCTTTCTTCTGACCACTTTTCGCAGTTAAAGAAAGTGTGTTCTGCGTCGTCCATTGCATTGTCGCAGTAAATGCAGCTGGATTCGGCAGTTTTCCCCATCTTATTTAGGTACTTTCGAAATGTTGAAATCTTTTAATATATTTTCTACATTCTTCTTATTCTCATACTATTTTATTCATCATTCTAAAATTTAAAAAAAATATTACAATAAATTCTAATTCATTTTCAATTTCTATTATTCTTATTGAAAGCAAATGTCTTTATATATCAAACTTTTTCCACCACAATCTTCCAACAATTCCTAGATCAATCCTAGAAGTCAATATTGTCATATGATGCTAACTTTAAAGACTTTAAATTGGTTGCTGGTGGCTTCTTGATATCTATGTTTAGACTACTTTCAATATTTATACCAAATTATTTGCTGACACTCTCCCAATATATGTCTGAGTATACTACCTACCTACCTACCTATACTACTTATACCACAATATCTATCAAATTTACATTTCCCAAAAACCTACCTTATAGCTAGCCTCATAGACCACCTTCATATCTATGTCTCGCCTGCCATTTCCCTAGCTCTCCTATCAGCCTTTCTTTACATATTTGTGCTCCTCAATAACTTA
>JAWNPC010000262.1:9235000-9652500 GCA_035045365.1 Drosophila leonis | reverse complement strand
GGAGTCAACTCAGCGAGAAGCCCCCAGAAAATTTGAATTCCTTAAGTGATTCAGAACTCTACCTTTCTCCTCGTCTCCCTCTCTTTCACTCACTCTTGCTGCATTTTAATATCTCATACTAAATATGTTCCCACGCCCCAAACAAAACACAGCTCGATCGTCAACCTTGCCAGCTGCTCCAGAAAGTGCAAGGCACCTAAAAAAAATGAGAAAAAGTCAAGTCAATGCACGCATTTTGTATGAATCGGTCGTTCGCCGATCATTAATTTGAATTAAATTAATGCAGTGCGAATGGCATTATTGCATAATCGCAGTCACTCAGTCGCCGTCGCCGTCGCCGTCGCAGTCGGCGCTGCAGCTGGCACGTTTGCGCTTTGCTCACATGTTGCCCAATTCATTGAACCAGCCAGCCGAATTTGGTGGGCGGCTATGCACGCCCACTTTACAAGGCGCCGCATTCAAAATATGCGTGACCTCAGCTGCGTTTTTTGAACCCAACAAAATTTTGTCGAAAATTGAATTTTATTGCACGATACGTTGAACTTGCGTCTGTTTCGTTAAAAAAAAAAAAAACCAAACCTGTACGAACATTTCCGCATTGGCGCTGCCAGCAGAGAGTCAGCTCGTGAGTGAGAATGGGAGAACAGCGTGCACTACACTCTCGCGCGCTCCCTCGCTCTCTTGCCTGCACTCGCACACAACACGCGCTAAACTTTTATTTATTGATTTAGATTGGTGCGAGCGGGAGAGCACGCGAGATACGAAACGACGACGACGACGACGAACAAAAAAAATTTCAATGTCAAATTTTAATTTAGTTGCGTTTTTGACTCAGAACATTACCAATATGGCAGGCGCAACTCTCGCTCTCTCGCTCTCTCCACTGCCATCACATGTGAGTGTGTGTGTGTGTTGTTTTCTATTAAATCTCTGTATGTGTGTGTGTGTATGTGTGTATTTCATATCAAGCGAGCCGAAAATTTTGGTTGAGCTGTCGGAATTAATTTGTTTGTATGGGCAACTATTATGCAAGTGTGTGTGTGTGTGAGTGTGTGTGAGTTTTGGGGGCTGCCATTTGTTTGTTTGTTGTTCTTTTGGCGTATTTCTAGCTGATAGTGTGCTGCCCGCACCGCTCGCCTGCCCCTTCACACAGTCTGCGTTCGTGTGAAGTGAATGAAACTTTCAAGGTCGCCTCGCAGTGTGTTGGTGTGCGTGTGCAGTGTGTGTGCGTATTAGATAATAGTCATGACATTCTTCTGCCATAGATTCTCATATCTATTCGAATAGAGCCAAACATTGTCCTTGGGCCACAGATTTTGCGTATGCCTTGCGCGATAAACAGATCAACCGAATCGATCTTTCACTCCAAAAAAAAAAGGCGCTGTGAACTGGTTAATCAGCTTCTATTTCTAGTTAAACTTAATTGTTATTAATATCAAAATATATCATTTAACCATTTTTATACATACTTACACATACATATGTATGTATAGAAAACTCGATTAGTAGTTTTTAAAACCAGGAAGCATTTTTTGCTTCATAACCATATCTAAATTTACCCTATATTTTAAATGAGTCTCTCTCTCTCTCTGTGTGTGTGTGTGTGTGTGTCTGTGTGTGTACATGCGCCAAACTTTTACCTTATCAGCTTAGCTTAAAAATAAACAAATGTTTTATATTTTTTCTGCGAATTTTAAATTTTCAATTGCAAATTCGCTCTATTTTTATTATGATTGGCATTGAAATACTCTATATAATATAATATCTAGAAAGATTAGAAATTTAGTCTGTTCTTAAAATAAGTGTATTTATGTGAATACATATGTATATACATACATATGTACATATATGTATGTATGAATATGTATTTCTTTATAAAATTAAATTTTTTTGTCATTCCATAGCAATCATAAAAGCAAAAAACATAAAAACAGGATATCTTATGGTCTGTCAACTTCAGTTTTTTCATAAGTTATCAGTCTCTAGCCATTATAAAAACAACAAACCATAAATACAGGGTATTTTATAGTCAGTTTAACGTCAGCTCTTTCAGAATTGATCATTCTATAGCAATTATAAAAAAACTCTAAATACAGGGTATCTTATAGTCGACCTAACTTCAGTTCTTTCATAAGTTATAGTTCCATAGCAATTATAAAACCAAACCCACAAATGCAGGGTATTTTATCGTCAGCTAAGTTCAGTTCTTTCATAAGTTATCATTCTGTAGCAATTATAAAACTAAAACTCTAAATACAGGGTATCTTATAGTCTACCTAACTTCAGTACTTTCTTTTATAAGTATATGTATATTCCATGTGGCACATATTTATAAATATATATAACGGAATGTGGGCGCAGCACAAGAATAACACCTACGCCTTGCCTCTCCCTTTCAGCCTGCCTGTCTGTCTGCCTGTCCCACTGTCTATATACCCTGTAGACAGCAAAGGGATTCTGTGCGACTGACGTCATCAGAGAGTGATATATTAGTTTATATACTACATATGTTATATATACATACATACATACATACATATATGTAAATATATTTTGTTTTGGAAACTTGCTTTGTAATCCATTCACGAGCGTGTTCCCATAAACAAAGCAACAAGGTCGCCCCTCGCCCGGCCCACTAGGCACTCGCTTAGATCATCTGAAACAATTCATTTGTTAATCGACGACACGTGTAAAAGTGACATATTAAAAATAGAAATAGCAGGCAGAGGTAACTAAGCTATGGGCGAACTGGCGCTTATCAAAATAGATAGACAAGAACTTAAAGGGCAGACAATGCGTCATATGTGTATGTGTGTGTGTGTGTGTGTGTATTTATACTTTATATAAATATTGATAAGAAATCTGCATGCATTTATCTATACATATTTCAAAGCACATTTATGGGGCAATGCTAAAATGCATTTCGATCAAGATTTCACACGCGTGAGAGAGGGACAGTGAGAGAGAGAGGTTGTTGTTGCTGCAGCAAAAGTGCAACGATCTGCAGTGCAAAATGTCAGTGAACTTGTCGAGACGACAACAACAACAGCCAAATGCAGACGACGAAGCGTGTCTGGCACACAGAGACAACAACAACAACTACAACTACAACTACCACACACAGTCACAGCGTCTCTTTCATGATCATGATCACATAGTAGATAATGATGTTTGCGCTTGCTAATGATGAGCATGTTTGAGCATGCAGTTTGCAATTGTTTTTGTGCACGAGCGTAGACAATGCGTGTAGCGCCAGCTCGCTTACACGCAAGCTCTATGCTAGTGGGCAATGTGAAATGAGAGAGGAGTAGAGGAAAAAAAAGAGAAGAGCAAAGCAAAGCGAAGAGCAAAGCAAAGCAGAGCGTAAGACTTTCTTGTGTATGAAAACCAGTTTTGTTGTTTGTGTCTCGTTTGCTGCTAAAGAAAGTCTTACGCTCTCTCGTTTGTTATCTTCGAGCAAGATTCTTGTTCTGCTTTGTTTACTTTCTTCGTGCGGTTGCTTTCTTTGGCAGCTTGCGGTGAAAGTTACGTAACACTTGCTGCCTGCAATTGTCTTCACATATCATACGCCCCTCGCGCTCTCTCGCTCTCTCTCTTCTGTCTGTGTCTTTCTCTTGCTTGCTTGCTGGCCAGAACCAGCTCAAGTTCAACCAGTTGCCCATTTTGTTTTGCTGCTTTCTTCGTTGACATTGGCATTGGGCAGGCGCGCGAGCGTGTGCAAAGAAAGTATTACGTCTGTATTTACTTTCTTCGGCATTGGCCGCTGCCTGTCGCTGAGAGTAAAAGTTTTACTCTGAGCTTGCTCAATTATCAAGATTTATGGTGATTATCTTAAGATGTTTTGTAATTCGTTATTTATTGTGTAGTTTTAAAGTTTCTTATGAAATGAAAAATTACCAAAAATTAATAACATTACTGATTTTATTTTATTTTTTTACTGATTTTTTATTTATTTTTTTCAAATTAAATAAAACCCAAATTTTTATTGATTTTTATATTAATCGATTTTTTTCTCTCCCTTTTGCAGAATTTGATGGCACCACTGTGCTATGTCGCGTCTGTGGTGATAAGGCCAGCGGCTTTCATTATGGCGTGCATTCCTGCGAGGGCTGCAAGGTAAGTTATACGCCCACTCCATATTTATATATACATTCATTACTAAGTATTGAGGGGGTGTCTGCAGTGGCAGCAACCACCACCGGGACACAGCGTCTGAGCTGACATTGAACTCAATTGACCTCGCTCGCTGGCAAGGGTAAGGGAGCCCATGCACGGTCGGTCGGAGGGTTGTTGTGCAGCAGCCACGACGAAGTTGGCAACTGCGTGGCAGACATGAAAACCTGCGTTGCTCCTGTTTGTCCTTGCATAAATTGCGTCGCAATAAAATAAATCAAATGTAGCCTGAACCCTGCAAACACCACCAACAACGGCAGCAGTAGCGGCAGCCGTGGCAGCAGCAGCCGTGGCAAGCACCACCGTGTTTAGCCCTTTGTCTGTGACATTGAAAATTGCCGCAAGTTCATTCGCCCGCCAATGCTGATCATGCTCCCCTCGCCCCGCTCCCCGCCTCCTACCCCCCACACTGCAGTCGCAACGAGCTTAATCAGTCGCTCGCTGTTGCTGTCTCTGTCTCGCTCACTCTGCAACCTTGGCAAAGTAGTTTGCCCTATTCCCTTATATTCGCCGCGTTGCCGCCAAAGTCGGGAATAATGTCTCAATGACGTCCTTGAATTAGGTTAACAGCCAGTTTCCAGTTCCAGTTTCTATCTCCCTCCCTCTCTCACACTCTCTCGCACTCTCTCGCTCTCTCGTCTGCGATCCTTTGTCGCTGTTGTAGTTATTCTTATTTGTTTAGCATTGGTTTCTTTCTGTCTCTTGCGGGCTGCCGAGACGTCTGCGCGTCTGAAATTTCAAACTTTCCAAGACTTTGGGCTCGCTGCTTTTTGCGAATATTCTTTTACTCTTTTTTTGTTTTTGTTTTTGCGCTCGCCTTTTCTTCACTTTTTTTTTGCTCTCGTCTTTTTGGCAAGTTCATTGACTTTGCTCTTGACCAAGCGTCGTCCACTCTTGCGCTTTGGGTTTCTTGGAACGTTTTTTTGGTGAGTTTTTTTTTAGTGTGTATTATATGTGTGTGTGTAAGTTATGTATGTATGTATGTATGTATGTATGTATGAATGTATGTATGTATGTATGTATGTATAACTCGCTCTCTTTATGTATAATGATATTAAGTAGCTCGCGTCGCCTTTTATCAATGTTCCAGTCACACACATGCGCTAATTTAAATACATACACACACACACACACACACACACACACACACTCTCACACACACACACACACTCACACACACACACACACATGTGTGTATGTTCGTTCGCTCGTCTGGCAGGTAGGCCTATTCACAAGCTGCTCGTACGCGCTTTTTTGAAGTTCAAGGTTAAGCAAAAGGCACAGGGTCCCAGCAGCAGCTACGCTCTAGCTGGCTCAGAAACCTGTCCTGCCCTTCTCTGCACACGCACTCAGTCTGTCTCGCTCACTCGCTCTCTCTCTCGCTCTCTCTCTCTGTCTCACTGCTTCGCTCGCTCACGCGTTTTAAATAGACTCTAGAAGTAGGAAGCAAGTTTTAGAGGTTTTTTGCCATTTTTGTATTGCTCATACGACGCGTTAAACGCTGTCATCATTGTTGCTGTTGCTGTTGTTGTTGTTGTTGTTGTTGCTGTTCGTCATGTAGCTGATACTTCCGCCCAGGCCAGATCTGACTGGCTTGAGCACCTGGCCAGAGCCAGCCTTCGCTCTGTCTATTGACCTCTATTTTAGTTTGATCAACATACATATGTACATATATCAAATTCGAATTCGACTTCGAATTCGAGTTCGAATTTTATACTGTTCTTATATGTATGTTACTAAAGCCCACACACTCTGCCAGCTTAGTGTTAATCTTTCTGCTATAGCTTAGCTAACATTGATCTATTTCGAATTCGAATTCAAATTTGAGTTCGAATTTCATGCTATTCTTATATAGAACTAAAAATTTACAATCCCTTATTAATCTGTTTGCTATAGCTTAACCAACACTGCTCTATTGCAAATTCGAATTCGAGTTCGAATTCAAGTTCGAACTTCATGCTATTCTTATATGGAACTAAAAATATACAATCGCCCAGCTTAATCTTAATCTTTTTGCTATAGCTCAGCTAACACAGCTCTATTTCGAATTAGAGCTCAACTTCGAATTCGAGTTCGAATTTCGCACTATTCTTATATGTTACTAAAAACCTACACTCTGGGTCTAAGTAATCTTCTTAGTCTTAATCTTCTTGCTGTAGCTTAGCTAACACTGCTTTATTTCGATTTCGAATTCGAATTCGAGTTCGAATTTCATACTATTCTTATATGCAACTAATCTACAATCTCCCAGCTTCATCTCAATCTTCTTACTTCCAACCCCGCTCTATTTCGAATTCGAGTTCGAATTCTACTTAATCGACACTGATTTGACAACTTTCCAATATTGGAAATATTCCATTTTGCCATGCCTTGATCAGTCTACCTAGCTCAGCTCATACGTCAGCGTACCTTGCCTGTATTCCCTAATAAGCCTGTTTTTTTCTGGCTCTCGCCCCTCTCTTACGCACGACCTTTCGCATCTAGGCAACTCGCTTGACTATTTACCATATTCACTGCTCACCTGGCAACACAATTCTTCAACACTTTTCCACTGTGCCTAATGACCCAATTTGTGCGGTGTCGTCCAGTCCAAGTTATGGCAATGGCTCATTTGCGTCGTCTTCGATAATTCCTCCAAATTTAAGCATAAAAACAAAACGTAGAAAAAATACAACAAAATAAGCAAACAGAGGCACAAAAATAAATTAAAACCGACATACATACATACATACGTGTGTACATAAATAGGTAAATATGTTTGTGTGTGTATTTGTTGACGTTGGCGTTTTCTGTTATGGGTTGCATGCCTCTGTCCCGCTCACTCTCTCACTCTCTCTCTCCTTGGTCAGCGTGAATGGTTTGCTTTCTTTGCTCCACTCGGCTACTCTTCGGCTGTTATACAACATGTTTTGGTTCTTTCATATTATTTAGCATATTTATTTATTGTACATTTGTTGTTATTCTTTTCCTCTACACACACACGCACACACATGCATACATTTGTTGTTGCGTTTTTTGCTGTGCTTCTTTACTGTTGTTGTATTTTATGCTTCGTGTAGTTTTCGTGTGCAGCTGAGTGAGTGTGCGAGCGAGCGACTGAGCAAGTGTGTGTGCGTGTGCGTGTGCCAGCAGAGTAAGTGTGTGTGTGTGTGTGTGTGTGTGTGATTGTGTAAATGTGAATGAACTCGTTCAATGTCAGCAACGGCGGCGAAGCAGCGTACGCAGCATGGGCCACAAGAAGCAGCGGCAGCAGTCAACAACAACAGCAGTCAGCAGCACAGCAGCAGCAGCAGCAAAGAGCATAAGCCGTGAGAGGCCTCAATGTGCTATGCTCATACTCTCTCCAGCAAATGCAGCGGCAATTGTGCTCTCTGCAAATGTTTTAGTTGCTTGTAAATTGTTTTTGATCTACTTATGCATGTACGTATGTATGCATGCATATATGTATGTATGCATGTATGCATGCATGTTTATGTGTGTATGTTTATAGGCTGCGTAGCATGATTAACATTTCGTTGAGTTTTGTAGTCTTATCTGCCTGTTATACTCTAGGGCTGTCAATGCTGCTCTGCTGACTGGACTGAGTCATCTCTGTGTTAAAAGTTCTACTTTAAAATTTCATTACATTCCTAACCTGCATCAATAATGACGTTGCATCAATAGAGAAAGAGTAAGAGAGAGAGAGGAAGAAGGAGAGAGTGGGAGAGACATACAGTGATAATACACTTGATAATCAGTTCGGGCATAGAGAGAGAGTAAGAGAGAGAGAAATATGTGTTTGTGGAGGGTTAAACGAGAATAAATAGAAAATACGTAAAATAAATAAAGAAAGCAAAGGCTCAGCGATGCAGTTAAAAAAAACTATGTATATAAACTAAAACTATAAAAATAAATAAAATATTTTAGCTGCCATAATAAAAAATAAAGATAAATAATTAAAAACAATAATAAATTAAATAAATAACAACACAAGATATTAGCTAATCAATAAACTTCTCTATATTGAGCTTAGTTTTATTTAATTTAATTCATTATTGCATTTGCTTCTGCGCTGCCATTGCACTTGCCTGCAATCTGACTCTTCTATTCGAATTGGAAAATGTGCTGAAAAAAGAAAACGGGAATAGGGCGAAGAGAGCAAAGAGAGCGCACGCTGAATGCAGCAAATGAGCGGCGCAGCTAGCATTGCCAGAGAGCGAGAGAGAGAGAGAGTGAGAGAGACTGCACATTTATGCGTGTGTTGGTGTTGTGCTAGGACCCAAATAGAGCGGCAGACAAACACACACACATACAGCTATAGATATTTATATACATGCATATGTAATCAGAGGTTAATGCTCTGACATGCACTTGAACGACTGACTGCAGTTCCTGCTCGGTGTGTGATTGTTAGTGTGTGCGTTTGTGTGTGGGGGTGTAGAACAACCTCTGTTATATGTTATACATGTACATATGTGTGCTTGTGTATGTGTAGCTACAGAATGTTCTAGAAATACGACAGATTTTGGACTTTTGATAGTGTTTTAGAAGGTAAACGTTTTACTGCTGCTGTTTATTTTAGCTTTAATATTAATTTAAATTGGTATTAAATTTGTATTTTTATTTTAATTTTAATTTTAATTTAATTTTAATTTCAATTTTTTTTTATTTTTTAACTTCAATTTTAATTTTAATTTTAATTTTAATTTTTATATTTATTTAATTATTATTTTTATTTAATTTTTATGTTTATTTAACTTAATTTTTAACATATTTTGTTTATTTATTCATCTGTGTAATACTTTTAAATGTTGCCTAATTAGTTTATAGAGTCAACCACGTGCTCACACACACACTCTCTCTCACACACACACACACACACATACACACACATACACACACGCCTTTTGCATTTTGCCCACAAACAGTTCAATGCACTTTGCAATTTAGGTCAACAACCTTTGTCTATTTAGCTCAAGCCTAAACAAAAATCAGTCAAAATCTATGAAAATATAGCAAAACAAACAAATTTATTATTAAATTTTTTTTAAATTTATTAAAATTTTAATTTAAAAAAAATATATAAAAATTATGACAATTTAACTAGCATGCGAGCGCGAGCGCTGTTAAGTGTGGAGCAGCGCTGTTAGCGCCTGGCGCGCCACCTAGCGGCTGCTTGCTGCACACAGCGCCAAAGTATGCTACACAAATCGTTAGCACAGTTTGTATACATAGCAAACAGCTTTTGAGCGTGTGCTTAGCAGACGAGGTTTTTTAATGAAGCAAAATTTGTTTAATGATTTTTTTGTAAATATTAAAAAAATGTTTTTAGTATTTAAAAATTTGAAAAAATTTAAAAATGCCTTAAAGTTTTTGGTGCAATTTAAATTTGATTTATTAAAAGTTTTGTTAAGGCAGTTTTAATTGGTTTATTGTTGAGATTGTGGCAATTGTTGCTCTGCCAAGGCCAAATGACGCCAAATGAATTCTTCTAGTAAATTATAGATATATATTTTTTCAATAAGCAATTATTGTTGTTATAAAAAAAAAACAATAAAAAAATTATAAATTAATATATGGGCAAACGCCCACCAGCAGCAAAGCTTATCTAACAATTTGATGTGTGTGTGTGTGTGTGTGTGTGTGTGGCAAAGAGAACGTGCAGCTGCAACACAACAACAACAACAGCAACAACATTGAGTACTACGAGCTACGTAACTGGGGCGAGGGCATAGTGCAATGAACTGACTGCCTGCCTGGCCTGGCCTGGCCTGGCCTAGCTGGCTGGCTGGCTGGCTGGCTGGTTGCAAGCAGTTGCAGTTGCAAGTTTATATGCTGCATGCCACACACACACACAGAGAGAATTACGAGTGATAGTAAAACGTGTACTATATACATATACAAGCTCTGCAAATATAAAGCACCCCACAGAGAGTGAGAGAGAGAGAGAGGGGGGGTTGAGGGGGTTAGCTGACTGGCTGCTGCTTGGCTGCTTGGGGTGGTTTGTTGCTGGCAGCAGCAGCAGCCAGAGCCACTTTTGCTGACCCAGTTAAGTGTCATTCGCCGCTGCTGCCTGCCTCTGCTGCACGTGGCTTTGCTTTCATTCGAGGTTACTTACCCCTTTTTGAGCTTTAGCTGTGGCTCCACTGCCAATTGGGGGTTGATTGTTTGCCTTGTGGCTTAGGCTGTTTGCTTTAGCTGGCTATAAATTCAAGTATTTTCGGCTGCCGCTTGTTGACTTTATTGCTAATTAAATGCGCTGTTTGCGCTTTGTAGCAACAGCAAAGAGCAACAAAAATTGAAAATGCAAACAAAATACAAATTTGGTAAGTTTCCTATTGGAGTCCAATCAGCAAAGGCTCAGCAACATGTGTCCTATTGGACTCCAATCAGCAAAGGCTCAGCAACATGTATCAAATGTCAAATTTTGTCAAGTGCTGTTAGTTGACGTTTCCTATTGGACTCCAATCAGCAAAGGCTCAGCAACATGTAACAAATGTCAAAATTTGTCAAGTGCTGTTAGCAACATGTGTCCCATAGCCTGAGCTAATTAGACATGTTGCCAGGCAGCAAATGTTGCGCAGCTAAGTTTATGCCAATTGGATTCCGGCTTAAGCCAATTGGTTTCAGTGTGCACATGTTGCCAAAACTTTTCATTAACAATGCTCAACATGTTGCCAGCCAGTGTGTTAACAGTTTTTTTTTTTAATTGTTAAATTGTTGTTAATTTTGTTGCATGTTGCCAGCGCTTGACATTTTTGTCTGTTGCTTTTCCCACATTGCTTTCTCTTTCTCTGCTGCAACTTATTGCATTGCGCATTTGGCGCGCAACATTCTAGAAAATACTCAACAAGAATAACAGCAACATTCTGCAATAGCAACAACAATAGCAACAACAACAGCAGCAGCAGCAGCAGCAGCAGCTGAGAAACGTCAACGAACTCGCGCCAGCTCGCTGCAAAATAGTTGAACGCAGTTGACGTCGCCGTTGACGTCGCTGTTGAGCAATGAAAGTACCGCAACAAAACTGCAAAAAACACACACACACATATATACACATATACATGTAAGCATGTATGCATGTATGTATGTATGTATGTATGTATGTATGTATGCTGGAATAGAGGCAGCCAAAGTGCATTGACTTTGCTTTGCTTTCTTCGCTGCGGCAGCGTTTGCGACTGCGGCTGCGACTGCGGCTGTGGCTATTGCTAATGTTGCAGTTGCAGTTGTTGCTGTTGTTGTTGTTGTTGTTGTTGTATGTTGCTTGTTGCGGCTTGAGTTGAATGCACTTTGCATGCAAATGGCTCTTCGCATGGCACCAAATGTTGCACAGAAGCAACTGGTTGCACTCACACACACTCACACACACACACACACACACACACAGACACACACAGTTATAGATATTGTTGCAGTTCGTAATTGCCTGATGTCATAAGTCAAAATGTTGTGTGGCATTTGTTGACAGTTTTATGCGTTTTGCCAGCTGTGAAAAGCAACAACAACAACAACAACAACAACAACAAACTTGGCCAGCTTTGTAATTAAAAGACACAAAACGTTTAATGCATTATTTATGAGCATGTCTCGCGTGGGCTGTGGGCTGTGGGCGTGGCATTGGCTATTAAAAAGCGTGCGAATGCCAAAAAGTCTTCGAGCGGCCCACAAAAGCTGCAAACTTATTTATTTATAGCTATTTAAAGGGTTTTTCAATTCACAAAAAAAAAGAAATTGAAATGTAAAAATATTAAAAATAATAAAAAATAAATATATAAAATAAATAAATTAATTAAAATAAAAATAACAAAAAAAAAAAAAGAAAAGAAAAGAAGATACTTAAAAAAATGTTCAAATATGAACCGATTCATTATATAAATAAAATAAAGTAAAGTAAAAAAATAGATATTGAAAATAATAAAAAAAAAACATTTAATTTTGTTTATAAAATAAATAATAATAATAATAAATAAATATTAAAATAATAAATAATCAGAGCTGTTAAGAATTCCATTTGAATGGAAATTCAAAATGGGTTTTTGTTCTGAAAACCCATTTTGAATTTCCATTCAAATGGAATTTTTAACAGCTCTGTAAATAATTAATTTAATATACAAATATTAACAATTTAATATTAAAATAATAATTCTAAAAAAATTATAATAATAAAAACATATTTAATTTTGTTTATAAATAATTATTTCAAAATAAAAATATGAACAATTTAATATTTAAATTATAATTATATAAAATTATAGAAAATAAATAATAAAAACATATTTAATTTTGTTTATAAATAATTAATTTAATACGCAAATATAAACAATTTAATATTTAAATAATAATTGTAAAAAAAAAAAGAAATAAAAATATATTTAATAATTTTTTTTTTTTAAATATTAAAAAAAAGTTCAAGTAACAAATAAAATAAAAAATAAAATAAAATAAAATAAAATAAATAAATAAAAATAAATAAAAAATAAACAAATTTTTTATATAATTATTAAATACAAAGAAAAATTAATAAATTTAAAAAATAGTAAAAAAAATAAATTAAAAAAAAAAAACGTACAAAAAACTAAAATCTTTACAGGTTTTAAAATTATTTAAAATTAAACAAATTAAAATTAAAATTTAAATATGAAAAATAATTAAATAAATAATACATATATGTATATATAATGGCATTAAATATTTTTAAAATATTTAATTATTTATTTATTTATTATTTATATATTTATTTTATTTTATTTTATTTTATTTTATATTTCAATTTTATTTTAAATATTTATATACATATTTATATGTATATAAATATATAATTTAAATATTTATTTATAAGCAGAGCTGTTAAGAATTCCATTTGAATGGAAATTCAAAATGGGTTTTTGTTCTGAAAACCCACTTTGAATTTCCATTCAAATGGAATTTTTAACAGCTCTGTTTATAAGTATATTATTTATTATTATTTCAAATACAAATTGAAACATTATAAATATTTTATAGTATTTTTAATACTTCTAATACATATATAAGAAATGTATATTATGAATATTTCATAAATAGTTCGAGTATTTTGCAAACATTTTCTTCATTATGCGCGCTGTTCTTTCATCCTTTTGCTCTAGTGCTGGGGTTCAACGCACTTAGCAGCAGGCTGCTCTTTGCTTTAGTACAACAAAAACAATTGCCACTGCTAAAAGCCACGCCCCCTACCCTACTGCGCGCCGAGCCTCGCTACTGCTAACTAATTGATTTATGTGGCTTTGGCTGCACATTTGACGCGCGATAGCCAACACGAAATATGCCCGAGAGGCACAACTAACAGCCAACAAACAAGCAACAACAACAACAACCAACAACTAACAACCAACAAGCAACAACAACAACAAAGAGCAATAAAAACTATGGCTAACAAAGCACGCGAGTCGAATGGGAATGGGAAATGTTTCGCTTCGCCTTGCTTTGGATTTTCTTTGGCTGTTGGCTTAGGCAGGCTACAAAATCTTAAGAAAATTTATTGTTGCTGTTGTTGTTGGCCAACGGGCGTTTAACTGATTTTGTTTTTGAGATTTTCTTGCTGCTGTTTCGCTTTGCTGCTCTGGCACTAACCTAAGACAATGAATGCGCGCCTTAGGCAGGGCAATCACTAGGTGGGCATAGGTGACTGAGTGGGGCCGCAGCCAGGTGTTTGGGGCTCTACATCAGCTGCCGTTGGCTAACGGCTCGGCAACAATCACATGTGCGGGGGCAAATCGGTAGCCGCCACAGAAGTGGCTGACTTGTGTAGCCTTTGCTTTTGGCCAGGTTAACCGCAATGGCCAAGGAGCAGCGCACAATTCAGTGCAGTTAACTGGGCCTAAACGATTCGCTTTGCTACGGCTTAGCTTTGACCAGCTGTTGGACAGCGCACTAAATAGAATTTTAAATATTTTCGGTTATTTTAATTTTGTATTTTGTCAATTTATTTTATTTTTATTTTTGCTATTTTATTTTTTGTTTAGAAATTAAGAAAAATCCAAAAATTAATATGTATTTATATTTGTTTTTTATAAATATATTTGTATGTATTTTTTTTTAATATTTTATTTCATTTATTTATTTTTTTTATATTTTTTTATTTATATTTTATTTTTTATTTTTTTATTTTTAAAAAATATTTTTACACAAATTAAATTTTTTTATCTTTTTTTACAAACTTAAATAAATGATTAATTAAAAAAAAAATATTTTTAAATTTTAAAATAATATTTAAATCTTTTATATTCATTTTTTTTTAATTTTTAATATTTTTTATTAATTTTTTAATTTTTTTTATTTTTATTTTTATTTTTCTATTTTATTTTTTGATAAATGGAAAAACATTAAAATTTATTTTTTAATATTTTTCCATTTATCAAAATATAAAATAGAAAAATAAAAATAAAAATAAAAAAAATTAAAAAATTAATTAAAAATATTAAAAATTAAAAAAAAATGAATATAAAAGATTTAAATATTATTTTAAAATTTAAAAAT
Source organism: Drosophila leonis (assembly GCA_035045365.1). Taxonomy (NCBI): domain Eukaryota; kingdom Metazoa; phylum Arthropoda; class Insecta; order Diptera; family Drosophilidae; genus Drosophila; species Drosophila leonis. The sequence continues at coordinate 9,637,830 of JAWNPC010000262.1, read as the reverse complement.
ATATTTTTTTGTGTTTTATTTATTTTTTATTTATTTTATTTTATATATTTTTTTAATTTGTTTTAACAAATTTAAATGAATTTGTAAAAAATATTTTTAACTTTTGTATATTCTAAAATATTATTTAAATATTTTTGTTTAATTTTTAATATTTTCTATTAATTTTTTAAAATTTTATTTATTTATTTATTTTATTTACCTATATATAAATTGTTAACAAAAATTGTTTAAAAATTTCCTTTATTTTTAATAATTACAAAAATGTTCTTGTTGCCTTGAACTTTAAACTTTTCGTTTTGCCCTCGCTTTAAAATTTGTGCGTAAATTGCGTGGCTTCAGTCTAAGCTGTCTATCTCTGTTTCTCCCTTGTCCTGTCACTCCTCCCCCCCCCCCTCTCTCTCTCTCTCTCTCTCTCTCTCTCTCTCTCTCTCTTTGCCCGTCGCTCTCCCCGCTGCAGGCTTTTGGCTGCCACAAATCTTGACGTTTTGTTGAATGCCGCATGTTGCATGATAATTATGCAAGCGGCAACAGTCAAATGCAGCGCAGCCTAACTAACTGCTGGGCGCTAACTCCCACTACTACTACCGCATGCCACGCCCCTCTACGCCTCTCAGACCACTCTGTAGCTGTCTCTCTTGGTTACAGTCCATTTATGGCTGGGGCATGGCAAACGGCACTAACTCATTTCCGTCACAAATTCTATGAATGCGTTCACACACACACAGAGAGAGACACACACACACACACACACACACACAGAGAGAGAGAGAGACACACACACACACACACACACACACATGTAGTTACACCCGCTGCCAAAAGTTTCGGGCCTGCAATTTTGTTTATGCCTATTTTTATGGTAATTAATGTGGGCCAGCCGCACTTTATACGCGCGCGCGTGTGTGTGTGTGTGTGTGTGTGTGTGTGTGTGCTGCGTATGAGTAATATGTATTTGCCATGCCCACTGCCCACTGTCCACTGCCCATTTGCCCATTTGCCCATTAGGCTGGTAGTACATGCTACTCCGCATTGCTCGCTCGTGACATATAGGCTGCGAAATTTGTTGCATAAATTAGACGCATGCCCCGAAAGGCCGACGCTGCAGCCGTTAGCGTTGCGAATGCAATTACCGTTAACAGTGCGTATGAGCAATTCGGTCAATAAACTGAAATGCAATTTCAAACTGGAATTCCTGTAGGCCAATCAAATTTAAGTCTTGCCTATTCTGATATATTTCAAAGAATATTCATTCTTATATTCTGCTACACTTAGCCATGGCAAAACCCGCTCTGATTGCACTTCAAACTGAAGTCTTAGACTTCGACTTAGTTTGCAGCTCAGGTGGCGCCCAATGGCGACCTCTTGATTGGCGCTTTTGCCCCATTGTGTTTTGGCGCTTTGGCATTTGTTTGTTTGTGCTGACTTTGCTTTGGCCATTCAGCTGTCGCAGACCCTATTGGGCTTGCCTTAATGACGTCGCTGTCGCAGTTGCTGTGGCAGTTGTTGCTGTTGCTGTTGCTGTCGTGTCGCTTAACTGTTGTCATAAGCTCAATCGAAGGCAACATGGGCAACACGGCCTGACAGTTACATTTTTGGCAGCCAAAATGTCAAAGCAGTAGCTGTTGATCTCTCTGATCCCCCCCTCTCTCTTTCCTCACTCCTCTCTCTCACTCGCTCTCCTTTGCTCTATTGAATGTGTGTGAAAATTAAGCCGCATATAATTTATGTTGACTCTGAAAAAATCGAATGTAACTCAATTTTGCAAATAGATTTTGACTAGCTGCTAGTTTCGCATGTTGCAGTTGTTGTTGCTGCTGCTGTTGCAGTTGTTGCTGTTGCTGCTTGTTAAACTCGTTCGGCAGCCTTCAGAAACTGCACGTACGTACGTTGTTAACCAGTACAATCACCTTGTTGTGGCATATAGTTCTCTAGACTCCGCTCTCTTGGACTAGACCAAAAAACGTGACTCGATGGCGGCCCAAGTCAAGTAGATGGAATTGCATTTAATGGGCGCAACAACAACAACAACAACAACAATAGCAACAACAACAACAACAACAACCAATTCTCTGCCCAGGCATTAAAGTTGTTCAAGTTGTTCGAGTTGCTGTTGCGACCGCAGCCTTTACAATTCAAATTTACAATTCGCAATTGATTTTTTTGTTTCTTGTTTGTTATGTGGGCGCCTTTGTTGTAAATCTCTGTAACGTTGCTATTTGAATTTTAGCTGGCACCAATCCATAGACAAATCATTGGTTATTTTCCCAATGCGTAGCAAGCAGCAGCAGCAACAGCAGCAACAACTAGGTGACAGATGCAACATGTCATTCAACTCCAAGTCGCTTGAAGGTACAATTTCAGCTAAGCTTAACCAAGACAAGAGAAAAGCCAATTCAGCATCAATTGGAATAGCAAAAGTTTCCTTTGAAGCCGCTCTTCTCTAAAGCGCTCTAGTGTTGTAAAGTGTTGGAGAAGTTATTGAAAAGGCGCAGTTTTATAACTTCAAAGTGCGGCGACTGCGGAGAGACTTTGATTTTCTCAAAAGTTTGCTGCGCACAAACTTTTTGTACAGGACTTGGGAATGAGCTGTTGGAATATTGTAGAAATATAAGCAATATTTAAAAACAGTTTTCATATGGAGCTGAATTGAGCAGAATTGTAATATTGGAAAATTCTAAAAAATTTAGAAATTATTTTTGGCCTATGAAAATTAGGCAAGGAATAATTTCAAATATTTAAAAAATAATCAAATTTGTTTAAGAATTTGTTTCAAATTAGACAAGGAATAATTTCAAATATGTAGAAAAAAAGTAAATTTGTTTAAGAATTTATTTTAAATTCAAAGAATATCTAATGTTATTTTTAAATAATTCTAAGAAAAAGAAAAATTAAATAGATTAGATAAAAATATTTTTTTTTATACATATTATTTCTATATACAGTCGAGTCCCGATAATTCGAAATGGCAAGGGGATCAGTTTTTTTTCGATTTATACAGAAATTCAAATTATCGAGATTTCTATCATATAGATATCCCCATCAAGGGGATAGAATTTTTTCGATTTATCGCGATTTTCGCTTTAGCGGGGTACAAATTATCGAGACTCTACTGTACTATATTTCTATATATTTCTTATACTTTCACATATCCAAAAATTTTGTAAACTTTAAAAAGTTTACTTAACTTTATAATACAAATTTATAGAAGATTTTTATTACATAAAAAAAATTTATATTCCTTGAATTAATATATATATTTATAATTTATAAAATTTAATAATGATAATATTAATATTATTTAAATAATTTACTAAAACTTTTTTATATATTATAATATTAATATTATTTTAATAATTTACTAAATCTTTTTTTATATTATAATATTAATATTATTTAAATAATTAACTAAAACTTTTTCTATATTATAATATTAATATTATTTAAATAACAAATTTTTTATATTATAATATTAATATTTTTTTAATAACTTACTAAATCTTTTTTTATATTATAATATTAATATTATTTAAATAATTTACTAAAACTTTTTTTATATTATTATATTAAGATTTTTTTTAATAATTTACTAAATCTTTTTTTATATTATAATATTAATATTTTTTTAAATAATTTACTAAAACTTTCAACAAGAAAACCAATTATTCAGATTCGCTTATTAAAATTATATGTTATATATTATATATGTACATGTATTTATGTATCTATTTATAAATTCCAATGCTGCAAAACTCTTAAGTTCCCATCTAGGCATTAGCAACAGCAAAAAAGTCTAATAAGAATGTTTGCAAGCTAAGAACTAGTTCCATTTTCGTATTTAGCTGCGCAGACAAACACAAAAAAAAAAAAGAATTGTCTAACCCATTTGCAACACCAAAAATAGGTGCGTAATTTGTCGCTCTTTTTTGTAAAAAAAAAAAAATCTGAAAAAAATAGAAAACTCGATTTCCACTGTCTGTATTAAACTCAATTTTCATATGTTCGCATTTTTTGTGCTTTGTTTTTTTTTCTTCTCTTCACCAAAAAGTGTTCTAATAATACGACAGGCGACGCTTTTCAAATGCCTTAAGTTTTCGTGTTTCCGTCAGAACTGTCAAGCGCCAGAAAATGGGTAAAAAAAAAAAGAAAAAAGAGAATAAGAAAGAAAACGGCAAGCAAAAAATTGAAACTAAAACTCAAACTAAAAATTCGAACGGACAGCGAGCTGTCCGGCAATTCGGCTGAGAGGCGCGAGCTATTTTTAATTGCTTTTAATTAACCGAACCTACAGAATTTTACGTGACAAGCATAATTCTGGCCATTTTCCTAGCACATTTTCCTTTCTATGTTGTAATTAATGCAATTATTTCGACACTATTCGAAGAGCTGTGCCAAAAGGCAGCCAAGACTCGATTATGAAAGGAGAGAGTAGCTAAGAGGGTGTCAGCATACATATCTGTCTGTGTGCGTGTGAGGGAGAGGGAATGTTAATTTGTGGAGTCATGCGAAGATTTGTAGCTCATTGTTTGGACATTGGCTTAGGGAAGAAAAAAACGAAACGAAACGAAACGAAACGAAATGAAACGAAGCGAACGCGCAGCACAAAGTAAAAGGCAGCCACAAATCGTGCCAAAAGATAGGTCGCAAAATAGACAGCAGGACAGCGCCTGAGTGAAGTAGAGAAAGAAAGAGGGAGAGAGAGAGAGAGAGGGTCAGATTAATGCAAAATATGCCGCTACGCCACAAGTGCAATGAACTTAGCGACTGGGCGAACGACCAAGTCAAGCAAGTTCTAGTTGAGGCAGTCGCGCAGTCCAGAGAGAGAAGAGAACGAGAGAGAACTAAGAACGAAGAATTGAGAACTAAGCAAAGACTGAAACGGCGCATATGCATGTCATTGACTATGTGTGCGTGCGTGTGTGTATGTGTGCGTGTGTGTGCATGCAAATCAAAGCATTGCGTATGCGCCGCAGCGCTGATTAGACTCAAGATTTACAGCTAATCTATATTTCAGAATTGTAATAACATGATGCCGCGGCCCCTGTGCATAGCATATACAAAAATATTGTAGGTAGACTTGAGCTGCAGCTGCTGCTGCAGTCCCCCCCACCCCTCTAACTAACTGCACTATGCTGCTTCGTTAAATGACGATTGCCAGTCGTTAGGTTTTCGTGCGACAGCTCGGGCTGTTCGTACGTTCGTTCATTCGGTCTGTCGTTCGGTCGTCGTTGGGTTATTGAACTCAACGAGCTGGCTTCGAATTGGGTTAGCGTAGGTTAGGTTAGCTTTGGGTTAGGTTAGGTTAGTTACTTGCGGCTCGACTAGACCTGACTTCTGCTGTCGCTGTCGCTGCTGCTGCTGCTGCTGCTGACGCCTGCTGCGTTTGCCTTGCCGTCTCTCTTTAGCTTTTTGTGTGTGTGTTCTCGTTTGTGAAATGCGATAAGCTCTCAAAACAAACGACGACGACGACGACGACGACGATGACTGCAGCGACTCTGCTGGCCAGCAAATGTGTAGAGGAAGAGAGCTGTGTTTTGATTCGCTTTAATTGCTTGGGCCTGGCCCCAAAAACGGTTTGGGTATGGGAATCAAAATGGCTGTAACAAGAAAATGGATTGTTGCACAGGCGGAAGCAGTGGCAACGGCATCACCAGTGGCAGCAGGTGCAAGTCAAGTGTCGCAACTGAAGTTATTTGAAGTGATTTTAAGGCTCCCCCAGTTATGATTTGATGGGCTTCGTTAGGCTCGCTGATGCCTCTGTCTGATAGTTGAGCTGCGAGTTGAGTGTGACAAGTTGAGAATTCGATTTTTAGGGTTTGATTGGCTAGCTGAGTGCACTCACCTATATCTATGACACTATATATCAGCTACAAGAATCTGTGGGAGTAAATATGTGGGTTAAATGTGCTTTGTAGAAGTCTGTTAAAAGGGGAAGTGGAAAGAATTCAAGAAGTTTATGATCTTTAATGATTTGACTGGGTTTTGACGAGGGTTTGTGAAGTTATTTTATAGAGGATTTACAACATTGGAACTTAATTTGTTTATTGTTTATTAGAAACCGGTTAATGTTTTATTTGAAAAATAGTTTTTTGGCATTTATAAACATGTTTAAGCTATTTTTATATAATTCTTTTGGTATTATATTCTTTTATTATTTTATTTTATTTTTATTTATCTTTTGGCCATTATTAACTTGTTTTTAGCCTTTTGCTACAATTCTTTTGGTATTATATTTTTAATATTTTTTTTCATAATCATTTAAGCTATTTTTATATAATTCTTTTAACATTATATTTTAATAATTTTTAAAAGTTGTTTTTAACTTTTTAGATATTTTTTATTTTATTTTCTGAACATGTTTCTTCTTAATAATTTGTATGGCAATACTTTTAGAAGTTATTTTATTTAAAAAAATATTTTTATAGCATTTGTAGTCAATTATTTTTATTGTTAGACATTTTTGTGATATTCCACTGATTCATGCTCAGCCGCAGACGAACTATAATTGTTCACATTACTATTTAAAGCACAAGCTTGCATTTGCCAGTCCTAAGATATCAGCCCTGTAGTGCTATATATACTTTATTTACAATCATGCTTCATTATAAATAGACTATTTACAATTGTAACATATTCACGAAAAGAACTTTGCTGTAATCGACGCCTATAAGTGGACTACTTTAGCTAATTTTAACTTCTCTTAACTAGCCTAAATAGGTCTTAACTACAATACTTTTGATATGCATTTGACTTGAACTAATTAGTTTCTTTATTTCTATTTCGTTACAGGTATGTCTGCCTTTTATAACTATTTATATATATTGTGCATATATAAAGTCATTCAATTTGTGAGTAAGTTATTGCATTAGAATGCGTTACGCTGCCATGGGCTAGGCCCAGCCCGAAACCCTTCCCCTGCCTTAAAACCCAGCAGCGCTGCCCAATTACCAACCAAACAAATAGCCAGGCAAGAGAGTGTGAAAGAGAGAGAGAGAGAGTGGGTGGATGGTTGAATGTACAGAGACGATTAGTGCGAAGCGACGGCAGCGTTGCCAAGTGCCTCACAGACACACGCACAGGCAGAGGCACAGGCAGAGGCAGAGGCAGAGACATACGCATACGCATACTTACATGACATGACACTCGAGTGTGGCATAGTTGTTGCAGTCACTGTTGTTGCCCTGGCTGTTGTTGTTGTTGTTCTTGCTATGCGCCAACGTAGCTGGCGCTGCTGCTGCAATTGCGTAGCTGCACTCAGCGCTCGAGGTTATTGAACGGCAGCGACCTCACTTTGCATGAGGCACAGCAACAACAGCAGCAACAATAGCAACTGCAACAACTGCAACTGCAACGTTTGCTGCGCTATGCAATTTTCTCGCTGCTCTTGTCGTGCAAAATGTGATTTTAAAATTAATAAAATAAATTATTATTAGACATCGGCGTCTGCTGCTGCTGCTGCTGCTGTGGCGCTGTCAACATTTTGATAAAGACTCGCAAGTTTATAAACATTTGCACATTGTGCAACACTGGCGCTCGATAGTATACAGGGGTTGCTTAACAGCCTACACTACACGAAAAAAAAAGATAAATACATAAATAAATAAATACAAATATAAAAAGACACTAAACACACTTAACACACTTTTGCTGCCACAAGGCGAACGAACATGCAACAAGAGCTCAAGCAAAAGTATTGCAAAGGCAATCAAAATTTCAGAGAGGGACGCAGGAGAGGGAGGTGAGAGAGGGAGAGACAGACAGAGAGCCATAACTAGTTGATGCATTGGCATATAACTGGACATTAATAGAGGTATCAAAGATATAAGAGAAGTTAGTTAAATTTCAGAAGATATCGGAATGGTTTTTGTAATGAGTTTTAAATATAACAAATTTCAAAAACTTTTAAGCATTAAAATTTCGACTTGATCATAGTTCAAACTGCACTTGACCTTCAAATTAGTTTATTTTAGGAAAATTTTTTGAGTTTTGTAGAAATTTTCTAGAAATTTCTTAAACAGAAGTTCAGAAAGTGAGAGAGAAATATACAGAGATAAAAATTGGTTGTATGAGAAAGAGAGAAAGAGAGAAGAGAGAGAGAGAGAGAGAGAGAGAGAGAGAGAGAGAGCGAGTGCAATAGAATGAAGGAGAGAGATAGGGAGAGAGAATGAAAGTATGTGTGAGAGAGACAGAGAGTATGTGTGTGAGAGAGAGGGAGAGTATGTGTGTGTGTGAGAGAGAGATAGAGAGTATATAGAGTATATACATAGTACATAGAGTATATAGAGTATATAGAGTATATACAGTATATAGAGTATATAGAGTATATAGACGAAGTGTCTTACACTTTAAACACTCCAAATGCTGAGCTTCATTAAATTGTATAAAACTTGCTTTTGGAAAAGCGGTAATTTCAAAACACAGAAGAAGCATTCGAAAATATTTTTTAAAAATTTTAAAAATTCTATAAAATTCGAAAATATTTAAAAAAAATTTTTAAAATTCTATAAATTAGCTTTATTATTGAAAACATCAATCAAATGCTAGACTTAACTAACTTATTTTTATTTTAAATAAAATCAAAGAAAGTCAAAGAAAATCAAAGAAAATCTTTCACACTTCTAGCCTTTAGCTAGAACATTCTACTGAGCCCCAGCCCTGCTTAGCTATTTTGTGTGTGTCATATTGTCATACTGGCACGCCCCCTAAGGCCTGACAGCCTCTGCAAGTTATTGTATTTCTTTGTGGTGCGCTTGATGACTCAATATTGAAAATAATTTGCCGCCAGTTTTGTCATAAATAAAGTAAAAAGCGAGCGTCATAATGCAACAAAAATGCGAGTGCAACTGCAACTGCCACTGCAGCAGCAGCAGGCAGCAGCAATAGCAACAACAACAGCATTGGTTGCATAATTGAACAAACTGCAAACGCAGCTGCAGCCCCATTTAGTGCAAATGGCTGTCGCTGTCGCTGTCGCCGCCGTCGCTGTCCGTGGGTCGCCCACTTACCCAAGGAGTGAGATCTCATGCGTTTCGGCAGTGGTAGTCGAGCCGACTCGACAAATCAAATTTAACAAAAATAAAAACAAAATTAAATAAATTGAAAGAGTTTTGCGTTCCAATTTGATGGCACTTGAAATACCCTAGCTTCACGTGCATAAGAGGCAATTGAAATTAAATTTAATTTAATATAATTTAATTTAATAAATTCATTTTAGTTAATTTCTAATGGTTTTTTATTAAGAACTTCTAACTGTCGTCAACTAGGAAAATAATTAAATTATATATTAAATAATTAATCAAAAAGCTTTTAAAGCCTAGAATAAAAAGTTGAGAAAACATATAAAAAAATAAAAAAAAAAAAAATAAAAAAAAAAAAAAAAAAAATATAAAAAATATTAAAAAATTTTAATTTTTTAAAATAATTATATTTTTAAAAAAAAAAAAAAAAAAAAAAAAATATTAATTTTAATTTATTTTTAATTTTTTTATTTATTAAAAAATTATTTTTTTAATAAAATTATTTTTTTTTTTTAAAAAATTTTTTTTTTTTTTATATTTTAAAAATTTTGTTTTATTTTTTTATATTTTTTTGGGATTTTTTTTTTTTTTTTCTGTGTAATATTTTTATATTTTTTTTGTGTTTTTTTTATTTTATTTTTTGATAATTTATTTTTTTATTTTTAAATTTTTTATTTTTTTTAGGTTTTTTTTAGTTTTTGTAAACGATCAACTCAATTATATAGAAGGATATAGAAATTTTAGCTTGGAAATTTTTCAGCTATTTTAAAGCTAAAGCAATGCATACATCAAAAGCAAAGATACAGATAAATATACATATATATATATATATATATATGTACATATATACCTGCACTTATCGGTCTATATGTACATATATATCTAAGATCTATGTCAACTGAAAGATAACAGCTTGTTGCAGTTGAAATAGTTATTCACAGGGTATCTATAATAAACGCCCATATATAGAGAGACATTGCCCGCTGGCACGTGAGTTGCCTTTGCAGAGAACGTCTCAAAGCAGGGGGCGGCATGGACAGCGAGGGGCGTGGCTAAAATGATTTGCTGTGTGAGTCATTAAAAGCAGCGACGAAGCAACGCCAACAATTTATATGACAGTTTTTATTTATTTTGTTTTTTTTGTTTTGTTTTATTTGGTTCTTATGTCAGGCGGGGCGTCATTAAGAGTTCCAACTGACCAAAAATGGAAAAGCCAACAACAACAACAGCAACAACACAAACGATTCGAATTGCATTAATGGTGGGTGAGCAGAGCCATCGAAATCGGGGTTCGAATCCGGGCCGCAAAAGTTCACTGCACTCTGCCTTCATCAACTGCTCTTTCCCGCTCGCTCGCACTCTGTCTCTCTCTCGCTCTCTCTCTCACTCTTTCGCTCGCTCGCTCTATGTTGGCTTGTCAAATGGCAACGACCTGCGCAGAACTGCAGTTAGATTTTGTTGGTAGTTGGCTGGATTTGCACGCAAAAGACCTTGCCTCTGTCTTCTGCATGTTGTTGTTGTTGTTGCTATTGTTGTTGTTGTTGTAGTATAAGCCAACATTTGCAGCATTTTCGTCTCTGGTGGAAACAAGTTTCTCTGTTTGCCCCAACTGTTTTTAATAGCATTTGCGTCAAGCCGTGACGCCAATGGCCCAACATGGATTAGATTCTGTTTCAACTAAACACACAAACACACACACAAACATATACACATATATATAGATATAGATATAGATATCTGTATGTGTGTGTATTCTGGCATATTCTGTTTATTTGGACAACCGTGCCCAAATAACAATCAGCACATAATGGCTCATAATTGTGCTCCAACAACAAATAACAAATAACAAACAGGCGCCAGTTGTCAGGTTTTTGTTTACCGTTTTTCGGTAGGGGTAGTCCCACTAAATAAACTGATTTGCTTGGCATTGGCATATGTAATAGCTAAAGTAACTTAAGGCTAATTTAAATGCTTGAGAAGTAGCTGAAAAACAGCTAGAATTTAGCTTTACATTGAGCTAAAACATATACATATTCTAAGACTTAGCTAAAGAGTTAGAAAAGTAGCTGAAAAACAGCTAGAATTTAGCTTTACTTTGAGTTTTAGAATATATTCTAGCTAAATACCTAGTAAAAGTGGCTGAAAAGCAGCTAGAATTTGGCTTGCCTTTGAGTTATAGCTTATATTCCAAGGTAAAACTGAAGAGCTAGACAAATGGCTGTAAAACAGCTAGAATTTGGCTTGCCTTATGGTATATATTCTACGATCTAGCTAAAGAACTAGACAAGTGGCTGTAAAACAGCTAGAATGTAGCTTCACTTTCAGTCATAGAATATATTCTTAGCTCTAGCTAGCTTAAAGCAAGGAAAATGAGTAAAAAACAGCTAGAATCTAGCTTCATTTTATATTGAAAAAAATCTGAGAACTATCAAGAGACTTGTAGCTAGCTAGCAACTAAATTAATTTTAGTTTCAGTAATATATATCAATTGTGAAAAATCTTTAGACTTGCTAAACCACAAACAAAACCAAAGACAACAAAAATAAAAAAAAAATAAATAAATAAATAGCTAAAAAATAATAATAATACAAGAGCTAGAAAATTTACTAAAGCACTACAATCTAGCTTTACTTGTAGTTCAAATTTTTTAAAATATTATTTAAATAAATATTAAGTCTAACGAAAGAGTTAGTAACGTAGTTTAAGAGCAGCTGGCACTTAGCTCTTTTTGTGATAAAGGCTAGAACTAGAAAAACTAGCTTGAATATAATTTCAGCTGGCATAAAAGTTGACAACGTGCGTTATGCGGCCTTGCGCGGCTAAACCAGAAGTTTTGAGTAATAATTTCAACATATTCATTTAAGTCGCTGATTAATTTAACTAATTTTGGCTTAAAAATTTTTTTTTATTTAAAAAAAGCTTTTATTTTTATCAGGTTTTAACAAAATTTTTTTTAGCAATTTTTATAACAATTTTGTTGTTTAATTATTAAAAATTTTGTTTCAATTATAAAAAAAAATTAAAAAAAAATATTTTTTTTTTATTTAAACAAAATTTTTAAATTTTAAAAATCAAAAAAATAAAATTGCTGAAAAAAATGTTTAAAAATTAATACAAAAAAAATTTTTTTTCAATTAAAATAAAAAATTTAAAACAAATATTTTTTTAAATTTAAACAAAATTTTAAAATTTTAAAAATAAAAAAAATAAAATTGCTAAAAAAAATGTTTAAAAATTAATAAAAAAAAATTTAACATTTAAAAAATTTAAAACAAATATTTTTTTTAATTTAAACAAAATTTTAAAATTTAAAAAATAAAAAAAAATTCTAAAAAAAATGTTTAAAAATAAATAAAAATTTTGTTTTTTTAAATTAAAAAAAAAAATTATAATCAGATCATTTTCGATGTATCAATTTGAGTAAACTCTTCAGCTTAGCCAAGTCCACTTTAGTCTCTAGCCCAACATAATTTGAGCTATTCGTAGAGTATTTACAATGCTGCATGCAGCTTACATTACGTTCACTTGGCGGTTTTAGCTGGTTCTTGTTTTTTTGGGCCCACTGAGGTCGGCACAGCACAGACACAACTATTGAAATAAGATAATCGCAAAATAATTGCGTGGAGTTCAATGAACTTGCACGAGCAGCTAAACCAAAAACAAAACCAAAGACAACAAAATAATAATAAATAAATAAATAAATAGATAAAAACAAAGCAAAAGTAAAAAATAAAAACAAAAATAATATAGAAACAAATTGAAGAAAAAGTACAAAAAACTAACACAAATTACGCACAGCAGATGGAGAGCGAGTAGATAAAAATATGCCTATATATATATATAGTGAATATATATAATATATATATATATATATATAAATATCAGCGCAGACAACAAGAGAAATAAGTGGAGCACACACGGGGCATGAAATGTGATTGAAATGTGGTTAGCTAGGCAGAAGGCAGTCGCTGGCTGGGCTGGGCTGGGCTGGGCTGGGCTGGGCTGGCTTGGCTGGGGGTCAGGCATTTAATTATGAGTCGCCATATAATTGAGCAGTGCAAAACCACAACTGAAATTATCTAGCCAACACCCTCGGCCCACCACCGCTCTGCCTGGCCACTTGGCCAAATTGCAAATTGCAAATTGCATTGCGCTTCGTTTATCCTTCAACTTTGTCGAGCTGCGGTCATTGCTCCAGCTGCGCAGAGCGCAGCGTCACATGACCAGGCAGCCGCAGCCAGTCAGCAATTTTTAAGGTTAATGCTGCTGCAGCGCCACCTAGCGGCTGTCCAAACACTTTCGTTCTACACACACACACACACACACACACGCGCGCGTAACCCCTAAAACGTTTGCACATAGAATGCTGCCGTTCCATGCCCAATGTTTAGCATAAACCTCTCGCTCTCTCCTTCTCCTCCTCTTCCTTCTCCTACACCTCTCGCTCATCCGGCCGCAGCAAAAGTTCAACGCACGCTATGTGGGTCAAAGCAATGTCTGTGCAACCCACCCCTGTGCAACCCACCCCTGTGCAAACGCAACCCCCTCCAATTGGAAGCAACAGCAGCAAAAGTGAAATGCTTGGCTGAGGCAGTGGGCAGTGGGCGGTGGGCGGTGGGCGGGCACTTTCTGCTTCATTGTTTGACAAGGCACAGGTGTCTTCCATTTGCCAGCGCGCGCCAAATTCCACCAGGCCAACCAAACCATGGACCCACCCACCCGACCACTGGCTGACAATTTTGCTGCTCGGCATGCTTGGAGTTCATTGGACCTGGTTAAAGGACAATTTCGTTTGATTGGAGCACTCAAGGCTCGAGCAGGCGCTCGAAATGTAAACTTAGAGCTCATCAGAGCTGAGCTTACTTAACATAGAAATTGTCAATTCATAAGATATTTATATAGATGTATGTATATATATAGATATATATCTAGTTAGCTACCTTTATGCACGCCCGCACAACAGCTATGCACATTGCACACACGCACACACACACACACACACACATTTGGCCAATTAAATGCATTGCATTTCCTTCCTGAGGTCATTTCCTCTGCCCACTACAAATCGCACAGTCTAACTGGAGCTTTCTAACTGTGAATGCTCAGCAGTCGTCTCGCCCGCTCAGCCGCTCATCCGCTCACCCGTTTGCCCGTTCACCCGTTCACCCGTTCGCCTGCTCGAATGTTCGCTTGCCCGCATGTATGTGCCTAGGCACACAGCTCGTTTCGTTTCACCCCGTTCCACTGCTTATGCAAAAACAAAAATCAAATGTTCTTTGGAACAAGCACTATTTGCTGCGCGCCAAGTCAGCAGCAGAGCGAAAGAGCGAGAGAGAGAGTGAGTGAGTGTGTGAGTGTAAGTGTATGAGCGCGCGCGCTCTCTCTCTCACTCTCTCTGGCTCTGTTGCTCTCTGCCTTTGTTGCTGTTGCTGTGATTCAGCCTGTGCTGTTTCTTTAAGGTTATTGCGGTGCAATGTCCTCAATCGTTGGTCTCCTTGGCTGTTGCTGTTGTTGTTGTTGTTGTTGCTGGCTGTGGTGTATTTTGGGCGCTCAGATGCTGTCCCTGGCAGGATAATTTGTCTCTTTCTACATTTGTTTCTTCTTATTCGTTTTTGGTTGCCCTTCGCAGCGCTTGGCTGGTGAGAAATGTGAAAGGTATTTCCGTTTGGCCCAAACAGAGTTCAATATGTTTTATTGTTTTTCTTTCTTATGCTTCGCCTTTTCATTATGTTTAACATTTGTCATTTTCGTTTCGAGGAATCTCGCTGATAAGTCCAGCTATGAAATGTGTGCTAAAGTTGAAGGAACAAATCAAGGCTTTTTGACCAGGCTAATTGCCTGGCTAAGCTGAATAAGTTATAAATTATTGCCCTCAATTACTTATTTATCGATTAACTATGGGTGATTAATGTCGATTCGTTTGATTTCACTTTGCCTTTTGATAATAGCATTTCCTGTGCCAACCCCCAAAGTCCCAAAGCCCCAAAGCCCCAACCCTTAGTCCAACCACAACAACTACTCGAATGCAGGCGACCATGAGGCAGCGAGTTGAACGAACTCAGCGTCAGGCAGCGCAGCGCAGCGACTGCAAAAGTGACGTCAATAGGCGCGAGGCCAAAGGGAAACACTTCGTGCCCAGTGGGTGGGTGTGTTGGGTGGCTACCCCTTCCGCTCTCGTTTCTGCCTGGCTGGCTGGCTGGCTGGCTGCTTGCGTTGCGTACGTGCGGCTGACCTCGTGTTCCTTTTTACTACGACTACGACTACTGAGCAGGAGGCGGTGGAGGGGGAGTAGGCAGCAGGCAGCAGGCAGCTCTCGGTGCTAACGAAAAATATCCTTGCGAGGTATGCGCGCTGAGGGCATTGAACTTTGACCCAAAATGCGACAGCAGCTCGACTCGTAATTTGAACATAATTTATTTATTGTACATACAAATTTCGTCAACTAATTGCTGGCCTAATGACTTGCCGCAGCCCAAGCAATGGGCCATGAAATATGAGCCAAAGGTGGTAAGCAAAGGTTTTACCAATTACCAATTCCAATTCCAATTCCACTTCCAATTCTAAGCCAAGCCGCAGAACATGACCAACGTCGGAATGAACTGTAAAGCGCCATAAAGTTCCGGATAGGCTAGGCACAGTTGGGCGGCTAGGCACGTGCTAATTGCTTACGCATGGGACGAGGAGCCCAAAAGAGAATTCGAAAAACGACAGTTATGATTGAGTGAAGCTCAGAGAGCGTGCAATCAAAGCGATGTGTGAGGGTGTGCTAAGCAGTGAGTAAGAGTGACAGAGACAGCAAGAAGAGAGAACAGAGAATAGAGAATAGAGTAGAAATGAATATGGAATGGAATGGAACGCTAGCAGATCCTGTTGGCAAATGAACAATATGAAAAGTTCGTATAGAAATTCCATTGCTCTTCAGTTAGGCAAATTCTATTTGTTCTTCTTGTATTGATGTCAAGATCTGGCAGTAGCACGTAAAGTGAGCTTCAAGTAGCCCAGCAGCAGCAGCAGCAGCAGTGGGTCAAGTGGTCAGTTGTGGCCCACTGATCGTGCATTGCCACCGAGCAACAGGTAGGCTATACATATAGCAGCTATTCATTCATGACTACATAAAAAGAGCTTCGACTGATCGCAGGCAAAAAAAAAAAAATTAACAAACAAATACTGAATTATATTGCTTGCCATAATGCCCATGGTTCGGGCAATGACGATGTCGAATCATCATCAAGCAAAAGGGGGAAAACGCTTCACTGCTTAAACGCGCATTGCCTAACACACACACACACACACACACAGACACAGAGCAGCTAGACGAATGTGTGTGTGTGTAACGTGAAATGCTCTCACTTTCCTTTGAAACTTGTTATTCGCATTGCAGGCTGCCAGCAGAGTTCATTCACATTTGGCAGCCAGACCAAGAGAGCAATAGCGAGAGAGCGAGCGCTTCGTGCAGGTGATAGAACAACACCAAGAGAGAGCGCGGGAGAGAGAGAGAGACTGAAACGGGCACAGCTGTTCCCGAAAGTTCTTCGGCAAAAGCCCGACTTGCTCTGCTCGCGCAGTTCATTTGCGGGGGCCGTGAGGCATTGAAATGAGTGCAAATTGTCGCTGCTGAGTGCATTGAACTCGCGCTCAGCTTGAGCTAGGTTTTGGCTTTTCTTTCTTAATTGCTTTGAATTTATTGTTGTTAATTATATAATGCTCGGAGTGCAGCAGTTGAGCATATCGCCAAATGCTGGCTGATGCAATTTTCCGGGCCTATCCCAAAACCGCACTCGACTACGTTGCATTGCCAAAGATTTCCTTGAACGCATTTTAGCCATATAGCCGCCGTATTGCAATGGCCATTACCCGAGCCCCTGCTCACCGCTCCCTGCCTTTGAGGCCAAGCCCACAAACATGCCGTCGTCGTCCGCCTGAGGTTTCTGTGTCGTTGACCGACCGCCAGCTCAAATGAACTCCAAACCAAAAAGTTAAAGCAATGGCTTGCAAACTGCAGCAGCTGCTGCAGTAGCAGCAGCAGCAGCAACGGCAACGGCCACCGACAACAACAAATTTGCATGCGAATGCACTGAGAGCGAGCACTGAGCAATTGAGAGCAGCAGCAATGCACGAACGAAGAGTCAATTTGTTCGTTCGTTCGCTCGCTCGCTCGCTCGTTCGGCCATTCGGCTATTCGGTCGTTCGCTCATTCGTTCGGCGCTGAGCAGCTCCACATTTGGAGGTATTTGACCGAAAAGTGGGTCACGACAATGGCGGGGTTCGTTGAACTGAACTGCCAGTCAGCCAACCTCTGCTGACGTCGTCGTATTATGTTGACGTCGTCGTCGACGTCGCGGCGTTCGGGGCTTTTTGGTTACGTAGCCTTCCAGCATGTGTCGTTGCTATTGTGTGTTGTCTCTTACGTTTTGTGTGGCCTCAAAAAAAAGAAATGAAATAAATAACAAAAAAAAACAACATGAAAGAAAGAAAGAAAGAAAGAGCGCGCCGCCGAAATATTATTTAATATTATTAATAACGAGGCGTTAAATTTAGTAGTTCATGAAATGAGTTGAGCGCGTATTTGGTGAGTGCATTTCAGGGCAGCGCTGGAGTATTAAGTAATCAAGTATTCTTCCAGCTCATAATTGGGGCAACACTTTTTTTTTTGTTTTTTTTTTCTCACTAAAGCTATATGATTAATAGCTACAAGTTGGGCAATTGTAATCCCCCCTACACACACACACACATACTTGACAGTTTCTGGAAACTTCCCTAAAACTTGTAGAAAATCTACCCACCCGAAAATAGTTTGAGAGCTGCTCCAAATCTGCGATCCTCTTATGCCTGTCATATTTGTTGATAGCGCTGCTCCCTCCCCCATATCAATATGCCCCGCCCACTCAATATCAATTAATCTTATTTGTCACTCATGTTTCAAAATAAGCACACACACACACACGCACATACAAATGTTCTAAGCCCCTTGCATCAAACAAACTTGTGTGTGTTTGTGTGTTGGTATTGTTGTTGTTGCTGCTGTTATCAAACAAAGCTGATCAGTCAGGTGGCAGTAGCAGAAGCTACCTACAAAATCTGCGTCGCGTAGGTGTTCCAAGAATTGTTTACAATACAAAAAACAACCAACAAAAAAAGCGCCCCCACCAACAGCAGCAGCAGCAGCAGCAACAGCAACAGCAGCAGCGCCAGCGCCAGCGGCGTCAATTGTTAGCTGCTCGCTTCGACGTCGACGTCGACGTCAGCGACAGCGTTGGAGTGAATGTCCTCAGTTAGTGCACAAAAACAAAAACAAAAACAATATGTGGCGCGAGGTTGGCAGCAGCAGCAGTAACCGAGAGAGCAAACGAGCCGAGAGAGTGAGGCCAGCGATTCGTCGCTTGCCGAAGCTTGAGACGAAGCATAGCAAGCAGGCATGAGTTGTTGGCGCTGCTGGCGCTGCTTTCATTCGCAAATTGCTCGTCGTTGGCAGCGGTTGTGCAGAGCAAGAAAAGCGCGCGAAACAGAATAAACTAAATATAAATAAGCAAATAAAAACTGAAAACTAAATGAAACGGCAAAATAAAAGCAACTAGAACAACGTTACAAATAGTTTTAATAATCATATATCAATCATATTATTATTATTATTTTTATTGGTGCCAGTGCTGTGAAACAGAATACAAAGAGATCAAGCCAGAGAGAGAGAGAGAGAGAGAGCGAGAGAGAGATCATCGAGACTTCCGAAAAGCGCATTCAAAAGTTTTTGGCGCTCAAATTGTTGGTGAAGTGCATTTGAATGAAAATTGAGTTTCAAGTTGAAATCAAAGCAAACGCGAAAGCAAACGCAATGTTCCTTATTAGCAAATCGTAGAGCAAAATCAACAGCAATCTAGATCGAAGGAGAGAGAGAGAGAAAGAGAGAGAAGTTCAAGTGTCATTGTGGTACCAAAAAGTAAAAAGTTTAAATTTTAACAAAAATGGTTTGTGCAATGGAACAACAGCAGCAGCAGCAACAGCAGCAGCAGCATCAGCAGCAGCAACACCAGCAGCTGCAACAGTTGCCACAACAGCAACACAGCACAACAATTGTGCTGCTGACAGCCGGCAACAGCAATGTGCACATTGTCAGTGCACCGCAGCAACATCAACCGCAGCAACAGCAGCAGCAGCAACAAATCAAAAGCCAGCTGAAGCAACAGCACTCAGCGCTGGTTAAGCTGCTGGAATCAGGGCCGCTGAGCAAACAACAACAGCAACAGCAGCCGCAGCCCAGACAAATTGTTTACCTGCAACAACAGCAACAACTGCAACAGCAACGCAAAAGACTGAAAAACGAAGAGCAACAACAACAGCAACAACAAACACCTGCAACACTAGTAAAGACAACCACCAACCAGACAGCAACAGCAACCACAACAAATAGTATTAGTCAGCAGCAGCAGCAAATTGTATTGCTGCTGCAACAGCCAGCTGCAACTGCAACAGCAACAGTGACAGCAACAGCAGCAGCAGCAACACCAAAGCCATGCGCCGATCTCAGCGCCAAAAATGACAGCGAATCGGGCATCGATGAGGACTGTGCGAACAGCGACGATGAATTGCCGCCCAAGCCCAATGTTGCTAGCAACCCAGCGGCAACAGTTGCCGCCGTCGACTATGAGCAATATCAATGCCCCTGGAAGAAAATACGCTATGCGCGGGAACTGAAGCAGCGTGAATTGGAGCAAACAACATTAGCTGCAGCCACAACAGCAACTGCAGCAGCAGCAGCAGCAGCAGCTACAACAACAGCAACAAGACCCACCAGCAACAAGCTCAATCAACTGCATTGTGATAGTCCTTTTTCCGCGCAAACACACAAAGAAATTGCCAATTTGTTGATGCAGCAAACTCATCAACAGCAGCAGCAGCAGCAGCAACAGCAACATCAGCATCAGCATCAACAACAGCAGCAGCAGCAGCAGCAACAACAACAACAGCAATTGTTGCAGCAGCAACAGCGACGCGACAGCTCCGACAGCAATTGCTCGTTGCTGAGCAACTCGAGCACTCAGTCGCTGACAAATGGCATTGGCAATTGTTGCACATGCAACAGCAGCAGCAGCGATGAGGATCAGCAGCAACACAAACAGCTGATCGAGGATATGGATGCCCAGGACTCGGGCTGTGATGATGAGTTGTGCGAGCAGCATCATCAACGCCTGGAGGCATCGCAGCTCAACTATTTGTGTCAAAAGTTTGACGAGAAGCTGGACACAGCTTTGAGCAACAACAGCAACAGCAACACAGCTGCAGCCAAAGCGACAACAGCAATTGAGGAAGCCAGCGCTGATGTAGGTGGCAAATGAGTCTAATTAGAAATAGATTTGAGCTAAAAGAGAGATATGAAAATTAGATAATATATGAGTTTTCAATACAAATGAAAATCTTATTTATTTCTAATTTTATTGACATGAAAAAATCAAAATAACAATTTTTCTGAGATAACTTTTTTATATTTAATTAATAATTATATTTAATCTTTTATAATTATATTTAAAAATTGATATCAAAATTTATTTAATATTAATTCTTATTTATAAATTTTTATTAATCGCTAATTTGATTGTATTTATTTAATTGCAGGGCTTCTTCCGTCGCTCCATACAGCAAAAGATCCAATATCGCCCATGCACCAAGAATCAGCAGTGCAGCATTTTGCGTATCAATCGCAATCGCTGTCAATATTGTCGCCTGAAAAAATGCATTGCCGTTGGCATGAGTCGTGATGGTGAGTACCGTTTGCACACTTCTAATCCTAAATCACTCACACTCACACAGACACATATACACATACATACAAGTACATATGCGAGCTGCAGAGAGTCAAGCTCAACACACAATACAAATAGAAAAACAACAACTACAATCATTAAGTTAAAAACCGAAACACAACGAAACTTAACGAACGACAGCCGACAACGACTATCGTTGAGTTCATTGACCAGCCATGAACGAAATTTCAGCTGGCTGGGTGTGTGTGTGTGTGTTTATATATGTATATGTATGTATGCATGTGTATTGCAACATTTGTATAGCGCGCGCGATTTCACGGCAAAGTAAAAGTTGTTAGCTGCCTGCCCTGAAAAAAGCAAAAAAAAAAACAACACACATACACACACTCGCATACAAAA
Organism: Drosophila leonis; assembly: GCA_035045365.1. NCBI lineage: Eukaryota > Metazoa > Arthropoda > Insecta > Diptera > Drosophilidae > Drosophila > Drosophila leonis. The sequence goes on along the minus strand of JAWNPC010000262.1, from coordinate 9,616,661 downwards.
GCAAACTACATTTATGTAAATTTTGTTTAAACAAATTTCCAACACCCGCATGATAAATGGGAGCAGCAACAGCAACAGCAGCAACAACAACAGCAACTGTGCGCCATTTCGAAATTGTGTTAAAAGTTGAATGAACGCACTTAACCTAAATTCATAAAGGCAAGCGAGGCCATGCCTACGCATATCTCTCTCTCTCTCTCTCTCACTCCCTCACTCTTGCACAATTCCTCATGCTGTTACGCTTGCTCTGGCTAGCATTTGCTTTTATTCAATTTTGTAATAATTTGTTTAAATTAAGAGCAAGCCCGGAAAAATTGTACAGGAAATGTTCATATCGATTATGAAAGCAGAAGAAGAAAAAACACAGAAAACAAAATAAAATATACAAAAAGAGCAGCAAAAACAACAACAGCAACAACTCACTCGCACAACGTTCATTGACTTTTGGGCTCTTCTTCTTTCTATCATGGCGGCCATGTTGCTGTCGAAAACGAAAGTGGTTCATGCTGCTGTGCGATAGAAAGAGATAGCGAGAGAGAGAGCTGCTGTTAAGTCGTCGCTGTGGCTGTTTGGTAGGCAGCACGCAGTCGCAGCCTGTGCTTAATAATAATGTTGTTGCTGTTGTTGTAATGCTACTTGAACATGTGTATGCTGTAATTGATGGATTACAGTTTGTTTTCTTTTCGTTTCGTTTCATTTCTTCTTCTTTTTTTTATAATGGGACGCGTGCTGGGCAAATGAAATAAACGAAAGTTACATAAGGTTAGATAAACATGGCCACATCAATTAGATATCATTCGTATATGTATATTAGCAAATTAATCACTAATGCTAAATTACTATTTAGAAATTGGCAAATCCTTGAACTAGTTCTACACAGCACTAATGCCAAAAATCTCAATAAAAAATAGAAGAAAAAAAAACTAAAACTAAAATACGACCGCCATCAAAATAAACAGCAGCGCGAACTCAAACTCGGCAACAGCAAACGAAAACAAAAAAAATTCGAATTGTTTATAATAAAAATGACCGTGTGCTATTTAAGCGCAGTCGCTGCTGGCGTTGGCGTTGCCGTCGACAGCGCTGCGCTCGCTTTGCCTTATCTTTCAAGGAAAATTAAATTTGTACACTGACACACACACACACAGACAGAGAGTCTGTGTGTGTGTGTGTATGGCCTGTTGTCGAAATATTTACAGTTACTTTTGTTAAAACACGCACTGACCTAGAAATTGATCATATTATTATGAAGATATAATGAAGCTATGCCGCGTGCATAATATGCAAGACTTTCACTTGGCCCGCTGACCATTTCGAAACACTTTCTTTTGCGGCTTTCATAATTTCTTTTTCGTGTGTAGTAACATTATTAGGCGCCATTTTGTTTATGTTTGCCTATTGCAAAGATACGAAAATAAACGCAAGACGCGCGGCCGCCGCCGCCGCCGTCAAAATGAAAACGAAACCGAAATTTAGCGCACACACACACACACACACACACACAGGCCTCGCACACAGACAGACAGACACTCTCCCGTGGATAGAGCGCCCCTCAAAAAAACACAGAAAAAAGCAACAAACAAATACGAAGCAGGCGACAGCCGCGCGCGCCCTCTCTCACTCATGCTCTCTCTCCCGCTCCTGCTCCCGCGCCCTCCCACAAAACATTCAGCCTCGACAGCAGCAGCTCAGTTCATTGACCGACGAAACTGGGTCACCCAAAGCAGCGACGCAGCAGCAGCAGCAACAGTGAAGGTGCTTGAGTGTGTGTGTGTGTGTGTGTGTGTATGCGTGCGTACGTGTTTGTGTGCAAGTACGCTTGATAGTAAATACGTTTTTTTTCACTCATTTTATGCGTTCATTTTGCATTTTGCTTTTTTTTTACTTTTGTGAATTGTTTAAATTTTGTAGTTGTCGCGGAAAAGGCATAGACATAGTATGTATATACATATGTGTGTATGTTTGTATTTGACTTATTTTTTTAACACTTTATTTTTATTAGTTTTCATGTGAAGTACACATGCAGCATGTGGCGCTTAATTAAAATGAACTCAAATCAGCGCGAGGCTAATCGAATTGAAAGGCTCAAGATGCCAAGCATAAGAGAGCTTGCAGCTATGATACAGTTATGATTATGCTGAAAGCTCTATTGAAGTGGAATGAGTTAGACTGGAACATGTGTGTGCGTATGTACATATGTATGTACATATGTATGTGTGTGTATGTATTCAAACAACAGCAAATGGCTGTCAATTATCTTTGTAGTTGCGCACACATGAATAACAACAAAAAAACTAATCAGACAATTGTCAATTATCGAAGGCAAAACTTTATTTATTTGAGATTTGTGTTGTGAGCGCATGCATAAGTGTGTGCATGTGTGTGTGTGTGCAAGCAGTGACGTTTTTGTTGTTGTCGCAATCATTATTTTTTGAGGCTACACACACATAGATACACACACACACACACACACACAGACAGACAGAGAGCTTGCATGTAGATTTCGCCTTGCCGTCAGCGTTGTTGCCGCGGCGAGTGTTTTGAACTTTATTCAGGTCAATTACAAATACATTAAAATGCCAGTGCTACACACACACACAGTTGAGGTGTTGACTAAAATAATATTGGAGGGGCTATCACACGAAATGAACAATATGACAATAAAAATGGTTTGAATTGAAGTTTCATAGTTTCGCAGTTTCGCAGTTTCGTAGCATTGAGCTGCTGTGCGGTGGCTGCATTGTGGGCGTGTTGCAGAGCTTCAAGTACAACTAGCTCATGATGATAATGAGGCCGTTGATAATGCTGTTTGGCGACTGCAACAAATACAAATACAAATACAAATAAATATGTATGTGGGCGTGCTCAATGCAATGCAATGCAACGTGCATTCGCTGTGGGTTTCTAAGGTGTGTGAGGCGAGCTTGCTGGAAGGTTAGCCAAACGTTGAAAAGTTAATGCATAACAGATCGCACTTGCTGCTTATTATACAATTTGGTTTACTTTTGTTTTGCTGTCAGCAGCAGCAGCAGCAGTGAAATCATTTTTTACGCGTGACACGCATCATCAACAGCAAACAAACAAAAAATGAACTGCGACAAGTTTTCTATCTCCATCTCTGTCGCTCTCCTCACACAGTGTTACATAAAGCTGTGCGCTTCACCTGCGCTTACAAATTGTATTTGTTGTTTGGCTTAACGGTGAAATTGCAAAGGAAAGAGCGCAAAACAAAGCCGTCAAAAGCAGCGACAGCCCGAAACGTAACAAACTTGTTTTACACCAGGCAGCGCTGACGTCGACAGCGATAGCGACAGCGACGTTGGCGTTGCCTACTACGCAAGTTGAACCTTCAAAAGGTTCATTTACCTCGCGCGCACACACAAACGAACGAACGAACGAACGTCAAACACGAACAGCAGCTACAAACACGAACACACACACATAGAGCGAGCCAGCGACGGGCAGCAGAAAAATGTACTTTCGCTTTTTCAATGCCTCGACGTCAAACTAGTTTCAAGCTTCAAGTGGAGCCGAGCCACAGCCAACATTGCTGCAATGGCTGTGACGCCGGCGTCGCTGCCGTTTTGGGGCACAGTTAAACGACCGACACATGGCGGAGTTCAACGACTCTTGTAAAATTTCTCGAAGGTTTCGCATTGCAACATCAGCGTCGCAACTTGTTCGACTGCAGCAGCAGCAGCACTGCATTTGCATAGGCTCTGTCACTCTCAGCTGGCGCTCGCTCTCTTGTGTGCGCGCTCTCTCAATTGTACGCTCTCTCATGTGTGTGCGTGTGTGTGTGTGCGCTGAATGCTGTTCATTGCACTCGGCCTCATTTTGAGTGCGCGCTGCGCTTTTTTTCTTGCTGCAATTTTTGTTTTTGCACGACGAGCGAGGCGAATGAGTGAGTGAGTGAGTGTGCGTGTGTGAGTGCGAGTGAGCGAGCGAGCATTTGTCGCCTTTGTTGGCGCGAGTGCAGCGACTTTTATTTGGGTCAGGCACGGTCATTCGCCTCAGTCGCAGCGCAGCAATTTCAATTGGCAGTTGCCTTGGCGCGCATTTATTTGAAAATAATTATGAATGCGAAAACAAAACGAGAGTCAAATAGAAACTGAATTCCCTTGATGCGTGCGCAAATAAAGGATTTACGAGATCTTCAATATTGATGCCAAGCACACAGACTCAATGCATACGTAAAATCGCTGCTTTTGCTTGACTTTATTCAATATATAAATATGTCAATATGTATGTATGTATGTGTGTGTGTATGTTTGTTTGTGTGTGTGTAGAGCATGTCATTTATTTATGTGGCTGACCTTTTTATAATTAATATTTGTAATATGGCACAGGGTCTCTCCCCCCATTGAACGTTGTTTGTTATTGAGTCGTCGCCTTCGCTGTCTGTTTTGTGACCTCCTCGCAGCCGCTTGCAGTCGCCTGACCCACAAAATTAACTAAAAAAAAACATATGTACAATATAAATATATATTTATATATATTTTTCACTGATCTTTGCTTTCTTTGTCGCTGGAAGTTTCAGGAAAAACAGATATGTATTTTGTCTGGTCTGCTTTCTGTTGTTTCGTGGTTTGTTTTTATGGCATATTTCTGTCTCTTTCACTCACTCACTTCGAGTTCATTTTGTAAACAACTTACGCAACAACAACAACAATTGTGTCGCTTATTTGATTTTTACGTAAAGCCGTGAATCACCCAACTAACCCGAAAAGTAGGCCTACTGCCCCTGCCTCATGCCTCATGCCTCCATGCCTCATGCCACATGCTTCTCGACTCTTCGCCGCTGGTGCATTGAACTTTACTGTTTGCCTCATAAAAGCGAATCAAAAGAAAACATAAACAACAATTTTTTGTTATTGTTATTGTTGTTGGCTCTCAACTTTTCAACTTTGCTTTGCAATTAGCGCTTCGGTGTAATGCGGGAAGCCGCAGCTGATCACAATGGTAATCACAATGTTAATAACAATGCTAACAATTGCTATTCAATTTGTCATTAGAGAAAGCACCCGCACAGCGAGGGGGGTGGGGTGGGGTCGGGGGGCGTTTGTGGCGTTTGTGGCTGTCGCGCTTGAAATTGAGGTTGAAGCCAAATCTCGAGTCTTGGCGCAAGTGAAAGTGAAATTTGTTGTCGTTCGCTGCTAGTTAGCTTTTAATTGTTGATTATATATGTAGGTTATATATATATATATATATATATATGTGTACAGATAAATATATATATGTTTGTATATATGATGTGGGCAATTATTATGGAACTGTAAACTGTGTTTGTCTTCGACTTTTGTTGATTATTAAGAGACTAAAACTGTACAAACTGTGAAATGCACAAAATTTACTTTTATAAAATATCAAAAAATAGGTTTTATTTAAAATTTTTTAAAAATTGATTTATTATTAAAGAAAAATGTTTAAAAATCTAGCAAGAATTTTGTAAGCTAACTTTTGCATGCTTTTCAAATATTTTAATTTGAATATAAAATCAATAAATATAGAATAAAAAAATAAAAATAAAATATATAAATATAAAAAAAATTAATTTTTGTACAGAACAAATAATAAAATATATTAAAAAAGAATAAAATGATTATAAGCAAAAACTGCAATACATTTTATTATTTATAATTTGCATATATATAATATTTTTTTTTAAATTTTCATTCATATCTACAATATATTAATTTATTTAAATTTACTTTAAAAATATTTTATATTTTCAATAATTTTATTAAAAATATTCAAAATTTTTGAAATATTAAAAAATATATATTTATATACATACATACAGTACATATGTATATACATATTTTAATTATTAATTATTATTCGATTTTAATAGATTTTTCTAATTATTTAAAAATATATCCTTTATATTTTAATATTTATTATTTTTTTTTATACATATTTAATAAATATAAAATAATTTTTTGTATATTTTTATATTGTAAATAAAAAAATATTTTTTTGTTGTATATTTTTATATTTTAAATATTTAAATAAATAAATACATTTTTTATATTAATTTATATATTTAAAAATAAATTTAAAATATAAAAGATATATTTTTAAATATATATTTTATATTTCAATAAAAAATATTAAAATGAAAAAAATATACATATTAAAATATATATTTTATATTTTAATATTGGGAATTAAAAAAAAAAGTTTTACTTAAAAGAAAATTTAAATTAAATTGATTAAAATGAAAAAAATGATTTAATTGAATTAAATTTAAAACTTACAAATTTTAACATTGGGAATTAAAGTAAATCATTTATTAAAAAATAAAATAAAATTTAATTTAAACTGCTTAAAAATAAAAAACAAAATTTAATATAAATTGATTTTAAAATTAAATTGCCTAAACAACATAAATGAAATAATTTATTACAAATTTAAAGCCCATGACAAACTTAAATATCTCAAATTATAATATAAATTAACAAAAAAATAAGTATTAAATTATAATTAATATTCAAATTTGAGGCGCATCTATGCAACATAAATTCAAATTTGAAATTAACCATATATTTATATAAGCCCAAATACAAATTTTAATGTATCTTATTGCCTATAGTATCTGATCGTATCTATCTATATACATACATATATGTATGTACATATATAAATATAAGTTTTTATGTTTATTCAATTCCCCTTATTTTGCTGGCATATTCCAGTTTGCTTTCTTGTCTCTTGTGTCTCTTGCGTCGCTTACACAATTTCAGCTGCTGGCCCGCCCAGTGCCCCCCTCATTTTATAGGCCTAAGCGAGCGGCCAAGTTGCTCAATTTCGCTTTTGGCTGCTACAAAACACGTCGAAAATTTCTACCCCGAAAAAAAAAAGAAACTTTCACTTTTACTTTCGTGGCTGAAATGAGGCAATGACGTTCAGCCAACAACAACAACAACAACAGCAACAACAACATTATAAAGCGACGCTTCGATTCGCTCATATTATTAATTTTTTTTTATATTTTTCTTTTGTTTTTTGTTTTTGTTGCCTGTTTGTTTGGCTTTCGGTTGTCGTCATTGTTTGTTTGTTTTTTTGGCCTCATTTTGTGGCTTCAGTTCAATGACCGTCGCCCTTTGTTGTTGTCAAACTTATGACTCCTTCTTCCTCTGCTCATTCTTCTTCTTGTTGTTGTTGTTGTTGTTGCTGCTGCTCAAGTGGTTTATAACGTGCGAAATGCGTTGACACATTGAAGCTGTTTGCTTCCGTCGCATTAGTTTGCATTAAATTTGAATAATCACGAACTGACTCACTACGCAGTTGACCTCAATAAAAACAAAGATTTGATTTTGTTTCAAATTTCAATGTTTTTGTTTGCATCTCGCTCGCACACGCGCAACCCTCAAAACTGAGCTGAGGTCTTCCAGACGGGGCCAGTCATAAACATTTAAAAAAAAGCATTTAATGAGAAAAAAAATTGCATTTTTAACGGCTTGTCAAATGAACGAGACGAAACGAAACGCATCCCAAAGCTGGGGCATGCCATGGCGCCAAACATGCATATGGTGCGCAAAAGCTCACTAAAAGCTTTGCGCTCTCTTAACTTGCCAACAAACTCAACACGCTGTGTTGAAAAGCTCTGCGCGCACTTAAGAGCATGCGCCACTGAGAGAGCGAGCGCGTGTAAGAGTTAGAGAGAGCGCGCAAAAGTTTCGCTGCGCTCTTAGCTATGTGTGTTTATTTGTTATTTGTTTTTTTTTGGCGCCACGAGCATTGAACTTTCGTTGTCACAAAGATAAAGCGCTGCTCCCTGAGCGAGCTTATCAGCGCTTGAACTTGCCACCAACTGCGACTTCAATGTTTTAGTTGACAAATGTAAAAATACTTTGATTTATGAGTTATGAATTATGAATTTGAATAATTGAATTAATAAGGTATTCCATTCCAGACCACACTTTCCATGTAAATTCCCTGCTATGACTAATTCGCTTATCACTAATTGACGCTTGCAGCAGTTATTATTGCTGTTGTTGTTTCTTTTCTGGTTTGTTGGCCCCTGCCAACTGCTCAGCGAGCTTTGCTCGCTCTTGCGTGCGTGCGTGCGTTCGTGCGCTCTCTGGCTCTCTCTGAGTCGTGCTCGCGCGCTCTCTTTTGCTCTGCTACGTTGGTCGTTGGCTCTGCCGACAGTGGCGGCTTTTTTCAGTTGCTTTTGCTTTTGCCTTTGCCTTTGCCGTTTCTGTTGTTGCTCGACTCAGTCTCGGTCTCAGTCTCGCAGCTACCTTTGGGTATATTCGTAACGTGCTTTGCTTTTTACAGTTAGTCGCGTTCGAGACCTTGTCGAGTTTTGTCATGTTAGCGAATTATTTCAATAATCAAAATACACTCAAGCAACATTTCAAGTGTGTTTGTGTGTTGAGTCAACGTTCTGCTTAACAATTATTCAAATAAATATAAATATAAATATAAATAAATATATACAAATAAATACAAATAAATATATTTAAATCATCCTCTGTTAATGTGAAGAAAAGTCGACCTGTCTCAAATCTCAGAACCCGAAACGCATTTTTGGATTACGCGGTAAAACACACAAATCTAAAACAAAATCAAAATACAAAAATATATTAAAATACAAATTTTAATCAAATAAAAACAAAAAGTTCAACCCAAAAATTGCTGCAAAGTTCAGCAAAAGAAATTCCAAAAATTATTGTTACAACAAAAAAGTTGAAAGAAAAAAGAAAAGCAAAGAAAGTTCCTGCAAAAATATTAAAAAAAGAAAAAAAAATTTAATTTAAATATATATGTTTAAAAAAGAATTAGTGCAAATATTTAAAGAAAATTTTACAAAACAAAGAAAACAGAAATATTTTTGCAATTACCTGTGGAGTACCTGAAAAACAAAACGAAAAGAAAAGAAAAGTAAAGTTCAACAACAAATTTGTTAACCCAGAAAAAAGGGGGAAAATACTTAACCAAAAATTGTGTGTGCCAAAAGAAAGCAAAAGGAAATTTTAATGAATATTCCAAATAGAAATTAAATGCAGCAAAACAGAGAATCTCGAATCTCTCAGTGAGAATAACCAAAACAAAACAAAACAAATCAAAAGCAAAACCCAAACATAACTCTCACACACACACCCACACACACACGCTCGCATAAAAATGGGCGAAGAACTTCCTATATTGAAAGGCATACTCAAAGGCAACGTGAACTATCACAATGCGCGTAAGTTGAGCCAACAACTCACACACACACACACACACACACATACACACACATGCTCATACTCTAAAAGTCAACTTGAAATCATTTCGCCGCAACATGACACAAATTCGCTTTCAATTTCCCAATCAAAGCTTTTACTTCGAAATGCAGATTTGAGCACCCAGCAGCAATGGAATGCATGCCTAAACCACCACCACCACCATCAGAAGATAGAAGAAAAAAAAAAGCATTTGACTTTGATTTGCTTTTTCGTTTTGTTTACATTTTTGTTTGTTTTTGTTGTTGTTTTTTTTCTGCTGCTGCTGCTGCTGCTGTCAAACAACAACTACCTCTTTAAGCGCCATTGAAGTGTTGACCTCGTTTTTAAACGCACACAATAATGACTTTTTGTTGTTGTTGTTTTTGGTTTGTGCGGCCGCGGAAGAGCTTTAAACTTGAAATGAAACTTTAGCAGCGACGCTGTCGGCTCTGCCCACTTGTGCGACTTTTGCTATTTTCTAAAAAGCAACAACAACAGTAACAGCAGCAGCAGCTTTCGTTGTTTGCCTATTGCCTCTCTTCATGTTTGACCAACTTTGCAGCGTCGAAAGTTGGCGCAGGCATCGCTGCTGCTGCTGCGCCGTCGTCGTCGTCGTTGCTGTTGCTATTGGCGCAGGCGTGCGCGCGCGCGTTCGCTCGCTCGCTCTAATTTCTACGCGCAGTCGCAGCTGCGTTCATTTTCCATTTCGTTTGACCTGAATTTCGCTGCCTGCCAACTGGGTCATTCAGTCAGTCAGTCAGTCAAGCGATTTCTCGGCTGCTGGAAAAAGTAGTGAAAAATCTGCCAAGCGCCCAGTTTGGTGTTTGTTTGTTGCTTTTGTTGCTGTTTCACTTTTGTTACTGATTTTGTTTAGTGTGCCAGTTATTTGTGGCAATTGAGTGAAATTGTAGAAATTGCATTGACATTGAAAAGTTGGCCGAAATGAATGGCTCTAAAAAAAGAAGCCCAAATGTGTTTGCTAATCAGCACAAAGCATTCAATTGATTTGATTAATGATTATTTTTAAGGCGAATTACAAGAAATTGCTGAATTTACAGCAAGGCAAGTGAGGCTGACAAAGAGAGCGGGAGAGCGAGAGAGTCAGAATGAGAGCAGCAATTTGTGTAAGTTCTGGAGAGCGCAGGCAAGAGCGGGATGGAGGGAGTGTAGTTTTACAGTAGAGTAGGAGTAGGAGTAGGAGAGTACCGTACAGTAGAGTCTTCATAATTAGGCAGGCTTTGTTTAGGGAAATGAAGGAGAGTAGCTATACAGTATAGGCTTAAGAATTGGGCAGGCTTTGTTTTGGGAAATGAAGGAGAGTTAGTTGTACAGTAGAGGCTTCACAATTAGGCAGGCTTTGCTTAGGGAAATGAAGGAGAGTACAGTAGAGGCTTAACAATTAGGCAGGCTTTGTTTAGGGCACAGTAGAGTCTCATCAATTGAGCATGCACTGAAATGCTGCTCTCTTAAAAGTCTATTGCATATTGCTAATAGCTCACATTTGCGAGCCCTCACTGTACTTGCATCTAAACCCTCTTTGCCAAACACTTCACTCAATTAGCGCCCACAAACTTTGACAACTTTTGTGGCCCAGTCTTTGGCCTAAAGCCTGATCCGTTGATCTGTGAAACGTGACCAGAAACGTGTTAGCCATCTCACTCTGGCCTGGTGAAATGTGAAAGTTCACCCACATACAAATTTTGTTAGTGCAAATTAAAATCCACAAACAAACAAAAATTTATAAAAAAAAGCAACAAAAAAGAGAAAGTGTAGCAAGCGTGAAGAACGAGTACAACAAGCAACAGAAAAGAGTTGAACGACAGCTGAGAGCAGGCAATGACCCAGTTCGAAGGGCTGGCCATAAATTACAGTTGGCAGTGTACAGTGAACACACACTGACAAGAACTTCCTGCGTGACAAACAGCGGCAACAACAGCTGCTCCTGTGCACCTGTTCGCTCACACACACACACACCTGCACACACACATACATATGAATATATTGTTAATTTGCAACTCTTCTTCTGCTCTGTATGCTTGCAGCTGTTCGCTTTGGTCGCGTGCCCAAGCGCGAGAAGGCGCGCATTTTGGCCGCCATGCAGCAGAGCACACAGAATCGTGGCCAACAGCGAGCGCTGGCCACCGAATTGGATGATCAGCCACGCCTACTCGCCGCCGTGCTGCGCGCCCATCTGGAGACATGCGAATTCACCAAGGAGAAGGTCTCCGCGATGCGACAGCGCGCCAGAGATTGCCCCTCCTACTCCATGCCCACCCTGCTGGTAAGTGAAAGCAACAAATCGAAATAGAAATCTAGCAGCTTGAATGAAGTCCAATTGGAATCTAGTTGGGTTGTTCTGTTAGCTTGGCGTAGGCGAATGTCAAAGCACATTTCCGGGCACATTTTTGTTATTGGCATGCATAGATCAGCAACAACAACAATAACAACAAACTTGTTGCTGACTGCTCGAACGTTACTCATACGCCAAGGTGAACCAGTTTGCATGATTCTAAACCAGGAAATCAAAAGCATCGCACGTAGCCGCGTCTGTCTCACTGTAAGACCTCCGGCTGGGCCAAAGTGAGAGAGGAAGAGAGGGAGAGATAGAGAGAGGAAGAGAGAGAGCGAGAGCGAGAGCGAGCATAGCCATAGATCGCGGAGCATTGAAGCGTGTTGCCGCGCTTTGGGGTCAAGTTCTTAAAAACCAATTTTTTTTTGTTTGATGTCTTTCTTGACTTTGGCCAAAAGCTGTCAATGTCAAAGTGACTGACAGACTGACAAACCAAATGATAAATGGCTTGTAAATGCTGTCAACGCGCAGCTAAAAAACTATTTACAGCTGACGTCATAGATAAAAGATATGAAAAAAATAAAATAAAAGAAATAATAATAATAATAAGGATATAGAATATATGTATGTAGCAAGAAATATATATAAATAAAATAATAATAAAATTTTAGTGAGCATTATCAAAACTAAACGATAAGGAAACCAACAACAACCACAGCGAAAGCTACGTTAAGCCAGGCGAGAAACGTGTTCCGACAATAATAACAAAAAATACATTTCCAAAGCTCAAGGTCAGGCGTAGCGTCATTATTAATGGAACAAAATATCACAAACATACACACACATACATACATAGGCATGGGCACAAAGTGAGCGCGCGAGCGAGAGGGCGAGCATAAAAGGGGGCGAAAGTATTTAGACACATGCGGCGGCTGTTTAAATAAAGGCGAATTAAGCATGCAAAAATAATCAAAGGAGAGCAGCGCGCCTGCTGCTTGCTTGCTTTCTTTCTTTCTTTTGTGCTTTGCTCGATTATCAGACAGTTGCGTTAATGAGTTAGCCGATAAGAGAGCGCGCGATAGTAAACAAAGTATTTCCATTGTCAAAGTCAAGTGCAAGGCTCTAGCAGCAGCAGCAGCAACAACAACAAAAGCATTGTAAGAGCTTTTTACAAATGCAAAGAGAGCACAAATATGATCAATGGCAGCGTGAGAGCGAGAATGAGTGAGAGAGTAAGTGACGCTGCCAAAAGAATAATTTGCACATGTCTGCAGCGTAGAATAAGCACACACACAAACACACACATACACAGTTAGAATGCTCGCATGCGAGTCGCGAGACGACCTTGTGGCGAGTTATTTTTTAACCTTGAATGAATGAAATGGTTGTGCCTGTGTGTAGCGTTTTTTCTTCTTCCTCTTCTTCTTCTGTTTTGCGCATGTAGTTGATACGGGTATTATATATAGAACTGCTTGCGTATGTATGTATATGAGTAAGCAATAATACTTACATAATAATATATAAAAATTATACAAATATGCATAGAACTAGGCATTAGCCATTGGAAGGGGTGGTGGGGGGCATTCGTGCACACTCGTAAATGTAAATGTAAATGTCATCAGTATGAGGAAGCGAATGCACAAGCCAGACCAGAAACAAAAGCAGCAGCAGCACCAACAACAACAACAACACTAACGGCACTTTTTACGACAAGCGCCGTCAAAGAGAGAACGCAAAACGAATGCCAACAACAATTACAAGCAAGAAGCAATTTGTAATGCGCGAGCGAGAGCACAGCTGAGTGATTGAGTGCAGTGCGTTGCGGTGCGAGTGGGATGGCAAGCAAAACGACGCAGTTCATTTGAATACAGTCAGGTGGTTTATTATAATTATTATTATTATTATGAAATGCTTATAAGGAAGCGCCAGACGCGGATTCGAAGCAAATTTCTATTGAGCTATGTGACAAGGCGGAAGCAAATGCAAGATGCAAGGGTCTATAAATATGTGCACATAGGTGTATATATACATATGCATGGTTGTGTGTGTGTATTGGGCATATTGCAATTTGTATACTGTTGATTAGACTTGAGATTATATCGAGTACAAGAATTCGAGGAATTATTTTGGCAGCCAACAAAATTAAATTGAAGGTCTTGTGATACGCATGACGGGCAGCTAACAAAAAAGGGGCGGCCAAGCTCGGAAGGGGGCAAGTCATAAAGAAAGCACACACACAGACAAAGCTATTATACATTTTGCAAAACTATTTCCGCTTTTCGCAAATAAAACGCAAATATACAGAAAAAAATATATTTTTATAAAATGATACGCGACAACGAAACCCCATGCCGCAAGGCGACGTCGACGTTGACGTTGATGTTAGCATCAGCGTCGGCGCCAGCGTCAAAGTGCCGGCAAAAAGTTGCAGAAAATAGAAAAGAAATTTGTGCTTGTTGTTGTTATGCCGGTTAGCCGGCAGATTGTTGTTGTTCCCTTTGCTTGCACTTGACGAAGGCCAGTGGCGCAGAAGACAGCGTGAGTGAGAGCGAGAGCAGAGGTTGTCTGTCTGTGCGTGCCTATGTTAGTGTGTGTGTGTGTGTGGGAGAAGAGGAACTATGGATGGGCCGGCATTTTGAGAGGCGGCAAAATTGTTCAAGGTTAATCAGAAGACTTCGACGTGTTGGTGCAGACTTATATACATACATATGTATAGATATACTATATGCCTGCACAATGAAATGAAACATAATTTATAATTTAAGAATCAAGAGCAACAAAAGGCTATTAGCAAGGGGGTTGGTTGGGCAGGTCGGTCGGTGGGGGCTTTGTGCTTGGCACGTTCGCGCTTGTCTGGCGCGTGCATGTAATTCAAAACCCGGAAAGCCAAATGGCAAAATAACATGAACCAGGGTTTTGCAATAGACAAAACAACAGCAACAGCAACAGTGATATATAGATTCAGCGCTCAACCCCCTCACACACACACACAAATGACAATCTAAAACCCCAACCGGCACACGCGCAGGGTAAAAAAAAAAAAAACAACGACAACAACTAACCGGAACCTTGAACTCTGGTTCGTCGACCTTGGCGCTAATGTCAGCGACAGTCGACGAAAGCACAAAGCAACACAGAAAAAAAACTACGAATAGAATTGTCATAGCAAGCGAGCGAGCGAGAGAGATAGATAGTGGGAGAGCGCACAAAAAAAAAACAGCCCCTAGAAACTAAAAACTAAGCAGCCACAGCCACAGCAGCAGCGCGCGCGCTGACGTCGACAGAGCTTTTGTAATGGAAAAGCTTCCAGCGTGTACGTATGAGGAAATGTGCCGTTTGACGACAGTTGACTCAGTATTAAGTGGAAGGGGTAGGGTGAGTGTGTGTAGGAGGCGTGCGGAAGTACTAATAGTTATGATTATTGATTACAGCGGGTGGAAAGGAGATGGCAGATGTTAGATGTCAGATGGGCGGAGGTGAGACGGTTCGGTGACCTTCGCGTGAATAGCGCTTATAAAATGCCGATGACGTTGTTGTTGTGGGAAATGCAACAGTTTGCCACATGCTAGGCAATTAAGTGTGGCAGCAGCAGGTGTGGCAAGCTACAGTAAACACTAGCTCAAAGCGAACGTAAATAGTTATTAACGATTTCCAATTGCCATAAAAAATGTAGAATGTAAGTGTAAATTAACAGGAAATTTGTATAAGATTAGCAAGGTAAGCTAATAGGAATGTATAAAAGTCATATAAGAATTAAAATGCATTGAAATAGTAGTAAGTTGTGGACAATAGAGAAGAAAGCATATGTAATCCAATCGGAGTATACGGAATTCATATAAGAACGACAATATATTGTAATAGTAGTACGCTGTAAATAGAGAATATAGCTTAAATCCAATAAAAATGTGCTGATATCATACAATACCTGCAATACATTGAAATAGTAGTGTGCCGCGAAGAGCTTTTGTTTAGCATATCCAATTGGACTATCAACAGATGCTAATAGGAATTGTCATCTCATGAACCTACTCTAACTGGACACCATTTTTCTTGCCATTTTGCTTGCAGGCTTGTCCGCTGAATCCCGCGCCTGAACTGCAATCCGAGCAGGAGTTCTCACAGCGCTTCGCGCATGTTATACGAGGCGTCATCGACTTTGCGGGCATGATACCTGGCTTCCAGCTGCTCACACAGGACGACAAATTCACGCTGCTGAAGGCGGGTCTGTTCGATGCGCTGTTCGTGCGTCTCATTTGCATGTTCGACTCGTCGATCAACTCGATCATTTGCCTCAATGGCCAGGTGATGCGTCGCGATGCGATCCAGAATGGAGCAAATGCTCGCTTCCTGGTGGACTCCACATTCAACTTTGCGGAGCGCATGAACTCGATGAATCTGACAGATGCGGAAATCGGACTCTTCTGCGCCATCGTCCTGATCACGCCGGATCGTCCGGGTCTGCGCAATCTCGAGCTCATCGAGAAGATGTACAGCCGCCTGAAGGGCTGCCTGCAGTGCATCGTCTCGCAGAATCGGCCCGATCAGCCCGACTTCCTGGCCAAGCTGCTCGACACAATGCCCGATCTGCGCACCCTCAGCACCCTGCACACCGAGAAGCTGGTCGTCTTTCGCACCGAGCACAAGGAGCTGCTGCGCCAGCAGATGTGGAGCATGGAGGAGGGAGATGCGGCCAGCAAGAGTCCCGCCGGCAGCTGGGATGCCATGGACGTGGAGGCAGCCAAGAGCCCGTTGGGCTCTGTCTCCAGCACCGAGTCAGCGGATCTGGACTATGGCACGCCCAGCAGCACGCAGTTGCAGCAGCAACAGACGAGCACACCAACCCAATCCTCCTCCTCCAGCTCCTCCTCGTTGGCCAGCTCCGCCCCCTTGCTGGCAGCCACACTCTCCGGCGGCTGCCCGTTGCGCAATCGCGCCAATTCGGGCTCCAGCGGCGACTCGGGTGCTGCGGACATGGACATCGTTGGCTCCCATGCGCATCTCACCCAGAATGGTCTGACAATCACGCCCATTGTGCGCCACCAGCAACAGCAGCAGCAGCAGCCACAACAGCAGCAACAGCAGCAGCAACAACAGCAACAACAGCAGCAACAGATGAATCATCATCAGCAACAGCATCCGCAGCTGCATCATCATCTGACCTCGGGCGCCACACGCTACCGCAAGCTGGACTCACCCACCGACTCGGGCATCGAGTCGGGCAACGAGAAGAACGAGTGCAAGGCCGTCAGCTCCGGGGGCAGCAGCTCCTGCTCGAGTCCGCGCTCCAGCGTTGACGATGCTCTCGACTGCAGCGATGCTGCTCAGGCAGCTGCCGCCGCCGCCGCCTCCGGCGTTGTCTCCGTTGTCTCCGTCTCCGTCTCCGTCTCGCCAGTGCGCTCGCCCCAGCCGTCGAGCAGCGCGAATCTGAAGCGCCAGATTGTCGAGGATATGCCAGTGCTGAAGCGCGTGCTGCAGGCGCCGCCGCTCTACGACACCAACTCGCTCATGGACGAGGCCTACAAGCCGCACAAGAAGTTCCGCGCGCTGCGCCATCGCGAGTTCGAGTCCGCCGAGGCGGATGCCAGCAGCTCCACCAGCATGCCCGCGCACAGTCCGCGCCAAAGTCCCACGCCCACACCCACGCCCACGCCCACGGCCACGCCCACACCCTCGCCCCACAACAGCGGCCACATCAGTGTGGTGCAGACGCCGCCGCCGCAGCCGCCGTCATCCGCTGCGAGCAGCCAGCTGCACATGCATCTGACACGCAACACGCCCAGCCAGCAGCACCAGCAGCAGTTGGGCTCAATGGCCAGCACGCATTCGGTCCTGGCCAAATCCCTGATGGCTGAGCCGCGCATGACTCCGGAGCAAATGAAGCGCTCGGACATCATACAGAACTATTTGATGCGCGAGCCGGCGACAGCGGCCAGCAGCACAACGGGCGGACGCAGTCCGAGCAGCCATTGCCCCTCGCCCTCCACCAGCTCCCCGCCCCCAGCTGTACAGCAGCAACAGTTGCAGCAGCACCAGCAGCAGCAACACCTGCACCACCAGCAGCAGCAGCAGCAGCAGCAGGTGCGCTGGTCCACCACCAGCTGCCAGCAGCGACAGCAATCCGTGTCGCCGCACAGCAATGGCAGCAGCTCCAGCTCCTCGTCTAGCTCCTCATCCAGCTCCTCCTCCAGCTCCTCCTCCAGCAGCAGCTGCCAGTATTTCCAGTCGCCGCACTCCACCAGCAGCAACAGCAATGGCAGCGGCAATGCCACCACTGCAGCGGCCACCTCCACCTGCATAGTGAGTGCGCCGCCGCGTGCCTCGCCCTTGATTGAGCTGCAGGTGGACATTGCTGATCCTGGGCAGCCGTTGAATCTGTCCAAGAAGTCGCCGACGCCGCCGCCAAGTAAGTTGCATGCGCTGGTCGCTGCCGCCAATGCTGTGCAGCGTTATCCAACACTGTCCGCCGATGTGACTGTGACGGCGGCCAGCAGTGCGTCAGTTGCTGTGGCCACGCCCAGCAGCACGCCGCCCACCAGCAGCAGCAGCAACGGCAGCAGCAGCGGCAATGGCCTGGCAACCGTGCACAAAGTCATGTTGGAGGCGTAAGCAGAGAGACTGAAGCGCGGGGCGTGGTCGACATTTCCTTAAAGCAGTTGCAGCAGCCACGCCTCCTCACCAAAAAGGAAAGGGGCGCAAGCGTAAGAAACCCAAAAAGAAAGCCAGCAAAAAAAGAAAATATATAAATATTTCAAAAAAAGAAGAAAGAAAAACAAAAAGAAAAATTAAAAATTTAATTAAATTATTTTAACTTTAAAGAAAAATTCACAAAACAAAAAAAAAACAATGAGCAAGTGTACAAAGTTTCAAAATGCATGCAATTTAAATATTTAAACTAAAAAGTTATTAATTATTAAAGAAGAAAAACAAAAACAAACAGAATTTGAACGCGCGCAGCTGCGTCTCGAGGTATTATACAACAAAAACAAAAACAAAAACAAAGCAAACATATATACATATATATATATATGTATATATATATTTTTAGCAGTTACAGCAACAACAATAACAACAAATTATAATATATGTGTATTTTCCTCGAGAGGTTTTCCGCTTTTCCAATTTGATTGTCACACATTTTGCTTTGATATGAAATTTTCTTTTTGTTTTCTTATTTTCAACTTCTTTCGATTGTTTTTTTAGTTTTAAGCAAAACAAAAAAAATATATATTGTACATACTATTGAATTAATATTTACATTTTAATTAAACTATTATTATTATTATTATTACTACTATTATTATGTAGGCAAGCAAAGCGTTCAACTACTTGCTTTTTGATAATGTTTTTTGAAAAAACTGCAAATTGAAAATTTTATATATTTTTTTGTTGCTCCCCCCAAAAACAAAACAATTGAAGAAATGAAAAAAAAAAATGGTGTGAACTTTTTTTTTGCGATCTCCGTTAACGAAAAAATTGTTTTTTTTTTGTAGCAAGAGAGAAATTCAAAAGTAAATTTAAGTTGAAACAATTCAGTTTTTATGAATTACACACACAAGTATAAGATTATTGTTTTCTAATTTTAAAAATAAATCTTAAAGAAAAAAAAAACACATAAAAAACAAATACATATATAGTTAAAAAATATATGTGAAAAGTGGAAATCAAACAAAAAACAAAAACAAAATAAGAAAAAAAAATGCTTAAAGAGTTTTAGCAGCAAAAACCCAACGTTAAAAGAATATTTGTTGTGTACATAGTTAAATGTTAAATTAAAATTACAATTAAAATTACAAAAAACAAAAAAGAAAAAAACAAAAACGTATTTAAAATATGAAAATATGAAAATATGCTTAAACAATTCAATGTTTAATTGGCGTCAAAAAACAAATATAAAAACTTAGCAGCTGAATAAAAGGTAATAAAAAACTCTGCAAAAAATACAAAAAAAAAGATGAAGAAGTTGAATATGATATAAATATTATTTAAAAAAGTATAATATACACTTGCGGTAGCAAAAAACTATTACATTAATTATAAATATTATTATTATTATTATTATTATTATTATTATTATACTTATGCAGTACTATTATGATTATTCTAATTCTTATGATTAATTAATTACGATTTCTTGTGGTAAGCAACAACAACAAAAATCAACAAAAATACAAAAAAAACAAAAAAAAACAAAAACAAAACAAAGAAAAAAAAACAACAACAAGAACAACAACACCGGCGCAGAAATTTTTATGTCAAATCAATAAAAGAAAATTGTTTAAAAAAAATATAAAAACAAAATCTTCAGTTCTTTTTATTTCGTTTTTTCCTTTTCAGTTACAAAATGAGGCAACAGCAATTTTTAGTTCAGTTCTATTTTTTTTTGTATGTGCTTAAAAAACAAACAAAAATATGAAAATGAAAATGAAAAAGAAAAATTTTGTTTTCAAATTTCAATTGATGTTGATTGACAAAATGGAATACAATAAGCATAAAATTATGAAATTTAAAATACATACATATACATATACATATATATATATATAATACAAATATATTCTTTTAAAATTTATGCAAGAGAAGAAGAAGAAGAGGACGAAGAAGAAGAGTTGTCAAAGATTATGCGGCAGGTTATAAGAAAAACCAACAAAATTAAAGTAAAATATCACACTTCAATAATAATATATAAATATATAAACATATACATACATACATACATACATATACATATGTACATAGCTATGTGTGTCACAATATTTTGCGCGTGTGTGTGTGTATGTATGTGAGTGTGTGTGTAAAATTGTCCGTAAATTTTAGCAAAAAAAAGAAGAAAATTGTATTAAAAAACTGAATATTTTATGTAATTAAAAACTCACACACACACACACTTAGTAGAGCTGTGTGTGTGTGTGTGTGTGTGCATGTGTCTATCTTTAGGTCTTAAAGATAGGAGTAGAAGCAGAAGCAGAAGCAGAATGCAGCGACAAACTGAAACAATGAAATTGCGACAATTAAGCGTATAATTAACAACAAATTTAAATGTTTAACATAAAAAAAGGCAGCCAACATAATTGAGCTGTACTTCAACTGAACAGGCATATATATATATATAGATCGAGTATATATGTATATATATACATATATGTACATACATACTTGCATAGTACATATATATTTTCATCAGTCACAATAACAATTATGAATTGTGAATTGAGCCAAGGACAAATTTTAAAAGACAACAACAACACGAACAACAACACGAACAACAACAACAACCATACAAAAATATGGTATTTAAATAGAGCTCCAGCTGGAAACTCCACAGAAGAAGAAAACCAAAAAAAAAAAAAAAACTCCAAAAAAATTTGTATTTGTGAAATAAAATAATATTGCAGTTTGTTTTTAAATTTAAAAAATAAAAAACCAGAATGGAATATGTGAATAAAATATGAAAATAAGTATTTAAAATATATCAACAGAAATTACAAAAAAAAAAATAAATAAATATTTGTTTCATTTCACTGGCAGAGGCAAAGTGTATCGAGTTTATTTATTTCAGAATGTGTCATATTCTCTAACATTAATGGGGCTTCTGCTGCGCTGAGTGCTTCTTCTTGGCTGGCGATAATTTTCAATGTCGTCGTCGGCTGTGGTTGCTTTTCGGAATTTTGCCCGTGACCTTGAGCGATAAGTGTCGCGAAATGAATTTGCCGAAATAATCAAATAATGAGCGAGGGGCGCGCGAGGCAGCAGCCGAAGGGCGGGGAGCGCGAGTGTGCCTCGTGTAGATAACAGTCGCGCAGATAGCAGAGCCAGGCACAGCCTGGTTAGGCGGCAGGGGGGACACTAAACACATATACAAACATACATATACAAACATACTTATACATATGCCTACAAATATTCTAATTTTAAATAATGAGCATGGGCAGAGATCGCAAAACGAAAGGAGAGGTAGAGGCAGAGGCAGAGACGGGAGAGGGGCAGATAGGTAAAAAAAACATGCTCAAATTTGTTATCTTCAAAGTCAATGTCAAAGCCAAGGTAGACAGAGAACGATAAAGGCACAGAGTGAGATGCAATGCATTGATATGGATGGAGGCGTAACGAATCAACAAATTGTGCAATGTGGCGTATGAGTAATTTATGAAGAAATGTATGAAAATAGTGCAACAATAAATAATAAACAATAAAAATATGAAATAAAATTCATAGAAAATAGTTGGAAAAACGATATACAAATCCACAAAATTCGATAGAAAACGTAACAAGCAATGAAATAGTTGCGTATGAGTAATATACGAAAGACCAACAACAGCAATACGATGAAAATGGATAAACAATAAATGGTAATAGGATCAAAAATAACAAATGAAGGAGTCAACTATCGAAGATCGATTTACATAGATAAGTGTGATAAGTGGCGTATGAGTAATATGTGAACAAATGCCAGAATATACTATAAAAATGAATAAAAAATACAAACAGAAATAACAGTAAAGCAGTTTATATTTGGAATATCGATCAACGATATGCAAAGCAATAACAAGCGATATACATATGTACATATAAAAATATAACGAAGAAAATTAACAAACTGTGCAATGCGGCGTATGAGTAATATATGGAAGCTGTATAGCCAATGACAATTATTGTCAATACAACCAATCGGCCATCTGCCGATAAACGATAGTATCGAAAACTGCATAAATGATAAATAGTTGAAATATCGATAAATGCTAAACAATCAACAATAATCGATCGATTGCGCCCGAAATTAATACTCGGTGCAGTATGACATATGTACATATGAGTAAAATGTAAGAAAATGCATGTAGAAAATGGTAGATAAACCGATAAACGGTAAAAATTGCAACGATAAACGATAGATAAGACCTGAGATCGTATTTTAACTAAGACTAAAAGACTAAATGTATAGCTAGTTAAAATTGTCTAGACCCATAGCAACTGTCGTTCTATGCGCTTTTCATGAGTCAGAAAGAGAGTGAGAGAGAAAGAAGGAGACAGAGAGCAAGATAGTGTGAGAGAGAGAGAAAGATTGTGACAGAGAGGGAGATAGAGATAGAGAGAGAGAGAAAGAAAGAGAGAAGGAGAAAGAGAGAAGGAGAAAGAGAGAAGGAGAAAGAGAGAAGGAGAAAGAGAGAAGATAGTAAGAGAGAGTGAGAGAGAAAAGGAGAAAGATAGTCAGAGAGAGAGAGAGAGAGAGAGAGAGAAAGATAGTGAGTGAGACTGAGAGAAGGAGATAGAAAATGTTGGCTAAATACTATAATCCGATCGGGCGCTATCGACTGAAGCATACTTGTTTCATTTCAAATTTCCTGCGATATTTGTACATATGTATGTATATTATATTTGTTCGTCGATTCTTATATTTCTTTTATTTTTGCGTATTTCACCTTGAAATCAAACGAGCCTCAAATAAATTAATACACACAACGCGCGCAAATTCCACGACACAAATATAAATACAAATACAGTTACAGAACCATACGAATCGCTTGTGTGTATGTACATATGTATGTATGTACATACATATGTATGTATGTATGTGTGTATGTGTGTTTGTATTTCAAAGCAAGAACAAATACCGGGAACAAAAGCAACAACAGCAACAACATTTCAAGGTTAACTGATTAGACGAAATTAGCAAAGTTCTAGCAGATGATTGAACGAGCGAGCAGGAAGCATGGGAGTAGCGCAGCAGTGGGACAAGGAGAGAGAGCGAGAGAGGTAGAGCGACCGGACGATGAGAGCACGCGCTAAATAAAAGGCCCACGCAACGCGTTTGCGTACGGTGCGTGTGCGTAGCTCGGCAAGCCGAACATGCGACCCGAACCACCAAACATCAAAGCCGAAGTGTGGCGCCCGTCGAATGTACGCACACGCATGTTGAACTTCGCCGTGCCGCGCCGCGCCCTCTTCCACTTTCCGCAACGGCGAAGCTACGCAACGCGTCAGAAGCAGCCGCATGGCATATTCTGCGTTCTACGATTTGCTCGAAGTTTTCGACTTTGAAAATAATATTTACCAGCTACCATAAAAGATGGTTTTAACTAAGCCATGATATTTCCATATTCTGACTTCATTTATAGTTAATCCAAATTTAAATCATTTCCAAAAATACATTTTATTGAACATTATACGAAAAATCAAAATGAATGAAAGGTAAATTTACAGCTCGGCCATAAGGCCAAACAAACTTGGGCACAAAGTACAATGAAAAGAGTAAATTGGACTATAAACAAAAACAGTTTTACGTTTTTGGAATAACGTAAATATAATCAGACAAACACACACAGACACACACTCACACTCGCACTCATACAAAAGCAAACAAATACAAAGCGAAATGCGCTTGACATTGAACTTGAACTGCAGTGCAGTCGATGACGATGACAGCGACAGCGACGCTAACGGCAACGTCAACGTCTGCCATAGCAGAGCTGATAGCAGAATCAACGAGAGCGACAACAGCTGTTGTTGTTGTAGCTGCTTTTTTGCTGTCATCGCCACGCAGCAGCTGCTTTGATGAGCAGCTGTAAATGGTTGGAAGCTCAAGTACAACAACTTCTGTAGCTGTAACTGTAACAACAACGACAATTAAAGGAGTAGTGTGTGTAGAGAGAGAGAGAGAGAGGGAGGCAGAGAGCAGATAAAAATGTAGAGCTGTATCTGTTCAGAGGTAGCACAGTAATGTCCATAATAATCATACCGGTCATGTGCATAGTGCCAGCAACAGGCACATTCCCATACATATATAATTCTTGGTATTCAAAATATATAGTCAAACGGATATTTAGTTATAGCTGCTATGAGTAAATGTGTTTCGTATAAATCTACTGGGAAAAGACTGACTCACTTTAGAATAAATGTATGTATTTAGAAAACATATGTACATATGTATGTATATATGTATAGAGTGTGTATGAGTAACCTTGACAAGGGAATTTAATTTTTAATAAACTTTTAATTATTATGAGAATTCTTTATAGTATATAGCAAATGGGAATAACAAGCAGAAATAGGGAAGATTTGAAGCAAGCAAAACATATATTTAGCTTGATATTTATTTAGTGAAGTGTACATATATCCTTAACCCTTTATGGGCCCCAAAGGACAGGCTAATAAACGGCCGAGTCGTAAGTTTGATGAGCCGTAAAACGCTGCAAAAGATGTGCGTTGATGGAAATGTAAGAAAGAGGAGAGCGAAGTTGAATACAACGAATATGGAATACACTAACTAAGTTAAGTTATATATAGTAATATTATTATAAATATTATTATATAAATATTATTATTAATTATCATATAAAACTGCTATCGTTAGAGCATTAAAATTTCTTTTGAAAACTAATAAATAAATAAGAATAAAAAATATATTTAAATATTATTATTTTGCTGCAATAAATTTGTAGTCTAAGTAAAAATGGTTTATATAAAGATTCCCCTCACATAGAGTATTAAAAATTCGTTCAACGTGCGCTGAAATGTTCGCTAAGGGCGCAAATTGTATGCGTTGGGGGATGTTTGGCTGTCTGCTGGCATTGGCAGCTACCAAGGTCACAAGTGACAAGTGTTGCACGCGCCTGCGATTGACGAAATGTTGGCAGAGCGGGAGCTGCGGAGGGAGTGGGTCGTGCTATTTGTGTGTGGGCGTGGGTTGGACTGGATGCGTGTGCTCTGCGCTTGGCACTTGTCGTTTGTATTGCTCTCCTTGTTGTTGTTGTTTGCCTTTACCTTCTTCCTTTTTGCTTTTCACTTGATTACTGACACGCGCCTGCCACACGCACACACACACACACACACACACACACACGCACACCCACTGTTGGAGTCTGTTTGTTTGCTTGAAGAGGCGCCAAAGTAATTTTTGGTTTTTAAGCAGATTTATTTAGAGAAATTTCTCGATTTGTTTGTTTTCTTTGTCAACAGCGACGCTGAGCAGGCAGCCAAGTATGCAAAATCTGGCTTAGAATGCCATCAATATAAATCTGAGATAAAACTCGCTTCTAAATAAATAAATAAGTCAGAGTTATAGCTAGCCCTGTGTCTTCTACTCCATATGAACTGAATATTTGCTTTGATGCCTGTGATCAGTTTCTATTAGCTGCATTTTCAGTTGATGTCGGGCCCTAAGCAAACTTTTGTGCTTGGGCGACAGTAAAATGCCAACAAGTAGCCCAAATTTCGCAGTTCAACAAATCTCCTTCAGAAAGGTCAAAAGCGAGTCGCAGCAGCATCCAAGAGGTTGATGAGGGTGACGAGTACGACGCGTGTGTTGTATTGAAATGTCCTTGACAATAACATTGGATGCCTTTAGCCAGTCGACGTCTGGGTGTGGGTGTGGGTCTGAGGCGGCGTCCTCTTTGTGGTGCATGGAAAGCTACCCAAAAAGAGTCTTGGACGTGGGCGTACTTGTCCCGGGCATACTCGATTATCGAGCTACACGTGTGCCCCCACACACACACCTAAAGCTGGGCCGGAGGCTGTTGCAAATTGCTTTCCTCTCTGCTAATTGACAGGTGCACAAAAGCCCTAAGGACTCACTGAAGTGAGCCTACTAATTTTACAATTATTTGGCAAATATAGGTGCAACAGTCCGAAGCAGCCACGCCTTAGTCCGGGGCAAACAACCGCACCAAATACACGCGCACTAACCCCACAAGCCAATAGCCCGCAGCCACTTTTTTTTTCTATTAACACAATTACAATAACGAAATATTTACCCTATTCGAACTCTCCTAGAATTCTCCCCCAACCCCCCGAGCAGACAAAAGCCAACGAAATTGCGTCGAAAATGTTTTTGGCGCACATTTCACGCAGGCATCAGGGGCAGGAAGCTTTCACCAAAATTATATTGTGTTTTATACCCTGGCCTCAACCCCCTCCCTGCTTTGTAACTTGAATAAAGCTCCAAACCAACCCCAACATGCGTGTGCTGCTTCTTCTCTTTATTTTGGGTTAGCATTCAAGGTCAAAGTTGAGAACTGGCCGTAAAAACAAAAGTTGACAAATGAACTTAATATAACGAATTCTGAATACTCTTTTACAGAAGTTAAAATTAAAAAAAATTGTAATGTACTATTTTTTAGTATTTACTTTAAAAAATTATTTATTATTATTTTTATTTAATTATATTTATATATATTTAATTTTTAATTTTCTATTTCTATTTCTAAAAAATAAATTTTTTTAAATTTATAAAATTATTGAATAATAAATGGAAATAGTTATTTTTATTATAATTATTACTATTATAAATTAATTAGTGATTTAAAAAATATATATTTAAAGAAATTTATTAAACACTTATTTTTTGTTCTATATTTCTATTGAAATAGTTTATTTTACCCTCTCGCATATCTCTCTCTCTCTCTCTCTCTCTCTTTATCTCTCACATTTGTGATTATCTATGTTCCATTATCTTCTCTTCTTCATACATTTCAAACAACTCCTTTCTTCCATAGAGTATCTCTTGCTTAACACACGCTCAATGCGCCGAATCTGCCGGCATCGCCATGGACATGGATATGGACAGCCTGTGGAGCCCGGGAGTACCATCAATGTGCATGAAAAGCAACCCCAATCATACCATAGCATAAATTTGTTGGCTTCAAAATTATTATTTTGTTGGCTGTCACTTGACCTAAATCAGAACGCTGCTCAGCAAAAAATCTATCTAAGGTCGACATTTTGTTTAATTGTCTAATTAAAATCAAGCCAAGTTGACATCGAGTGTCGTTCAGAGTGCTGCAAATGACGAAGGATCTACTCAAAAGTTTCAATAACTGATGATAAGGACGTCGCATATTAGCTGTATAAATGATAAGAAAGGTAAGTCAAGTATTAGCCAGATATGAAATAAAGTGAAATCCTAACTCTAAACAGTGCAAACATTTGCAAAGAAACTTTTTATAATTTATCATTTAATGTATGTAGAATACCATAAACCATAAAAATATATATTTATATGTAAAATTATTATTATACAATAAATTATCTAAAAATATTTCTTTTATCTGTTGCTTAAAGTTACAAATTATAAATAAAGGATTATATATATTTATAGATTAGATCTATTATAATAAAATATATTATTATACAATATAATAATATGTATATATATATATTTGGAAAAACAATATCAGCGTATCTTTTCAATGAATAATGGATTATTAGAGCAATTTTCTTAAAGAATTTACATTAGAGTGCAATCATTGCAGTACTTTTATCATACTATTTTCATTAAAGTTCTATCATTAGAGTACTTCCATGAGGCTACTTTCCTTAGAGTTCTTTATTTATAGTACTTTCATTAAAGTTATATCATTAGAGTAGTTTCATTAAGGCACTTTTATTGGAGTTCTTTCTATGGAGCTCTAATATTATAGTTCTTTCATTAGAGTTATATTCATTAAGCTAATACTTTTATTAAAGTTCTTTCATTAGAGTTCTTTCATTAGAGTTATATTATTAGACTACTTTCATTATATTGTAGTTATATTATTACAATAATTTCATTAGACTACTTTCATTACTGTTATTTCATTACACCTCTTTCATTACAGTTCTTTCCTTAGAGCCTCATGAGTGTGGATATTTTCCGTAGCCAACTTTTTCCACAGATTACGCTCATTCATTGGGAACAGCTTTAAGCATATTCCTAGCATATATCTATCTAAATATATCTATATATTTATAACTAAATCATTTCCCACTAAATTATGCTTAAGTTTTTAAGTAAATATTCAAGTCTTTCGAATTGTTTGCCACAATGTGCGCCTCTGGCTGTACAGCAGAAAGATGAGACTGGCAACGCTATCATGAAGAGTCTGCTGTCGAGAGCCTTGACTGATGCCGTAAGCCGAGTCATAAATGCGCCTTAAGCGCATTTCAAGGACTCTGGGCGTGGCCACATGCACAGACGACAATTTGAATGTCTGGCCAAAATCATCTTGTGTTTCAATGAAGTCAGCAGATGTGGCAGCAAGTGAGATAGCAATAGCTGACATTGTGTCTACCCATTGTCGACTGGGTAAATGGAGCAGAAAACTTCGCTCATAAACACTTTGAAGGCAATCGATTATGGCATGTGGAGAAGTGTATCTATATAGTTTCATAATGCAATTGTCGATCGACATGTAAATTGAATCAAATTACGCATGAAATGAAATTAAAATTTTATAAACAGAACCGAACTGAGCTGAGCGGAATAGAACTTGCAACGTCTCGGCCGCGGAATTACGTTTCATAAATATTTATTTATGTTCTAGATATTTATGCGGAGCGAGGGCTCTGATTACGTCGAGAACAAATGCTGATGTCGATGTCGATGTCGATGTCGATGTCGATATTGAAGGCGAATCAAAATGATTGTGTAGGCGTCAGATTGTTTACTATTCATTCCTGCCCTCTCATCAGTATCAGCATCAGCATCAGCCCCAAGCACATGTAGTGCTCGAATTTTAAATACTGTCAAGGTTGCATTTACAATAGTTTAAAAAGCCTCGAGAGAAACAAGTGGCAACGAGCTCTCCGAATCTATATAGGTTATATACAATAATATAGAATAGTTTAGTAAACTCTCTATATGTATGTCAACTTTTGTTGTCTGGCTTGCTTATACATGGCATCGATAATTATCGATTGATAATTGTCGATTATACATTTATTGGTTGAATTCAAACATCTTTTCATCAATTTTATGAACTCTGTATTCATAGATACATATACTCATTTTTTAGCATGTTGATATTTAGCATATCGATAATTATTTAGCATATCGATAATTATCGATCAATAAGTAATTGGTTAAATTTTTGAGCTCGATAACTATCATTATATTATTGATACAATCATACCAATTATCCCATCAAATATTTAATAATAATTCCTATTTCTCTTCTACTAAAATCACTTTTAAGAAATCAATTTTGAGGAGATTGAGACATTTAAGTACTTTGTAAGCTATAAAATGACATTGTTGACGTTGTTTTTCGCCACATTTCTTGGAGTAGTATCTAATTTTCATAGTTAATTCAAAGGACCTTGGCGCTAGCCGTGACATCGAGCCTTCTTTTATGGTATCCATGTGCGTGTCTAGGCACTGTCGCAATGGCAATGGGAACCAACTGTTGCCATCGATAAATATCTAAGAAATGACGGCGATTGTCGGCGGGGAGGCGTTCGTGTTGGTGTTTGCGTGTTTGAGTGTTTGAGTCGGTGGGCGTTTCGGTAAAATTGCGGCGCCGCCTGTCTCCAGTCGCCGCCTGTCAAGGACATCGCTCGCCTTACGCTCCTCAACGAAATGCGCATAAAATTTTCGTACTCGTATGACGGAGGCCTCTTTTCTCGTTTTTGGTCACACATTGTGGCTGTGAGTGTTTGAGCGCGTTTAGCATTGCAAACTATGGCAAACATTTTGCGGCTTTCAATGTCAAGCGATCGTTTCAGGAAATGCTGCTCAATATGCCAAACTTTTGCCGGTCGGACGGTGCATAAAATGAATAATTTTTCAATTCAGCTATTGATGGATCAGCACTTGATGTCTGGAGATGACTGGTGAGAGAGTCATAGGGCTGTATGGGGTCGATTCGTGGCATGTTTCATTTGATACAGCTGGCGACAGGAAGCTGCCACGAGACTTCAGTTTAATGTATGCCCCACAAATGTCAGCCATGAAAATAGTGGCATATTTTGAATATCTTTAACATTTGCCGCTGCTCTGCGAATGAATTGGGAATTAACCTTGACGGCCGAATCTGGAAATGTACATTAAAACAGCTGTACTGCCGGCGGATGGAGCACTAATGAGAAGCGCCGAGAAAGGTGCAAGGAATGAAACACAAAAACTCATGAAAATTTATTATAATTTAATGTATTCTACAATATAAATGTGCGAAATAAATATACTTTTCAGTATATTCTGAGTGGATGTTTTTCGGCTTTCATTAAAGCCAAGCCCAACGATAACTTATTATTATTGGCCATAACTTATTATTATTGGCCAAGTTCTACTCGTAATCCAAGTTACATTTAGAATATGCCTTCAGCCCATTCTATCTGTCCCTTCTTTATGCTATCTATTGTGGCCTCAATTCATGTCTGAATTCTGCAATCAAATGTGTATAGAAAGCTCATAAGCTCTATTTTATGGGCACATAAAGCAAAGCTTTACAAAATTTAGGCCAACCCGCAGGATGTCGACAGTTTATGCGATTCGCTAGAACCTTACTTCATAAACTGCCTGGCTGGCTTTCATGTACACATTGCTGTTGACTCCCACTGCTGCTGCTTCTCCTTCTCCTTCTTCTGCTTGTTTTTTTAGGCATTAAACGGTGCCAAGGATGCGGCATGTTAAAGAACGCGTCACGTATACGCCGCATACGCCAGCAATTATGTATTATGTATAAATGAATGGTGGCTGCTCTTTTTTCGCGGGGGTTGCACACACAGTTCCATAAGCTCAGCCAAAATAAGCCGAAGGTTATGTTATGATAATACGCAACAACAGCAACAACAACAACAAAGGCGACAGCAGCAACAAACGTTGCCCGCTACGCAATTCAATCAGTTGCCTGCAAATGGCTTTTTGGGCCTATGCCGTAGCAACGCTGCCCGACTTCAGGCTTATGCTTCGGCTGGTTCATACCAAAAATACGCTTCTGCCTAATGACAAGCAAATGAATACCTTTCGACCTCGTCAGTCAGCATATAAACTCTTTGATCCTACTTATTGCTTTCTTCATTTCAATCTAGCAACGCAGTTGTCTCCCTGTCTGCCCTCCTGCTCCCACACACGCGCACAAGGTTGTATTTATTCTGATTAACAAATAACAACACAAATTATATATATTGGTTCTGCGGTTTCCTTAGGCTACGTGTTTAGCCAACTGCGTCATAGGCGACAGAACAAATTTTGATGACTAAGTGACGAAGATTCTATGCACTTGCGGGGATTTTTAGATAAATATATAGTTGGATATATAGATATAGATATAGGTAGATATATGAGTAAGTATATAGATATAGTTGGATATATAGATATAGATATAGGTAGATATATGAGTAAGTATATAGATATAGTTAAATATATAGGAAGATAGGTAGATATATAAGTAAATATTGTATATAGATAGATATATAGATACATACATATTTAGAAAGATATAGAGATAGATTCATAGTTAAATATACATATGTATACATATATGTATACATATACATACACATATACACATATACATACATACATACATACAGCTGTGGTCATTAAAATAGTAGTGCGACTGAGCACTAAATTTTAGACAACATAACTTGGTGAAAAACTCAATATTTTGAAAACATTTTGAAACGAATATTAAGATTAAGCTGTGTATAGTTTACAGGTATTGAAACTTAGAGTTTTATATTATACTCAATCTAAATCTTTTCTGTTCTGTTTATAAATTCATATACTTCATCTGTTTTGAATATAATCTCCCCCACAGCTATAAATCTTTATCTACCAGAAACACATCTATCTTGAGCTCTAATATATCTATATATATTTAATCTCCCTAGACATAATTCATCCCTGTTTCCACATGCTCTAGCTCCTGCTCTAGCACAAAGCACTCATTACAATCAATAGAAAAACAAGTCGATGGATCCATTTACATAGTGTCCTTCACTCTGGCTGGCTGTCTGGCGACTTTATTGATAAACTGATATCATGTAATTAGTATTTACTGTAGGCGTTCACAATGTTTACTGCTAACCAGCAATTGTGGCTGTAATTGCTATGATTAAGGAACTTCGTGTTAAAATATTCCTGGAATGCAATTGAAACATATGTTTGGGCTGGTATTTATAAAGTGTATAAATTTCAAGCAGTTGAAGTTCTAAATAGAGCGAGAATTGCAGGGAGGAGTGGTAACTAGTAAGAATTTAAGTAAAAGAGAGAGTGAAAAGTTAGTTATAGAGTGAGAATTGCATAGGAGAGTGTTAATGAACAAGCAGTTAAGGCAGGCATAAAAATGAGAAATGAGAATGAAAAGTTAGTAAAAGAGTGAGAATCGCAGAGAAGAGTGCTAAAGAGCAAACAACTCTAGTAAATTGTGGATAAATTGAGAGTGAACAATTTTTAAGGGAGAGGGTCAATTAGTATAGGAGGTCAATAGGAGTTAAAGTAACTATAAGAGAAAATGAGAATAGGAAGTTACTTCTAAGTAAAAACCGATTGAGGAGTGCTATCGAGCAAGCAACGAAAACAACTTTGAGAGAAATTGACAGTGAGAAGTAAGAGAATGAGAAGTGAGAATCACATAGAAGAGTGTAAACGAGTAAAGATTTCAAGTATGTTGAGAGTTGAGCAAACCCATAGAAGACCCAAAGAAGAGAACACTCTTTGTTATCAAGCAAGAAGCTAAAGTAAAGTGTGGAGAACAAAAGAATCATATGGAAGGATATTTTTGAGAGTCGTTCTTAATGGCATTGCAGCTGCTGCAGATCTTAACTTAATGTTTCTACTGATTCTGTGGCCCACTGCTAGACAGTCTTACCAATGCAAGACCATATAATGGTTAAAAATTCTACTATCAAACCTTATATCTTATAGATAATGCAGTTTTATAGATATAGATGAATAGACACTGCACTATATTAGCCTCTGTGAATCAGTCTCCATGTGTTTACTTTGCAAACGCACACGTTTGGCTTAATGATCGTAAAAAGAAATGTTTTCACTTTTAGTTGGCAATACTTATTACCACCATTAAGCACTAACAACTGTAATAATAATAACAGCAACAGCAACAACAACAAACACTAAGCGTAGCAATTTGTTGCAACAACAACAACAAAACACACAAAATATGAAGAGGGAGCCATCGAGCGACCCAATTTCCAAAATCACTTTCTTTGCTTTTGATACACATAGAGATGGGTGTATTTCAAAGTTTCACTGCTTTGTGCTTTACAGTTCAGTCAACTTCGCTCAAAACATTCATATTTTATATTAGTTTTTAGTTTTTAGTTTTTTCTCTCTAATAATTAAATGCTCAAAATCAAATAACTGAAATGAAGTTGAGCATCGCCGAGTGTCAGTTAATCATTTCCATATGGGAGACAACAAATATCAACAAGAAACACTTTCCACACAAGCAGAGGGGCAGAGAGAGAGAAAGAGAGAGAGAGAGAGAAGGAGAGAGAGACACAGAAACAGTTTTCGTTGACCCAGAAAGCGGTACGAAAACCCGTTTCAGCCGCTGACGGGTTAAAGAAATGCAACAAAACTACAAGAAAGTAAGACTGAAAAAAACTTTAAATTTTAAATAAATGGAGTACACTTTCGCTTATGAAAACGAAAGTCAACGGACTTTTGCAACAACAACAACAACAGCAACAGCAAACAAAACAGTGCGACGCGTCGGTGAAATGGCGGAGAAATTTGTCAGTCTAATGGGGCGGGAGGGGTGGCCAAAAACAAAGTAGGCTGTGCAACGGGCCAAAGCGACATTAACACAACAACAACAATGAACATATATATTGTAGATTTGAAAATGCTAAATCAACGCGCGCCGTTCAAAAGTTCAAAGTTGCGCGCGATCCCCCCTAAAGACGCGCGCGTTTTCGACGCGACACTGACGCGTTTCTACGTACGTCCGTGAGAAACGCGTTGATCGCGCGAGCACGCGACTTTTTGCAAGTGACCCAATTTCAATAAACATTGAAAATAAACTGAAATAAAATGAAAAACAAAATACAATATGAGCTGGCTGGCTAGCCGGTCGACTAGCAGCGGGCAACAATAAATTATTTGGAGGTTCCAACATTCAATCTGCCATTTTTAGTTTGGGTTTATGTAAAAAACAATAACACAACACAAATACAACAACAACAACAACCAGCAAAAACAACAAAAATAATATTATTACCAACTGAAATGAACTGAACGCCTTTTGTTTCGCGCTGCGGCGACAGCGTCGAACAACCTTTAGCCAAGGCAATGTTTAAATAAATACTACAATACGATTTTCTGTATTACTTTTCATGTCAAGCACACACCCATTGCAATTTGCTAAAGGCGCTAAAAAAAAGGTCATAAAGATAGAAATTCTTGAAAAACACATTATTTTTTTCGATTCTAATCTCTGTGCAATATGCAAACTTTGCAAATCATAAAAGAGCGTATGTAACTGAGTCTTTATAGCTTTACTATAGATATATGTTATATTGAATATGATAAGAGAAAATAGTTCGAAAACTCAAGTTGATTTCTGACAGGAATCTTAATTTGAATGCCAATCCATAGTTCAGCTTGAGCTATTGAGCAAAAAGAGTTAAAGCTTTTCAAAGTTCAAGAGAAATGTTTGCGAAATTGAGTTAAGTCTTTCAATAGTTCATATTTTATTGATAAGTTTGGCATAGAGATTAATGCACCAAGTCTTTTAGCATTAGTTCATAATCTTATATATGTACATACTATATGCTTCAAGCATGAACATGGTACTTAAGACCATTCTAAACATACAAAACAATCAAGTATGTAGACAATAGAGAAGCACTTGTACCCTATGGTCCAATTACAAGACTATGGGTATAGAGATAAGTAAAGTCATGCTTATTTATAACCTAGTTGTTGGGAAATCTAAATAAAATGAGTTGCTCATCAGTGCTATGAATATTTCAGCAAAATTCGTTCTAGCTCAAACAATATTAACTCGAGATATGCAAATAGCAAAGTTCAAAAATTATACATTTCCGAATTGTATTCAGCAGTAAAGTTATAGAGGAAATTCCAAAGAGATGTCTATGTAAAAGTTAGATTTAAACATTTTTTATGCGATCTATAAAAGTTATGTCTGTTCATAGCTCTAGGACTTATTGTCGTAAGAAAATTACTGTAAAAGTCCTTCATGGACTAAAAGTCAATTAAATAATTAAATCCTCTCATTGAGACTTGGACGGTTGCTGGGTGCAGTCGAGCGGATATGAAATAGCAAAGTTAAAATGCTCATAAAAAAGGATTTCGTTTCTGAAATCAAAAGTTTTTAAGCTTAAATGATAGATTGTTATAGATAGATAGTTAACTATATTAATGCATTGCTTATTATACAAATTTTCTGCACTGATGTCGCACACTTCACGTTCTCTCTTAATGTTGAATATCATGCGAGCTAAAGTGCTATAATTTTTTCTAAAGGAACCTGTTTTATTATTATTAAAATAAATAACATTAAGTTCTGTAAAATTATATATATATTTTTTATAGTTTTTTAAAAGAACTTATAAACAGCAATAATTTCATATTTTTCCAATATTTTCTATAAAAATATTTGTTTTAAATAATTTTATTTAATACTTTTTATGCTTTTAGCCAAAATTAATTGTTAACAATTTAATTTTTTATTTAATTTGTAAAGGTTTTTAATACAAATTACTAAAAAAGTGAGTTCCAATGTCCATATATTAAACTATACACAATTTAAACAACTAAAATCAAATAAAATGTTAATGCTTTGTTTTAAAATAATTTTGGTTTTTGTTTTTCAAAAAATCATGTTTGCATATTAATTAAGTGCCTCACGTGAGTTGGGCAAACCAAAACGATGTCAATAACCCAGCTATGGCTGCGAAGTGTGTGCATTTGCTATACTTTTGGTATAATATATATACATACTTATATATATATATTTATAACATTTATATATATAAATTTATTTATAAACATATATGTAAAAAGCGTATAAAAATTTCACTTGGCTGGCTGCGTCGGCGCAGCTGCCGACAGCGAAAGTGAAACTCGAAGAGGTGTTTGAACTCAACAAGTGCCCAAGCCAGACGACAGCTGAGCTCAGCCGGTGGTGACGGGTGCAGGGTGCAGCCAGGGGCAGGTGTGTGTGTGTGAGACGTGGGACAGGAGGGGGAGCAGGCGACACTGCACAGCCACGGCGACAGCAACTGGCCTCGACGCAAGTAACTGGAGCGGAACCAAAGACAGCGTCAACAAATTGTAAAAATTTTACTTTCTTTTCCACATGCAGGCTTTTGTGTTGGCCAGTAGTAACAGTAGTAGTAGCAGTAGTAGTAACTACAGCTAGAGTTGGCTCAAATGTCAATGAACTAAAAATGAAACCGAATTGACGACGTCAAAAGGAAAGCGCCGGCGTGTAACCCAATTAAACAGCAAACATGGAGTGCGACTGCAGACGGCTCAGCTGGGCTTGGATATTGAGTTGGCTTTTAGTTAATATATTTTTTTTTGGCTTTAAAGTCTTTTTGTTTTGTTGGTATTTTTTTGGGCTAGTCGCTGATTTGGCGCCAATTTATGCGCTTGGCGTGCACGACGACTAAAAGCCTCGCCACTGAAATATGCCAAAAAAGGTCAGAGACAATTAGCAAGTGGCGTTTTTTTTTGCTGTGTATGTGTGTGCATGTGTGTGTGTATATGTGTGTGTGTGTTGTGTGTGTGTGGATGCAAACACCCGCACCTGCCCCTTGTAGCCGACTTCATTCTGCCATGTGCTCTGTTCCAGTGCCATGAGCCAAGCTCAATGTTGTTGCGGCTGTTTAACAAGCGTGACAACAACAAAAACAACAACAACCTTAGCTCAGTACGACAGTTAACACTACAACAACTATAAAACGGCAGCAGAGGAGGCCGACAACGACATATAAATAACCTCATAATTGCCGCTGAGGGTCTTTGCAATGAATTATGCGAATTAACCTCAAACATTGAAACGTTTTTCATGAACATGCAACAAATTTTTGTTTTTTTTTTTGTCTGTTGACAAGTTTAATAAACTTTAAATTGACACATTAATAGGTGAGTGTCAAGCTAAGGATAGATAGGAAATATTTTGTCTAATTCCAATTTGAAAACTAATTAAAAATAAATTTTTGGTTTCGCCTGCTCTTGCCCTTTGGCTGTTCACTGCGAGTTCAATGACCCGCGGCAAAGCGTTTCACAATTAAATGTGATTTACCATAAAGACAACGTTACCATAGGCCATGCCATCCATCCCATGCCGTTCCGTTCCGAATTGCAAGCTCGTGCCGCGCATGCGCAACCCATGGAGAGAGAGAGAGAGAGGGAGCGGGAGAGTGAGCGGGTGAGCAGCAAACGGTTAAGCACATTTGAAATGAAATTGAAAGCAAAAGCGAAAGTGTATTTCTTTCTTGTTCGTTTTATATTTATAATGTTGTTATTTTTGTTGTTTTTTTGGCTTTGTATTGCCAACAATTCTTCAAATTTCTTTTGCCATTCAATTTCGTTTGACAACGTTTTCACTTTTAGCCATAATAGCTTTATGTTTGTTTGTTGCTTCTCATTCTCTTGTCTTTTTTTTTTAGTTTTGTTGTCCACTCAGAAGTTCGGGCCAAGCATTTGGCGCATCTTTTGGCCATCATTACATATTTTATAGCCCATTAGATAATTACAAAAGACTTCATAAAGAGAGTGAAATTTGTGGCATCAAATTGACACAGATTAGAAACTATAGTTAAGATCTTACTACAAGAGAGTTCAAAAGAACAGTTAAATGCGATTATAATTTAACTTAAAAGCGAGCAAGATTAATATGTTTGCTAAATTTGAATGAAAAAGATGAAAGAGTAGAGAAGCAAACGAATAGTGAATAATATATAAGGTGGCTCACAGCTTATTTCAACCAGCACTTTAAAAAAACTTTAGGAATATATCAAATCAAAGCTAAAAGGAATATATATATATATATATATATATAGTATAATATATATATAGTATAATAATATAGAGAAGACATAATTCTAAGATTTTCTATCTACATTATATTTACTATGATTTATATATTTAGCAATTTGGTATTTGATATTGACATATATTTAAATGCATATGTATGTATATAAGCAATGCATGTCTGTTAAGGCATTTGAGTGAATTATCAAAAAGATCCATAAGAGCGGCATTTGGATTTGAGTGAATTATGAATTTCTAAGAGCAAGGTCATGTCAGTGCAGTAACCACGCTCCACTCTCCTCATGCTCATGTCACACATTAACAGAATCAGAACATTTTGAAATTGACACTAGAGGCGTTCGGACGTGTTTCACTTGTGCTCCAGGGAGAAGAAGCGCAGCAAGTTGCGAATTCAACTGCAAGCGATAGGTTTGCTTGGACAATGTCTATTTTTTATTCCAAATAAAACAATATATAATTTTTATAGTATTATAAATATTATTATATATATGTTAATATATTTATTAATTTATAAGACTTTTTTTATATTTTCAAAAAATATTTATAATATTTTAATATCAATAATATTATTATTAATTATTATTAATTAATTATTAATAATTAAAAATAAAAAAAAACTATAAATAGTTTGCATAAGTTCGAAAAAAAGTTCATGTAAATACTAGATATGCATATATGAAAAGATAAAATATAATACTTGAAAAATTATATATTTTTTTATATATAACATATATAATATACAATATACATATATGTATATATATTATAAATATATTTTTATTTTTTTTTAGGATAAATACTGATGAAGATTCACAATTTCCGAGTACTTATATACATTTTATATTATTTATATATATATTATTCCCAATTTAAAGTATAAAAAGTTAATTTTGCTTGCATTGAGGGCTCAAAAGGTTATAGCTTGGTAATGAATTGTTATAGTGTAATTAAAGGACTCTAATAAACTTCTGTTTACATATTAAAGACTTTATATTATATTATATTATCATAAATATTAATATATTATTAAATACTAAAGTAGATATTGAATAAATATCTCAATAGTTAAGTTTCCAATAAATAAAATATAAATAAATTCATTTATTTGTAGTCTCCGCTTAACTTTGCTATACAAATGCAACAGAGAATGAAAACAGCTGGCCTATTCATAGCGTTTTAGAATTTTACGCTTATAGGTCGTTTAGCATATGCTCTCTGCTATAATAAATACATATTTTAATGTCTGTATGTTTAATAATATTGCCGGCAAGACTATGCAAAGCATTGCACCTTGTGTCTCGACTTTCACTGCCAACCGCTGTTGACCCAGAAACTCCAATGACACATCAACCTGGCCCAGTGAAGCGTTTAAAAAAGTTTTATGCAAGCGCATAAAAAAAATGCAACTGCTGTTGCAGTCTGTCTGTCGGACCGTCCGACCGTCCGTGCGAGTCGCAGCAAGAGATCGCACCGCAAGCAGGCCTATAAAATCTGCAGACGTTGCGGAAATGAAGACGTCGACATCCTGTTTGCCCATTGTACTTCGCTCTGCTGCCTGCTGCCTGCTGCCCACTGTTTTTTGCAGCCGGCGACTTTCTTAATGGGCTCGAGCTGGCCCTCAAGGCTCCAGGTTCCAGGTTGCAGCTCCCAGGGTCTGCGGCTCAAGGCTCAAAGCTCGCTGGTTCAGTCGGTCAGCGCTACTAAATATATTTAAGATGACATTAATTTTTTTTTTTTTTTTGAGACGATGCGACTCTTAACTGTCTGTTAACTGTTTTAGTGCAGTGCAATTGGAGTTGGGGCAGAGCGCAGCAGCTGTTTGGGGCCTTGAGCAGCAGTTGCCACACATGATACCTCATCAATTCGAATAGACAATTTGCGGCGCTTTCGTTTTTGTACACACCCCAAAATAGAGAAATATATGTATATAAAAGTATATCTGTTGATCTACAACACTTTTCCCATTAAAAGCAATTTAATGTACGCTACGATAAATACAAATTTCAAAATTAAGACGCAGACAAAGAGCACGAAAGTTCAACACTTTCTTTTCGGTAGTTGAAGTTCAACTCGAGCTTTGGGTAGGTGGGCATCAATTACCCTACTCAAAAAACTATAGCACGAACCGGCGAGTGAGTGAGAGAGAGAAAGAGAAAGAAAGAGAGAGAGAGAGAGAGATGCTTGATAACTAATCAGAAAAAGAAAGTGAAAAACAATAACAACAACAACAACAGCAACTCCGGTTGATAATCAAGTTGTCATATTTGTTTGTTTCATTTCTAAAAGAAAAGAAAGTGATGCACAATTTGACAATGCATCGACAATGGCTTAGGGTGTCATTGCTCTCGATTGAGTTCAGGCGCGTTTGTTGAACCCAAAACTTTGAATTATTTTCACTCGAAACGAACCCCTTGCGCGCAGAGCCCTCAGCGATCGGCAAAAGTGAGAGTTGAGCGCAGAGAGCCTCAGATTTGAATGTTGTTTGTTGCCTATTGAGGTCAGCCGAGCGCGCTGGAGTTGCTGTGTGTCGGAGTTGGAGTCGTTGGGCTTTAATGATCGTTATCGAGCACACTTTATATATATACATATATATATATATATATATATGTATATTATATATATACATATCTATGTATGTGTGCATTTCTCTGCATGTGTTTTCTATTAAACACTTTTCATAGTTTCAGCTATTTTGGCCATGACGCATGCGCCCAGCAAACTTTCTTTGGGCGCTGCTTTCAAAGAGGTCGCTGAACGAAAGCAGATACCCAGCCTTACCCAAAATGCAAAAATGTTTAAAACACAGCAGTGATGGGGCATATCAAATATCATCGGATTATAACGAACCAACGGCAACAGCTGGCATGAAAATATCTTTTTATGTTTGGCAGCCTCTTTTAAGCAGCAAAGTTCAAGGATTTGTTCTTCAACAAGTTGAATGTACCGTTAGAGTTCAAATCAAGGTTAAAGAGGGAATTGAGAACCTGAAGCGAAGGAACAGGGTAGACAAAAAACACGTGTGTATATAGAGTGTACCAATAATGTTGTCGTACAGCATCAAATTTTTTCTATAATATTAAGTGAAAATTTAAAAAATTAAATACAGTTTGTTTAAAAATTTAATTATCTTCATTTTACAAAAAAAAAAAAAATTAATAAAAATTATAGAAATATGTTAATGAGTTTGTATGTATGTACATATATGACTATGACTATAAAGATAATTTGTAAGCATTTTAAGCCTAGGCAAAATATTTATTAAAAGTATGATCAGACCTTTACAATATTCTAACAAAACTGAGCATAAAACATAGCTTAATATGAAACAAGTTTTAAGAATGTAGCTTGAATAATATAGAAAATATTCAATATTAACAGAGAAACTGAAGGGTGCTCTATTCTGATGA
Source organism: Drosophila leonis (assembly GCA_035045365.1). Lineage (NCBI taxonomy): Eukaryota > Metazoa > Arthropoda > Insecta > Diptera > Drosophilidae > Drosophila > Drosophila leonis. Next base: position 9,575,006 of record JAWNPC010000262.1, on the reverse strand, counting down.
CGCGCAGTGTATATATAATATTCCTTATAGATTGCAAAAAAATCACTTTTAATTAGAAGCTCGAGCCAATCGGACGTTTTATTTTCTTGGTGCCAGTTGAGAGCAAAGAAGTCGCGATTTGCAGTTCTTTACGAATATAGTTGCTTGCGCAGTACATTTTTGCAGGCTTGAGGTTATTTGTATTTGTTGATTATTAGTAATCAATATACCAAGAGCCTTCTATTTCAAGAGCCTGCCAGTTCTATCTATCTATAGATATCAGTTCTATCTATCAGTTCTATCAGCAGACTTCGTTATCGACTGCTGGTTCGCCTTAGCCTTGCTACTTTTGCTAAGCTCTAAGCATTTGAGAATTTTATGGCTGCAGCTTTTGCAAAGAGAGCAAAGGCAAGTGACGCCTTTGTATTTACTACAAATGCCTGTCTTTTTGTCTGTATCTACCTTGGTATATATAAAGCTATTAAAGTCTGCATCAATTTGATACTATTAACCATCAGTTCTTTAGGCATATCTTGCACACTTTATATCCAGAGTCATCTAATTAGGTAAATAGATTAAAATATACACAAAGGACAAGCATTTGCATACTTTGAGTTATGAATGCCGAAATCAGTAAAGACTTGTTCGGCACTGAGAAGAATCATTCTGGCAATTAACTTAAGACTGAGCTGACGCTCACTGTTCTCATAAATTTGTTTCTATTAACACACTATTCCTTTTCTTGTTTACACTTTTCTCATATTCTAGCAACACTTAAATAACTGAAATCACAATCATATGCCTATAAATAAATTATTATTTATATTTTTAAATGTCAAATGCTAAGCAATTCATTAAATGCGATCAATAGAACTGATTTATAATACATTTTAAATACATTAGAAAAATTTGTCTCGTATAGAACAGCAAACAATGCCAAGAACTATATTGCAAATAAAATTCTATAAAAATAATAGAAAGCTACATACATATGTATGTACATATATCTATGTACATATATATATTATACAAATCTGACCTTTGCCGATTACAAAGAGCAAACAATAAAATGCGATAAGCAAAGTAAAACTTTTTACATAAACATAAAAGGTAATGGGCCGTAATTAGCACACACTCTCATCTGGTCTTAAATATTTGTTAAGTCTATCTCTGAGGTTGAACAACAAATGAACAATTAAACTTTCAATGTCAGCCTCAAGCAGGCGAACGATGTGACAAATTTCCATTTCATTTATAGGGTACCTAGAATAATCTTTGTTAAATATTTACAGAAAAGCGCTGACATCAGCTGTGGCAGTGGAAGTGGCAGTGGAAGTGGGAAATGACAATGGACAGGGCCAGAGCGGGGACTTTTTGCTGGTGCTGGCAAAGCTTGGCGCATAATCAATTACCGCATGCCCAACGCCCCTCCAATACTACTATTTTAATTGTGTTAAAGCCAGCGCTTTAGTTGGGGAACCAGCCCGCCCACCCCCTAAGCCCTCCCCACCCCGTCGCGCCCCGTAGCAAAGTGCTTGCGGGTCATTCACGCTGCCCGCGAGTGCCTAGTGCGAGTCTCAGCAGTTTTGAGTGCGTCATCAACGTCGCAATTGTTTCGACTAGCGGACATTGGTCATTGGCCGAACCTACCCACCAGCCGCTACCCCCAACCCCCTAACCCAACCCCTAGCTATGGCATTTCGCTGAACTTGAAACGTCGCCATGCAGCGAAAGCGTGAAAATTTTGCGCTATATTTTTTGCTGTAGTTCTGTTTACAATTCAGCTGTGGAACGTTCCAGGAAACATCAACGACACCAAAAAAAACCCGTTGATGTTGGCACATTTGCGAGTTAGAACCGGGAACAGAGGGATATACAATATACAATAAATAATACTATATGCCATGTTTATATAATATTGAATAATTGCTGAAACCTTGGAATTGAACAAACGCTGACAGCGAATTACATATGAAATATGTATTTACTTTGCCTTATGTGACAAATTATAAATCTTGCTTATAGAGCATATAAGGCGAAAGAAATACAGAAAACATGCGCTGCATGTCTGGCGATTTTCCAAGAATTATGCATGAGTTTTACGGAGCTACGAGTAGATGTTATGTATCTAACTGAAGCGTGAGAAATCTTTGCTGTAGCTCAAAATGGGTCACTTGATGATGATTTCATTAGAATAAGCCAAGCTGAAAGGAAGTTGAAAAGTTCAAGTTTGAAGATTGAACTTAGACTTACTAAATTCTATAAGTGTAAAATTGTATGATAATTATTAGTTATATAAAAATATTTAGATATAAATTTCTTTTCAATTAACAGACTTTCAGTTGACCAAAAAGACATTGCATGTTGTTTGGGTCATTTGATTATGATTTCATTAGAATAAGCCAAGCTGAAAGGAAGTGGAAAAGGTGTAGATTGAAGATAGAACTTCATTTCATCAGGCTAAACTCCCTTCATTCTACATGTGCCTTTTATATAAAAATATTCAATTAATAGACTATCTGTTGACAAAAAAAGACATTGCATGTTGTTTGTGCTTGGGCTATCTAAAATGGTAATCAACATTCATATATAAGTACACGAAATGAAATGAGCAGTTGAGTTTTATCTGGCATCTGCGCTAAGGTATATCATTTGTTAAACTTGATATTTGAATGCGGCAAAGGTCATGACCTAATCGAGTACGTGGAAATATATATTTAGGAGCTAAGTTAAAGGTCAGCGCACGAATGAATTATCTAACCGCCCACGCAGTGAAACTCTAACCACTAGAGAAACTAGCCCCAAATCCAAACACTAATTCATCAATTTAATAGCTGTGGCAAAAAATAAACAAAAAGAGGCAACAGCAGACCCAATAAAAGTAATCCTAATCGTCAGCGAAATTTTACGTGGAATGGAGTCGAGTGAGGCGCGAACGGAAGTGCGGAAAGTCAAGACATTGACCTCAAACATATCACGCATAGGAATCGTACAATGACCCGGATGGAGTGCAGAGGGGGTATGAGGGGGATGGGAAAACCATGTAGAGAGCGAAAAATCCTGGGTGCGAGGCTGGGCTTGGCAAGATTAATAGCTGCAGCAAGTTGAACGAACCCGCGAAGCGAAAACGCCTACGCAGCAGTTGGAAAGCAAAGACAACAATCGCACTAGCATTACATAATCCCTGTAGAAGCAATATGGCGCCCGAGATGGAACTGAGGCTGGAGCATTAGTTGGAGCAGCAGCAGCAACTGTGCATGGGGCTTGTTTTTGCCAGCCCGCGCAAGCTGCTGAATGTTGCGCAAGGGAGCTAAGTGACAACCGGAAGCTAACCTTGAAGTTTAGCAAGTGATGGCAGGGGAAGCAGAAGCAGAAGCAGAAACAGAAGCAGAAACCAAAACAACAACAATAACAAAAGGCAAAGCTCCAACTGCGCATCCAAGCCAATGCCCCGGACAGCCAATGGCCCCAGCTCCAGTAATATTCCAGCCCACACCAAAGTCAGACCTCCACCTCCAGCTGAAACACGTGTTGGAAGCGAGTGGGCGTGGATGTGTGGAGCGAAGGGTGTAGAGCTGCCGAGGGGGCTAAGCGTTTGCCTACCGGAAGCTTTCGCATTTTGTTGCTGGATGGAACCGGAAGCTGGCAAACCAAAGCCAGAGACAAAATTCTGCCCTCTCAAATAACATTTCAAGGGTGCCTTTTTGCTCGCTCGCAACAACAAGAAGAGGAAGCCGCCAGCAAAATGGGAAGCTATGGCAGTGATAAGTTCAGGGCAAACACTTGACATTGAATCAATAATAAGTTCAAATTTCCTAAAAATAATACTTTGTGGCAAAGATGAGGCAGCTCAGGCGAAAGATGAGGTAACTTCACGAAGAAGTTGAGCTAACTCAGCTGACAGAATTGAAATTTGCTCAAATGTTATGAATGGGAGAATAAATAAATGTTCAATTATTATATATACTGAGATTGAATGTTAAGATAAGGCGAAGTATTAGAGAGTAAATAATCATAAGTTCTGAGTTCTAAGTTCTATAAAGAAAAGTAAAGGTCAAATTGGCCCACGCAACAAATATATAGCTAATATCTAGTTAAGAAGTTCTCTCCATTTCTAGTTTCCCATATGTTAAAGCTCATATCAAACTTCTTTGTAAACCTCATGCTAAATATCTGACCTACTGTCATCCAAGCTTGTCACGTACCTGTCTTGCCCTACATCCTCACACTAATCCTCATGTTAAGCCTAATGGCCAGGTGTGCTATGAATTTGTTAGAAATTATTGTTTTTCTATTGCATTTGCATGTTTTACTGCTCTTGTTAAGCCTCATGCTAATGCGCATGCTAAACTTAAGGTTATATTTGGTCAAGGCCCGTCATAAAGTTCTCTTCTTATATTGTGTTTACATGTTTTGACTGGCAATTAGTGCGTTCCAGTACAATAATAAAACAAGTAAGAGTGCTCTAGTCGAGACTGCTCGACTAAGAGATACCCTGAACCCTGCGAAGATGCGATATTCAAATCATTTTACACTTCTCTTATATATGTATACATATACACAAACAACACATACACACACACGCACATGCACACGCACGCACAAGCACTTTCTCTGCTACTGCGCAGTTTACGCAGCGACTGCGCGCGGGCAGCGCTTGGGCTGCAGTATGGGCTATATTTTGGAAACTTATTTGTTTACTTTTACAGCGTAATAATGACATTCATATGTATGTATTTGCCAAAGCACAAGTCTCTAGTATTTGAAATACGTTTTTTTCAAATTTGGGGGGAAGGGGGCGTGGTATCCAAAATCCAAAAATTGCAAAATGTTTGTACCCATTACACGGATACACACAGTAAATCTGAAATCTATAGCTATAACGGTATTCAAAAACGAAGAAAAGTTATCGATTTTTATCGATAATAAGGAAATGGGATGAGTTATCGAAAAAAATGATAAACTCGTACTGCGTAGGATATACACGAGTATACATTTCAAATTTCAGATCTCTAGCTTTTGTGGTTTGCGAGATCACTGCGTTCACACGGACGGACGGACGGACGGACGGACGGACGGACGGACGGACGGACGGACGGACAGACGGACGGACAGACGGACATGGCTATATCAACTCAGTTTGTCGAGCTGATCAAGAATATATATACTTTATGGGGTCTGCCATGTCTCCTTCTGCCTGTTACATACATTTTCACAAAAACATTATACCCTGATTTCCCATTTTCAATGGGTTCAGGGTATAAAAAATTAGACCAGCTCCATCAGCAAGGAGAAGTTTGAGGGCTGTCATAAATAGCAACGCTTCATAAACAAGCCCCAACTGGCGTATAACTCTGACCTACGCAGCGCAGAGTTGATTAGCCGAGTTGCCGCCAGGGTGCAAGGAGTCACATTCTTGTACATTCTCGGCGACATGAACAGCATTTTTAACGCCGCGGAAACGAGCTACGAACTTCATTCACAAAAGTGTTTCACATAAATTTGGGGCCTTGTTTAGCTGGGGCTGCTGCTGGGCTGAACTCGGCTGGACTGGGCTCGACTGGAAGGTATTTTTACGAGGCGGCTAACAAATTGCGTATTAGGTAAGCCAGGCCAAAATGGAGGCGAAGCCAGATGCGTATGTGGCACGTAGCTTTCCAGAAGGCATGCCACGAAGTATGCTATAGAAAAGCCCGCGCCTTTTTCACGCACGTGGAGTTGTGTTTCAGGCTCTTGAATTATTTCCTGGAAAACGCTCGCATTATTTCGAATGCAAATTGAATTTAGTTGGCGGCAATCGTAGGCTCATTAGGGACCCCAGAGGGCGAGAGAGTGAGAGTGTGAGAGAGAGAGGAGCGTGGCGACTGATAGCGACAACAATAGAGATGACGCACATGGGTGGGTGGTTGGATTTTAATGTAACAGGCGCCAAAGCAAACAAAATGCGCAACAGGGAGAGCGAGAGGGCAATAAGCTCTATTCCCACACAAATGCGAAATGGCAACAAACTTACGGCTTTTGCGTGGCCTTGCCAGCGAGCGCGCCAAGCTTCAAGAGCGCAAAGTTGAAGCGCGTGCAATGCCAAGGCGAAAGTTCGAGCAATGTCACAGAAGTACAGTCAACCAAAAGCTTGCGCTGGACACGCCCCTACGAGGCAGCAGAGAGAGAGAGAGAGTGAGAGAGAGTGTGTGACTGAGCGAGTGAGCTTTGAGCTTTTAGGTGTACGTAGTGCGAGGCTTTACAAAATGCCGTTATTATTTAGCGTCAATCAACGTTAGATGCTCTTCACCGCGGTTGAGCGAGCGAGACATCAAGAGCGAGCAGCAGCAAAAAACATTTCCATAGCCAGCGCGTAGGCGCGCACTCACATATTCAAGGACTCGGCCACTACTACATAGCGCTGGCAAGGTTAACGTAAAAGCACAGCGGGAAAGAGATGGCACGACTGCTGGCAGCAGCAGCAGCAGCAGCAGCAGCAGCAAAAGCTACCACCTCGCCTTGCCTTAGCAACGGTGAAGTTCAAGGTTAAAGCTGAAGGATTTCTCGCTGTGACATTGCCAATGCCTCCACACGTGGCCGTTGCGTGTGTCGGAGAAGCAGCACCAGCAGCAGCAGCAGCCCACTCTTTCTCTTTCCCTCTCTCTCTGCCTCTGCCTCTGCCCCTGCCTCTATCCTCACCTATTCTTTGCATACTTAGCAGAGCGTGGAGCTGCTTATTGTTTGACTGGACCTGGTCCTCTCTGCTACACCTGCAACCTGGCAGCCTTGAGCCTCTATATGCCACTTGCCACATGCCACATGCCACATGCCACACGCCGATCCCCAGCTCCGAGCTCCGAGTCGACTGTTGATTACATTGCGGCGCGTGACTTTGATTTGATTTTTAAATGTTTCTTTTAGCTGCTCTCTCCCTCCCTTCTTGTGGCAGCCATCCATGGAAATTGGAGGCTGTTCGCCCACGCACTGCCTCGCTAAAGGTCAACAAAAGGACGATTCTTTGAGGTGGCTTATTATCACCATTTCGTATGCCACCCGAAAGTTGTTGCATTGAGCCCACGTGTCGCCCTTGAAGTTTGTTTTATTAACTTATCTTCCACTTCGCAGAGTTTGAGCAGGTGAAGCTTCGAGTTGATGACAGCTTTACGAGATTTTCAGCCTGAGCAGCACAGTTCTTAATAGATCTGGCTGGCATTTAAAATTTAACTTGGTATAACAATGCGTATGAATTGTGGCTCTTGCAAGCTAATTTTATAGCAACAAGGTAGAGAAAACCTTTTCACATGCTAAAGATTTCATGGCAAAAGTGAAGCAACGCCAACTACCTGTCAACTTGCTGTTATGTTTAATATTATTATAAATATATATACATAGCTATATTATTTATCAGATTTCAAATGAGCCAATGCCAATCATTCACAATGCTCAATATTCTATGAAGAAGCGATTAAGGTGTAGATTTTTAACTGCCTGTCAACTCACTGTTAAGAAGGGGATAGAATTTTTTCGATTTATCGCGATTTTCGATTTAGCGGGCTACAAATTATTGAGACTCGACTGTATATAGTTATTGCTTGGTTTATAGCTATTAGATATATACAAAAAAAATTTGTGAAGTGTTTGGGAACTCTTCAATAAGGTCATGTTTTTCGCCCTGATCAATCTTCCCTTAATAGCACTCAAAAGAGTGCCAACTGTCTGTCAACTTCCTGTAAAAACAATCTAAAATAAAATATATATATTTTTTCTTTGTCAAGAGGCATTGTCAATGCTGTCCAATTATTTCCGTGACTAGAGGTTAAGCCATAGAATTTTAACTGCCTGTCAACTGGCAGTTAATGACAATACACTTTCCGCTCAAGTGTTAGCACAGGTGTTTCAGCTATATTGAGTCGTAAGTTTGACGCAATTCGACGCAAAGCGAACGTAACTAACAATTAAAAGCAAATAAATTGCCAAAGTTCAAGCTGGACAGGAAGCTAAAAATAGCCAAAAGTAGCTGCAAAGAGCGTTTCGAGCGAACAGCTAGCCAGCGAGCCACCAGCCAGCCAGGCAGCCAGGCAGTCGGCCGGCCGGCCGGTGGCATCGAATATTATGAAAATGCCATAAAAGCCGGGTGGGTGGAAACACCCACTCAGGGTCGCTACGTCAATGCGAAGGGGCATGCAACAAGGCCAATGCCGCGTGAGCTGCGGGTGCAATGGCAACCCTTGCACTTGAACTTGCGCACGCGGCCGTTGCATGTGCCTCATTGAGTGGTGCTAATGCCGTTGCCGTTGCTGCTGCTGCTGCTGCTGCTGCTGCTGCTGGGTGGACTATCTGACCTTCAGCATGAGCTTTTCACACATACACACACACACACTCACACATATAGAGCTTATTTTTAGTAGCCTGTGTGCAAGGGAGATAGCCGCATCGAGTCGTTTGCTCGTTCGTTCGTTGCATTCAAAAGGTCATTCGTTTAGGGGTGTGTACCAAGCAGAGGGTTTTGCCCAGCCTCGTTCAAGGTCATTGCTGCAGTCGCAACTGTTAGCTCAATGGCAACAACAACAACAACAGCAACAGCAACATGAACTGTAATTACCTAACCCAAACACTTGGCCAGCCCATTCGAGGGGCAGGCGCGATTGTCGCATTGACATTGACGCAAATTGCCGAGGGTCAAGTGCATGGTCGTCGTGGCATTGTTGCCGTAATAAGAGTGAATCAAATTAGTTGGGCAGCCACAACACCCACTTACACAGAGCGAGACAGCCAGAGGGCGACAGAATGACAGAGATAGAGAAACACTTTGCCAGCTAGGCTTCAATGACTGCATTTAAATGAATTGGTTTCGCTTTCAGCATTTAATTTTAATGATCTTTGTCTGAAATGAAATACATTTTGCATATATACATATATTTATTAACATGCATAGCTGTGGCAAACAATGAGAAAACTTTGGACATTCTCCGCCGTTTAATCATCGGGGCGAAAAAAAATAAGAAAAGAAATTAATCCACTTCGCACAAAAGTCAACAGAAGTGATTTTTTCAGTGATTTTATACACTTACATGGAGAGAGGGTAGTATAGGTGGTAGTTTAATTTGTGATGTCTAGGGGTGTATAAAAAGCAATATTTATATGTAAATATATGTATACACATGGACATGTATAGCTGCCTGGCCGCATGTCTATTATTACATCAGAAAAGTTCAGAGTTATTTATAAAGCTAAAATGAAATTAGGATTTCGTGGAACTCTTTGACCTTAACTAAGTAAGGCAAGTTTCTTAAGGAAAACTTTAATAAGAATTTTTATGGATTTATCAAATATGTATTTTTATACATATGTACTTGATAAATCTATGAAAATTCGAATTAAACATTTTAACTTCACGTTTGTGAAGAATGAGTAGACTCAAAATGTGGTTAAGCTACTAAGAGGGGAAATATGAGAAGCTTGCTTTCTCAATGCGAAGTAACTTCGCGATATTTTATATATAAGTTGATCAAACTTTAATGATAAAGATCTTTAAATTGAACAATTTTATATTAATTAACATTACTTATTATATTAGTTTTTAAAATGAATTTGTTCTCTTATAAGCATTATTGTTTTTCTAACTGATTTATATATTTCATTTATATATCTCAACTAAAATTTGCATAATATGAAATATAGTTTTTTCAGCATCAGAATTAAAAATTAATTTTATTTATTAAATTTACTGTTGTCTGAGATCTATATATTTAAATCTATTTATACCCTGAACCCATTGAAAATGGGAAATCAGGGTATAATGTTTTTGTGAAAATGTATGTAACATGCAGAAGGAGACATGGCAGACCCCATAAAGTATATATATTCTTGATCAGCTCGACAAACTGAGTCGATATAGCCATGTCCGTCTGTCCGTCCGTCCGTCCGTCCGTCCGTCCGTGTGAACGCAGTGATCTCGCAAACCACAAAAGCTAGAGATCTGAAATTTGAAATGTATACTCGTGTATATCCTACGCAGTACGAGTTTATCTTTTTTTTTCGATAACTCATCCCATTTCCTTATTATCGATAAAAATCGATAACTTTTCTTCGTTTTTGAATACCGTTATAGCTATAGATTTCAGATTTACTGTGTGTATCCGTGTAATGAATACACACATTTTGCAATTTTTGGATTTTGGATACCACGCCCCCTTCCCCCCAAATTTGAAAAAAACGTATTTCAAATACTAGAGACTTGTGCTTTGGCAAATACATACATATGAATGTTATTATTACGCTGTAAAAGTTTGATTACGAAAGTCCATCTAGAAGCAAACCTATTCAACAAATAAGTTTCCAAAATATAGCCCATACTGCAGCCCAAGCGCTGCCCGCGCGCAGTCGCTGCTTAAACTGCGCAGTAGCAGAGAAAGTGCTTGTGCGTGCGTGTGCATGTGCGTGTGTGCGTATGTGTTGTTATATGTGCATACATATATATAAAAGAAGCGTAAAATGATTTGAATATCGCATCTTCACAGGGTTCAGGGTATCTCTTAGTCGAGCAGTCTCGACTAGAGCACTCTTACTTGTTTTATAATCAAATATATAGATTTTATATATTATTATTATTATTTTATATTTTATATATTATTATTTTTATTTTAATTATTATTTTCATTTAAGAGGATATATAAATAATAGAGGAAATATAAAAAAATATTGAAGATATTTATTTAATAATTTAGTTTTTTAAACAATTAATAATTTATATAATAAGTTAATTAATTGTTATATATATCGATTAATTAATTGATTATATCAATTATAAATTTAAAATAAAAATTTAATTTATAATATATATAATTTATAATATATAATTTAGTTATATATAATATATAATTTACTCAGCATCATAATCAAAAATGCATTCTATTTAAATTTAATGCTGTCTATGATGTGTGACTATATATTAAATATATCTATTTTTATAATCAAATTTGTTTGTATTTTGTATACTCTATATAATATAAATCTATTATCAGACATCTGTATACTCTATAAGATAAATACGTTTGCCAGAGTATACAAACTGTGATAGCAGCCAGCATTTTTGTTGTTCTTATTAAATGGGAATATAGACAGTGCTCCATTGTACGTCATTGTAATATATGTATGCTAAAATTTATATGCACATATGTACACATATATATTTATATATATGTACTTATTTAATATCAAATGATATGCAGCGCACAATTAAAAATGTTGACGCGCGTGGCAGGCCATAGACCGAGCGACCGAGCGAGCAGACGGCTGGGCATTGTACTTACTTTAGGGGTTTCCGAGGGGTTCGACGACTGGCGCATACAAAGCAGAGTGTCGACCATGTTGGAAAGAAGTGCTTACACGCCCTAATTAAGCGGTCAATATGCAGTTCAAGGGTGCCAAGAAGCCCGGGTCCTTGTGCGCTTTATGCATTAGGAGCATTATGCAGACCCCGATACAAAGGCCAGCTGGCAGAGCAGATAGGAGCACGGCTGGAGGAGAGTGTGTGAAGGGGCAGGAAATGCGTTTAATCATTGGTTCACTCACTCAATTCAAGGCGAGCCAAAGGCTACAGCAAGAAATCTCAAGTGCTGTGCAAGTGCCCAAGCGCACAAAGAATTGAAATTGGAAATGGCATCAGAATCGGAATCGGAATCTCAATCTCGGCGGCTCCACTGACTCTGCACTCGCAGCGAGTCGAGGCGACAAAGTTCAGGGTCTGCAGCTGATCTTTTCTTTTGTCTGCATTTGTCTGCAAAAGGAAGCAGCTAATAAGTGCAGTGCGCGACCAAGACAAAAGGCAAAAGACAACGAACAAAAAAAAAAAACAGACCAAATATTGACGCCGGAAATATGTTGGCGATGCGACCCGGCGACGATCTTTCGCCTCGACTCTGGTCAATCAAGTTGTCCTTGGCTGCATTAATGCTCTTTGATGAGTTTTGTGTGGTCAGTTTGGTTTCTGGCTTGGCTTTTGTGTGGGCTTGCCGGATGCTTAACCATATAAGATATGTACATATAGAGCTTACATATACATATGTGTATATGTTATATACAATTAATATATATATTTGATTTTTCAGTAGGAAAGCCAATGTTGCTCTGTATATAGTTCGACCCGATCGAAAATTTTGTAATATAAATTTCATCTGCAAAAGAATATATTTATTTCATAAGTATATTTTTATATTTTTAGCATCATTTGTATTTAGTCAAAACTATTGTAATATATTTTATATTTTATATTTTTAATATATTTAGTATTTTTAATAATAATTTAATATATTTATTTTGTATATATTTTTATATATTTCTTTTAATTTTCTGTTATATTTAATTTTGGTTTATATTTATTTATATATATAATATATATGTTGCTTACATATCTTGTTATACCCTGTAATCTATTGAAAATGGGAATTTAGGACTTCTAGCTTATGTGTAAATGTATGTAAGAGGCAGTAAGAGGCTTTACATAAGCCATAAAGTATATATACTCATGATCAGGACTACGAGCTGAGTCAATTTATTATATATCTCCGCTCTGACTCTCTGAGTGAGCGGAGCTCAAATACTCATCAGGCAGCTAGCATCGAACTTTATCCGTAGAAGAAGAGCAGCTTAGATGTGTTCTTATTTGTCCCTTGATGATGGAGTTGTAGAACAAACTCAGAGAAATGCTCAAGAGTTGAGCTAGACTTTGAGTGGGAGAGTCGCCGCCTATATAAAGGGAAGCTGGCTGCAGCGCTAGTTCAGTCGCATACCTGATCTCCTGCTGGACGGTGGTCCAGTGCAGTGCTTTTCTTCTTCTTTTGTGTGGTGTAAGTATTTAAATAGTTAGTAATATAAAGTATTCTAAGCAGAATTGTAATTGTTATATTTAAAATTATAAGCAATTGTTTTAATAATAATTATTGTAACAAGATTCTGATCATGTATGTATATGATGACATATTGATGTTTATGGTCATTAAGCGAATAGTCTTTAAGATGATAATCATTAGGTAAATAGTCATAAGCATAATGATCATTATGATAATGAAAGTTTGTAATGATTTTTAGAAATTTGTATATAAATCATTATAAACATTCATATAATTATAACATTAATGATAATTGTGAAATGAGTATGCTTAATGTAAATACTTATATGTATATATAATATGTATATATAATATGTATGTATGTATGTATGTATGTATGTATGTATGTATGTATGTATGTATGTATGTATGTATGTATGTATGTATGTATGTATGTATGTATGTATGTATGTATGTACGTATGTATGTATGTATGTGTGTATGTATGTATGTATGTATGTATGTATGTATGTATGTATGTATGTATGTATGTACGTACGTATGTATGTATGTATGTATGTATGTATGTATGTATGTATGTATGTATGTACATATGTATGTATGTATGTATGTATGTATGTATGTATGTATGTATGTATGTATGTATGTATGTGTATGTATGTATCTATGTATGCGTGTATGTATGTATGTATGAACATAATGACGTCAGCAATAATGATAATATATAAGTATAAATGTAAACTGAAGTACTGGGATGCTGCTTATGCCCAAATCGGACAAAGTAATAATGACGATAAAAATGATTGTAATAATAAGGATGATGATAAATGTACTGATTATTAACATGATGAAAATTGCTTATGACATTTATCTAATGCTGATTATCTTATTGATTTCAATCATCAAGTAAATTGCTATAATTTCTTTATTTAACTTAGTTTTGATTATAATAATGAGAAACATGTCCTGATGCGCACATGATAATATTTGTTTAAATTAATAAGAAACGACTTTGAGAACTTGATTCATTTGACTTTTATGACTGGCATATAATGACGATAATCACCAAAAAAGGCATAAAATGTAATTTTTCAAATATATGTGTATTATTTTCAGAATTTATTCAGGCATTTTATTCACTCCTTACCATATTACCTTATCATAACTTGTCAATGAGCTAAAGCTCTTTCAGTACCAACTAAAGGTTTTCTACTTGCTTTTTGTTTGAGTTCATTTTTATTTTCTTATATTATAAATATAGAAATTTTTACTTTTTATTCTTCTTCCATTTGAAAAAATCTTATCATCTTAAATCTTATTCTTTCATATTGTATGGATTTTTTTCAGCATTAATTATAATATGCTAAATTATAAAATAAAAATAAAAATAAGTTGCTTATAAAATCGTTAAGAAATATTTTAAGCTAAAAAATGTAATTTTACAAATAAAAAACTCAAAATATATATTATATTTTTTAAATATTTGCTTAAATTTCTTCTGTTATTATTATTATTATTTATTCCTTCTACATGTATATGTTATGTACATTCCCTATAAACTCGCCACATAGTGTTGCCCTTTATTTTTTAATAAAAAGAGCTCTTCTTGTTCTTCTGCTTAATGTCTGTTTTTATGGCTTAGCCTTGACATAAATACGCGTATATTTAAAAAGAAAAGAAAAAAGAGAAAAATAATTTTGTAATTCTTTAGCGAAGGCTTCTCTTTGGCTGTTGGTGCCTGAGCCTCGCATTACTGGGTGTGATTTACGGAGACTCCTTTATGAATTATGCAAAAACAGTGAAATTTATTTGTATGCGAGGCACGTTACCTACAGAATCCCAGGATATATAATATTCGGGCAATTACCAGGGAAGAGGGTAGGTGGCGGCAGAGTGGGGATCTTTTTTTGCAATTGCGTATGGTAATTTCGCCATATGGTGGCTCGGTGACAGTCTCCATTGGAATGTGGGCGTAATCGAGCCCCAACGAGCCATTGAACTCGATTCCAGAGTTTATTAATATAAAGGCATAGGGTTACAGAGAAACAAAGACAAGCGTGTAAATCTGCTGGTGTCCATTATCCGTTGATAGTCCCGGAGAAAGACAGACAGAGAGAGAGAGAGAGGGATAGCTATTGTTTGTTATTGCAGTAAGAGTGTATGTTTTGCGATCCCTTATCGGACACTTGCCAGGTCGCTGTTTATAAGTTTATAAGAACTTGAGCGAGAAACGCGAGTTGTCAACGCTTGTTTACATTTTACGAAAGCGAACAGACGCACAGTTTGTTGATCTTGATCTGGGGTCGGAATTGTCTGCATTGGGCCAAAGCTAAACAGGAAATGAGCCGAAACGTGAGACGCCTTGGGCAGCCTACTCAAGAAAGAAACAACCACATCGGCAACAAAAGCAACAACAACAACAAAGAGCGACAAACTACAATAAAGATCTGAGTCACTGGCAACCGCAGACCACCATCGCCGCGACAGGAGCCCCAAAGCTAGTCAGGGTCAGGGGCCGGCGCGTCAGCCAAACATTATTATGGCTAAATTTGGGCCAGACAACACACAACATACAACACAACAAAGACAACTGCAAACAGACACAAGCAACCAACTTACAAGAGCGACAGGCCATGCGGCATATTTTCCACGCTCGAAATTGGGTCAAGTTTTGGTTGCCAAGCGAACTCTGCGGCAGCAGCAATGGCAGCAATGGCAGCAACGGCAGCAGCTCCTCTGCTTCAGAGTCGATGAATTGGAGTCAAGGTGTCGACAGCAACTAGCAATAAGCAACAAGCGAGTGAGATAGCTTGGTAGTGAAGGTTTTTCCGCGATACGCTCAGCTCTGTGGGCTATTTAGAGCGTCAGCGTCAATATTTGGATCTGGGCGTCGCCAAACAGTCGAAACAATTTCAACGCCGCGGACTGACCTTAGCTAACTATGCTTTTTAGTCGCCGAAGGCGAAGAGCTGAGCTCAGCTGATCTTTGGGTTGGGCTTTGAACTTGAACAGTCAGCCAGCCAGCCAGCTAGCCAATAAACGCAAGTTCACACAAATAAAGAAACAAATAGAGGTGCAAACAAATTGGAAAACCGAAGCCGAATGCCAGCAGCACTTACACGTTTGGCACTCGCCCGCGCAAACATCTTTAGAGCTATAGTTAAAGATGCAAATTAATTTACAGATACAGATAGAAATAGAGATGGAAATATAGATACAGATACATTTACAGATACAGATACAGATACAGATACAGATACAGATACAGATACAGATACAGATACAGATACAGATACAGATACAGATACAGATACAGATACAGATACAGATACAGATACAGATACAGATACAGATACAGATACAGATACAGATACAGATACAGATACAGATACAGATACAGATACAGATACAGATACAGATACAGATACAGATACAGATACAGATACAGATACAGATACAGATACAGATACAGATACAGATACAGATACAGATGCAGATACAGATACAGATACAGATACAGATACAGATACAGATACAGATACAGATACAGATACTGATACAGATACAGATACAGATACAGATACAGATACAGATACTGATACAGATACAGATACAGATACAGATACAGATACAGATACAGATACAGATACAGATACAGATACAGATACAGATGACAAACAAACAAACAAACTTCCATATACAGCCTCGCAGTCATGGTCCATAGAACGCGAAACCCGTTTTCCTTCATTCATGATCTTCGTGGTTAGAGTGAATGCATGGAAACACCGTTAGACGTGAATAAACTATATCCACTTCCGAGAGACAGAGCCCTCGCTCGCTCGATCGATCAATCGACTGTTTTATATTTTCGATTCCGTTTTAATATGCAACGCCCAATGACAACGCAGAGCAGCAGACCTCAGAGTGGGGCCAACACATAGCATTGCCGGACTTCCTCAAGAAATTAATCAAAATTCATAGCGAAAATCCAAATAAATAAACCGCTAATCAACGCTGATGAGTAATTATCGAATGTGGATCGATTTCGAATCGATTTCATTATTAAAATGCAAGCAACTCAAATGTGTGAGATACGCCCACTCGAAACAGGGCAGCCTTGACCGGTTTTTCTGCGATACCCTGAACATACGGTACTTGATACATGAACGATTGCAATTTATTGTGTTATTGGATATCAAGGATGCAAATGTATGAATTGTTGAATATTACAGTGTGAAAGCAAAGAGTATATAATAATATATGATTATTTCTTTTATGCTTTATTTGAATATTGAATATGCATTCATATGTGCTTTAACTAAAGATTTTAATTCATAACTTTGGTATTCGGCTTATGCGAAAGCCAACTCAATTCGAAATTCTTTTACTATACATTTTTAATTATTTATATTTTATTTATATTTATTATCTTAGGAAAGAAAAATCAAAGTCACAAAAGCAAAATCTCTAAAATTTCTATATCTATTATTTAGTCGATAAGCAAATGGAGCAAGTTTCTTTTTGCAAATGACAAAGCATTGTATAGATACATATCTAGTATATATTGCATATTGTATTATATTTGTATATAAAACATTACCATAAATCCCAAGCATTTAAATGGCAAAATACTATATAGCTACAGCCAAACATACATACATTTATACATAAATACATATGTACATAATTCTCAGCTAAGCCAGTTCTCAGAAGCTTTGCACGTCCGCGCACCGTTCGACGATCTGTCTGGCGCAGTATAACACACACAGATACACACACACACACACACAGAGACAAACACATATACATACATACATATGCCTAACGACTGACAAATGTCTGTCTCTATAACAACAGCTTTAGTAGTCGTATAGCCTTGATCTTGGCAATATGATAACCCTAACCTTGAACAATGTTTTGTGTTTGATTTTTGTTGTTGTCTCTGTGTGCGAGTGTGTGTGTGTGTGTGTGTGTGTGAATTTGTTGTGTGTATATTTTAATGCCTTTTTACTTTGGTCGCGTCGTGTTTATTAGAATTTGCTTTAGTCGTGAATAAAAAGTGAAAAAGAATTTTGCATTTACTTTGGCCAGTCTGCGTTTTCAATTAGGCTGTCCCGCCCCCTTTTCGCTGACCGCCCCGCCTGCCCTGCTCGCTGCTAATCAGGCGACGACGGGCGGACAGCTGACTGCGTCAGAGCATCGCGATAAGAGCAACATGCATTCGGCTTTAACTTCCGCTTTGCAACGACTTTGGAAACCGACTAACTGACAAAGCAGAAAGAGAAACAGCAACTGAAACTAGTCGGAGTGTCCGCTCCGTCCAAGTTCAGATCATTAATTAAAAGCACGAGCCCCCCACGGCTCATTAAATATACAATATATGTATATGTATGTATGAGTAGTATTTGTATAAGTATGTATTTGATTTGATTTGCTTTTAAATGAGACGTCGCGACGTCTTTACGCGATGCTCTTCAGGGCGGTGCGGCAATGGGCTTGACTCAAGTTCGAATGAATAGTTCTTGAAAGATGCGTTTAATGTTTTCATTTTGATTTTAATGGGCGTTAGTATACGATGAGCGATTTACGCTATAAGATACGAAAAACGTTGAATGAAATTCTATATATAATGAGAAGTGATACAAATATACGATATATGTATATAAACTATAATAACAGATACGATATACGATGAATAAAATGTTATATATTGCGAGAAATGATCGAATATACGATATAGTTTACGATATACGCATCAATATACGATATAATAAAGGATCTTATATCTATATCTATCTTATATCTTATTTACACTATAAAATATACGATGTATAATATCTTATATTATAAAATACGATAAAGATTCGATATACGATATACGATATACAAATGTGCATTTGTATACCTGTATGTATGCAGGAGAAAGGGCATTTGGCATTCGTGCTTACTAATAGCCTTTCATCGCACGTCCTTGACCATAAACCTGAATGTTTTTTTTATCTATTTACTTATTTTATTTTTTATTTTTGCTTTTTTTGTTGTTGTTTTTGTGTTAAGCTCTGTTTTCTTTTAAAAGCTGTTTTTTAGCGTGCAATTCGGCTGGTGCTTGTTTTTTTTTATTTGCTAAATTATCGCTTGTTATTCAGTGCGGCATTTGCGGAGTTTAATTTGTTAATTAGATAAATAGAAATTTTTATTTATGTGTGCCATCTCCTGGCCCGCCCCTGCCCCTCCCACTCAACAGCTTAACCTTGACTGTTCAAAAGGCGAATATCATTTTTTTTTTGTTTTTTCTGTTTTTTTTTTGTCTGTTTGTTTCGCTTGCACCGGGCAAAAGTAAATCAAGCAGGCCATAAAATATGCCCCGAAAAAAGCGTTAAAATTCTAAATAAACAAAGCGAAAATAAAGCGGCGACAAAAAGCAAAATAAATGCAAAGTTCGAGTACATTTCACAAAATAAAAAAAATATAAAAAAAGAAAAGAAATCAGAAATAAAAATAAAAATAAAAATAAATAAATAAATATACACACACATATTAAAAATTCCATTGCTTGATTCCAAATTCTGATTGTGATTTCAATGCACTTTTTGTTGTTGTTTCAGAAGCAATCGCTGCAGCAAAGTTACTTATGCGGGCGAGCGAGAGAGTGAAAGGCGGAGAGGCGACAGCGACAGCGACAATGAGAGCGAGAGCGAGAGTCCAGACAATAACAAAACAAAGCGGCGCGTCCTTGAAATTGCGCGACAGGGCCGCTAAACTCAGGCGGCGACGCAAATAACTCACAATAACAGCCGTAAGGGTCAAGGGGAGGGAGGTAGGGAGGCAGGCAGGCATAGCTGAGTCAAAGAGAAAGATTGAGGAATGGACGAAAGAGAAACAGTCAGCCGCCTGACGTATGCACATATATGACGTATGAAGTGACGGGAAGGGAAGGGAAGGAGCATGTCGTACGTAGAACGTAGAACGTGCGAATGCGCTGTGTGAGTGAGTAACTGTCGCTAAATGCCGAACAATGCAATCGAATCGAATGACGGCGATTGCGATGGCGCGCAATGCACGCCCAAAAATAAATAAATAAATATCAATTATATAAATATGTAGATAGTCAAATTTTTGGTTTTTTTTTCAATTGGCTTTGTCCATACAATTGTCAAGTAATTGCGAAATAATACAAAAAATAAAAGAATTGGCTAGAGGATACGACTAGAGTATACCCAGGATTCAAGCACAGGCAAAGATATGCAAATGGCAGTGCTAGGCTAAAGGATTCTAGTAATCTTTATAATCTTTATATACATAAATAAAAACTATATAACTATAAACAATGATCCTACTCTATTGAAATATGCCCAGGCTTTCAAGTTCTTAACTGCAGTAGTTAGATTATCTCTAAATATAATTGATTTAAGTTCAATCTTGAGTCATATAAAGTTGAGCTATAACTTTACTACGCTATATTTGTATATATGACATTGCCTATGCATACATAAATACATGTATACATATATAAATATATACCTATATATACTATTTTCAGAAATGTAACGATATACAGTCTATATATACAAATGTATTTGCATATATCTGAAGGCTACTTGGTATATTCCACGTAAACACTTGTAAAAAATGCGGACTCTGCGCATCGAAAACCCTTGACAAAATTATAAAGTGCCTGACATTACGTTGTTTATACCTATGTATATAAATTTATATACATATGCAGTATCGGCATATCGATTCAGGGTTACATAGGCAAGAGGGTTGCACGGCGCACACAAACTATGTGAGAACTTGTAAAATAAGCCAATTCGAGGAATTGCAAATAGATAATGATGATAAATAGTTTATATTTACTTGGTATTATCTATATGTTGTACATGCATATGCCTGCTGATTCAGTTACAGGGTATGTCATAGTCACATTTGTTACTTCATTCATTGCTGTGCTTAAATTTCACTTTGGGCTGTGTTTTCGTGTAAAGTGCAGCGCATTACGAATGCAGTGAGGTTCAAGGACAGTTCTTGTACCCAAATCAGAAATGAAGGGGGCGGTGCAGAAAGTAGGTATAAATGAATGTATATATCGTATGTGCTATATCGTATATTGTTTTGTTTATTTGATATTGTATACTGTAAACTGAATATCGTATATTGAATATCATATTCTATTGTGTCACTAACAACATACTGTGTAGTATATACTGTGAATTGTATATTGAATGTCTTATAATGAATATCGTATACCGTATACTGAATATCGCATATTGAATATCATATTCTATTGTGTTACTTACAACATGTTGTACATTATATATTGTATATTGAATATCGTATAATGAATATCGTATATTGAATATCGTATATATTTTGTTACTTATAACATAATTTTTATTATATATTGTGTATTGCATATTGAATATCGTGTAATGAATATCATGTATCAAATATCGTATATATTTTGTTACTTATAACATACTGTATATTATATATTGTGTTTTGTATATCGAATATCGTATATTGAATATCGTATATTGTGTTACTTTCAACATACTGTGTACTATATATTGTGTATTTTATATTGTATATTGAATATCGTTTATTGTGTTACTTACAACATATATATACATATTTTATATTGTATATTGTATATTGAATATCGTATAGTATATAAATATACAATACATTATATATGTTGTATTTATATTGTCCGACGTTTAATTGGGGCGTTACCCTGATCACAGAGACCTTCTTTCGCCTATCGAACTCTTGCTACCCGCTCATTTTACGCTCCACTTAAATCGAGAGCTGATGAAGGCGAGTGCCCAAACATTTTAGGTGCTCCTCGCCTTTCAAATCGCACATAAATTATAAAGAGCATTTTTATTGATCAACTGTAGCAGCAAAATTTATGTTGCAAATCGCACGTTTTGTGGTTTTTCATCATTCGCCAGATCCAGATGCGTCGCCTTTGTTTTTTTTTTTTTGATTTACAGATCGTTAAAGTATAAATATAATGAACATTTTCACAAAATATCGACACGTGTGCGTTGCAAATTGATTAATACTCAATAGATGTTTATAAACAAATATAAAATATAATATATATATATATACATATATATATATATATCAATATAAATATGTTCTATACGGTAGTTGTTATTGTTGCTAGGCGAGAACGAGTTGATTTTTTAATTTTAATACGTCTTGGCTTACGCCGGCTGAGTCGAAACCCGAAACTAACAGCAAAAATAAGCTTAAATAGAGGCTATGAGTCGACTAGAAGATACGCTATAAATTGAAAGAAACAAATTCCAATTCTAATTCTAATGCTAATCTGATCTTGAATGGATTTTTAATACTGAATAGTAAACTGGCATGATTAGTTAGCTTTATGCATAATATTTATGGAACCTGCCTATAACAAGTTTGAAACTTTAATGTCAATAGAAGAAGATGTCTAGAGTAGTATATACATATTTATTTCAATTTCCGTTAAAGCCTTGTGTGCATATCTTAAAGATATACAAATGGTTGCCTATGCCTTAGTAACATGTTTTGCCATATTTACAGGGTATATAAGAAGTTATCATTATTTAATATTTATTACATATTGCAACTTTATTTATTTCCTAATAATTCACTTCATATGTCTAGCCAGAAACGTTATTAAGCCTTGTTTGTTTATGTGATACAGTTACAGGGTATTCGAAACGGGAATAATACAAGAAACTTGAATTAAACAATATGTATATTTAAAATACACACACATATATATTTATATTTATATATGTATATAAATATTTAACTGTGTAGCAACAACACAACAAAAAATACAAAAAAAAAATAAAATAACAAACAGCAATATTAATAAACAATAATTGTTCAAGGTCAAGATGCGAATATTGCTTAGAACAAAACAAATGTGAAATAACAACAAGTTGGAATTATTAGCTAGAAATTGTGATGGACTAGCCAATGCCCTGTAAAAAGTGTTGTCAAATGTCAGGCTTGAAGAGGCACATATAGGCTTATATAGCTACATATGATGGTCTTGAATAGGCAAAGATAAGCTCATATATGTAGCTCATGCAGCTCAGCTTTGCCATATGGGATTTATATATATCTTTTCTCGTATTGACTTAATATGCCCCGAATATTTCCATTGAATGTGAATCGTCGAACAGGTTTCCAACCAGGGGGCACTGGCAAAGGGGGCTTGGCAGGAGATTCTTCAGTAGATTGTGCACAAATATTTGCTCGCAGGTGGAAATATTATGTGAGTGTGAAATTTCATAATTAATCGGAAGTTTGACGAAGTCACAAGCAAGAAACTTGAATGAAGTTTCAAGTGAAATAGCTGCAAAAATAAATGAAATTAAATGCATAGAAAAAAGGTATATATGTTTATCATAATATATATATTTTGATATAGTATCTAAATGCATATAGGAAATAGTTAAGCATTTCATTGAGTGCAAAGCTCAACTGATCCTATGGAACGTGATGTCACTTCTTATATAAGAGTCTAGAACTTAGAAGTTGTTGTCTATTCCAAAATCAAACTGCGCACTTTGCAACTATTTGGTTGTGCTCTCTATTCAAAACAAAAACTATTTTTGAAAACTATTTGAATTTACACACAAATGCATAAACAATATAAATACATAAATACATATATACATACATACATATGCATATGTATGTGTATAAATACAATATATAAAATAAGCTATAAATCTGTTGTTCTGGGTAATACGAGTAGATGTACGAGCTTTTCGAATTTATGATCATATTTTGGCATTTGCTTTCTGCTGCCCAACGCGTTATTTGATCGCCAACGTAGGCAGCGACAGAAGCAGCGACAGAGTCAGCAGCGTAGCCAAAACGGCCCCAAGGTCAGCGTCTTCTCCTCTGCTCCTCTGCTGCCGGTGCTGCTCCGCCTCCTCTGCTCTTCGCCTTGTCTGCTCTTTAGCTACTCTCGCGTGTGAGCATTTGAATAATTAAGTGCGAAATGAATTAATTTCAATAGAACTTTTTAGCATGCGCTGCCCATATTTAGACGCATTTAGGCAATTGAATTGAACAACATATTAGAAATGTGATTAATTCGATTTGGCTGAGAAACTATTATCGTTAAGACCTTTGAGGGCGAATGTCGTAAACGCTTAAAGCGATGCAGAAGAATGTCAAGCCCAGTCAAAGTCATTTCTAATGAATTCGTTATCTAAGCAAGTAAAGAAATTGAATGTTCAACATTTCTCTAGCTAGAGTTTTACACACATCAAGATATGTACTGAGTGGCTTCTTTTTAATTTTTGTTTATTTTTATCTCTTTACTTTAAGTAAAGTAAATGCTTCATAATCTCTCATACAAATTTGTAAACTCGTCCACGAAGTCTTGCTGTCTGTCCGTATTAGCGGACACCACGTCGCCGCTATTGAAGCTATAATAGACTTGAAATTTGAAACAAATAGTCGCTGGCAGTCTTGTCTTATTACATCTTAAGATTTTCTCAATGCTCTTACTAGAGGCATGACAAGTTGGAAACAAGTATAACTAATTGCATGATTCTTACTTTTTATATATATTTTAATAAAGTTTATAATCCTGATATATTATTGCTTATACAGTTCCGCTCAACTGAATAGCTTTGGCTTTTTCCAAAATTTAAAAAGTTATATCTCTTTAACAAAAACTCCGATTTTAATGAAATAAATTTTGTTATATAAAGAAAGTAGTCACTTATGTTTAGCAAATTCTTCAGGTTTGTGAATTTTAATTTAATACGATATTTTTGAATTTTTCTAGAACATATCAAAAGTGTGCGTTTTTTTGGATCAGCTGTTTGGATATTTTTTGGATGTTAGTTTGGATATTAAAACTGTTATTTAAAAAATATAAAGAGCTAAATTTCATGGCGCAGGATAACTCAAGCAATAAAAGAAACCCTTTTTTAATATTTAATATTTTTTGTCCTTCCTTTTGCTTATTAATATCAAGTATACGCCTTGGAAAACTATTAAAATATTTTTCAATTTCACTAACCGAAATTGTTGAGCTGAATTTTTTATTGATTCAAATAAGTTTGTAGAGTTTCCTACTTGTCTTTTCCCTTCGTATGCTCTCCCAGAAAAAAAGTTCTTAAATGTTTTCAATAATCCACATAAATTGAGTCTTAGAATTGTCATATGTATATTGACTTGATATCTTTACAACTTGAATTGATTTTTCAGCATTTGCTGAATTTATATACTAAATATTTCTTATACATAAATTTTTATAGAAGATTCCTCACTTATCTCCACTCAGATACTACCATTACCTAATAGTTATAAAGTTCATATAATGCCCAAACTAACTAGGAATTTACTTAAAGCCATTCCAGATATGTCTTGAACTATTTCAAATTTTCATTTAAATTTCATTTGATTTTAATTTCATTTCATTTCATTTCATTTTAGTTCAAATTTTAACTTATTATAATTTTATTAAGATAACGAAATTATTAATGTCTTTATTAATGATTTTTCAACTTTATTTTTATATTCTAATTAAATTTAAATTTAATTTTAGTTTTGCTCATCAAGCGGCTAGCGGCAAGCGAAAATGAAACTGAAACCGAAATTGAATTGTGGCGCCTCAGCGCGTGGAATGTGAGACAAAGCTGGCAAATGGGAAAGGAGGCGAGTGGCTCAGCTGTGAAAGTTGCGGCCTGTGAAAGTGAAAATGGAAATGCTGCCACAGTTGTTGTTGTTGTTGTTGCTGGTGCTGCAGCAACAGCCGCTGCTTACCTCTGCTGCTGCTGCTGCTGCTACTGCCGTTGCCTCTGCTGACATCAATTTGGCTTTTCGTAGTGGGGTTTGGGCAAAAGTGGGCTAGGAAAATGTGAGAGTGATGCGACGGCGCAGAAAAACGGCAATAAAAAATTAATATACATAGATATGTATATAAATAAATGTATATAAATGTATTTACATATATTGTATATATACATTAAACAGGTGTTGCAAATAACTGGCGACTGGCAGCTTCGCAGTTTGCCTCAGCAATTAAATTAGTTATTAAAGTTATATTTATTTGTTCATTTATTGCCTGCATGACCTTGAGAGAGAGAAAAAAAAGCCACAAACATATTTATACATATATAAATATATATCTATATATAATACTAATAAATTATCAAATGTGAAATGTGAGTCAGTAAATGCTTCAAATGAATTAACAAACTGGTTTCGCTTAGCCAAATAATTATTAAAAATTATAATTTGCAATTTAAACAAGATGCAAATAAGGAAGATAACCAAAAGAAACAACCAGATCAAATTTTGGTTAATTTAACAGCCGTTAATTAAATTAAAAAGATGTAGTTAAAAATAATTTTAATATAAAGAAGCCTTAAATAAATTCATAATCAAAATATTATAAAAAAATAAATATAATATCAAAATATTAGAAAAAATATATAAAAATAAAATAAATATTGTTTATTAATTAATTAATAATTATTATTAAAAAAAAACTGTTAAATTCTATAATAAGCAAAACAACAAACAATTTAATATTTAACATATAATAATAAAAAGTTGATTATTTTTTAAATATTTATTAAATACTAAACAAATATTTATAATAATTAATTTAAATATATATTTAATGCAAAATGGAAAAAATTGAATATTTTAACAATATTTATTAAATACTAAACAAATATTTATAACAATTAATAAATATTAATTAATTGATATACTATTAATTATTTATATAAATGTATACTTCAAACATTAATAAACACTTAAATACACCAAATCAATTTCATTCTGCATAAACGTTAATTATTAATTAATTACACATGCTAATCAGACGGATGTAATTCACTTGTAATTGCAAGCGAAAATACATAAATTAATTGAAACTAAAAATAAATTACATTCTAAAATTCCTATACTATTTCTATGAAATTTGTCAACATTTCATGCTTATAAATAATATGAGTCAGCTGCATAGACGCGCATGCAACTAAATTTGCATATCTATTTACCTGCACACACACACACACGCTCATGTATGTGTTTATTGGAGCAACAGCTGCAGCTCAGTTTTGGGTCGTCGTCCACGCTGAAGCCAAGTGCCGCTGACGCAGCTGAACTTCAGTTGCATGCGTCGATATGGTGTTCGTGAGAGCACTTGAAGCCGGCGTGCAACGGAAGCAAATTGATAAGAGCCACCGGCAATGGACGCCAAAACAAAAAAAAAAAAAACAAAAAGAAAGAGAGAGAGAGCAAGAGAGAGAAGTTAAAGAGTGGCCAAGCACAAATAAAGAGCAGAGCTCGCAAGCAAAAGCTTCAACAAAACCAAGAGAGAGAAAGATGTAAAGTGAAGAGCGCACAGGCAAAAGCTCTGCGGCTGTGGTGAACTTAAGAAATTTGAATTTTGATTGCATGCAACAGCCTAACGAAATACGTTAAGAGACTTTAACAACAAATTAACACTCAATAACTGTAAAATATATCATAAATGTGATCAAAATAAGTATAGATTTAAATTCAATTTGAAAACAATTCAATTGCAATTAGAGCAGATGGCAAATTTTCCAGAGTTCAAAATTCTGCATTATCGCTGGATATAATGTATTTCGAGCTCATCGTTCAACGACGCGACGTGTCGTCGCGACAGCGTTGGCGTCGGCAGCGACGTTGGCAGCGAGTGCAAAGGCGACCTTGACCGTGAAATTTAAATTTAGAAGCTACGGCCGGCTACGACGTAAAAAAATTGCGAAAAGCTCTTTTTCGCTTTCTTTGTGTAAGTGTGTAAATGTGCACGCACACACATGAACATTAATCGGAGAGCATACATGTGTGTATGTGTATGTGTATGTGTGTGTGTGTGTGTGTGTGTGTGTGTGTACATAAATGTAAGTTAAGGGAATTATAATTGCAATTAAGCCACAGGTATGCCCTGCCTCTGTACCTCTCTCTCTCTCTCTCTCTCTCTCTCTCCCTCTCTGTCACCACACATATATACCAATTATATATGCAATTTATATGTCTCATGTGCCTTTTGAGATATTTGCGAAATTCGAAATTTTATTTTTATCAGCAGCAGACGCCGCCAGACGGTTTAATTGAAATGTGAACTTGCATGCAATTATGCAAATTGTCTAAGAATACGATAAGCGAATGAAAATTTAAAAATAAACATCCGCTAGCTTATTAGGACATAAAATAAATACATATATCGCAAATACAAATACTCAATACTCTACATTCACGCTATTAGCGTTAATCGATAGGTTTTCGTTAAATAAAACTTGTAAAAGATGAATAACTTTCGTTAAGAAGTATTAACATTTATCG
Organism: Drosophila leonis; assembly: GCA_035045365.1. NCBI lineage: Eukaryota > Metazoa > Arthropoda > Insecta > Diptera > Drosophilidae > Drosophila > Drosophila leonis. The sequence continues at coordinate 9,546,837 of JAWNPC010000262.1, read as the reverse complement.
ATAGCATCACATACTTAAGCAAAAACATTATCTTAAAGTGCGACTTCTCAAAAATTCGCACAAAGCTGTTATATCAAGTGTTGGCTCACAATAACTTTCTAGATAAAGAGCTGAGTCGTGCTTTGCGACACGTAGTGAGTCGTATAAAAGTGACGAATATGAAAAAATAAATAAGAGAAAATAATACATTTTATATTAAAGGGCTTAACTAATTTTATTCCTCACGAAAACATCATGCATTTTTAATAACAATAAAACCAAATTAAATAAGGAACTAAATATCTTATATTCGTATTTTGTATTTGTATAATAAAGAGAAGTAACGGCAAAGTTCAAATTTTAAGACAAAGGACCGCGATAATGCTACAGTGTGACCAGTGTTAGGTGAATATGAAAAAATACCAACATACTGAAAATAATAATAGGAATAAATATTTATACATACAAAATAAACATAATGGTACTAAATAATTATTAATATATATAATTATAATTATAATAAATAGACAGATTGATTAAATTTAAAAATTGACGTTTTGGAAATGAATTTATTTCGATTACTCTGCACATATTGCCCAGCCGCCACTTATTTGCCGACAGCTAATCGAAAGCTATCGATAAGCATAAATTATTGCAGTTGGCGGATTTGCTATTTAGTCGGTGTTTTAATTTGCGCTATTTATTTCAATCAATCCATTGTCATTTAATGAAGTGAAGCTGTTGCGACTTTAAAAAGTTGTGTGAATTTACTAATTTGTGTCAACATACAGCACTTGGTAACAGCTGTTACTTAGTCGGCAAAACACGTGGGACGCTAAATTATTGCACGGCGAACACATTCCATGTTAAGATGCTAGAGGAAACGCTTAGCGAATACTTTCTGTGCAATTTTAATGATGCACAGCCTGTTGAGGGTAAGAAATGAATATAAATAAATACATTAAACAATAGTAAAGAGAAATATACTCTACAGCTTTGCCGGCTGATGAGCGATTGCGAAAGCTGTGGAGCAGCCAAGAACTGTGGACAGTGGAAGAGCTAGAGAATATATTAAAACGCTGGCAAGACAACGCCCTGCTGGAGCTAAAGGGCAGCGAGCAGGCAACAGAATTGCTAAATGACTTTTTACAATTGATGTTTGCCTTTGTGCAAAACAATTTCACTGGACCATTCGATAAGCTGGCAGCCTGCACAGAAATGCTGCAAGGCTTAAACCTCGAGCCGATTGAGGCCCAGGAGCAGCTGAAGGCCAGCGGCGAGGAACTGAATCCAAATGTTAAGACTGCACAATTATTGCTCACAGCAAAGCAAATGCTTCAAACTTTAAGCGCTGCACAGCCCACGTCGAAGGTAGCTCTCTCTACTTGGACTAAACCCTTAATCTTTGCTAATCCATTGAATTGCTCTTTAGTTGCTTTGCTGGTGGCGCCTGCGTCTAGTCTGCCTGCATCAGCACATTCTGGATGACCTGGCGAGCGCTTTGTACGAGGAATTCAAGCTGGCAACTGCTGAGCTGCGTCCTCATATATCAGACTTTGCCCAGCTGGAGCTGCAGGCGCTGCTGCTACTTGAGTTAGCCAATGGCTATTTGCAATTCCATCGCTCCGATCTGGCAGCTCAGGTGCTGGATGAGCTCTGTGCGCATCTGCATGTGGAGCTCAAGGTTGAGGGTCTGCTCGGGGTGCGCACCAAGTTTCAGCAGAAGCCACTGCCTCAACTCTGTTTGAAAGTGGAGCAGCAATCGACGGCGCAGGCTTTGCCCACAGCTGAGCTGAGCAATGCAGCAACCAGTTTGCCACACCTGTTGCTGCTGGAGGATGACACGCGCCTGGAGCGCATACGCTTCACAGAGCCAAAGGACAACGAGGTGATGACCTTACCCAGCGTGTTGCAAGCTCTTGTGCTGGCCAAGGTGTAAGTGCGCATTGATGCTATATATATACTCTAATCCTTACTCATATATTTCTTTTGCTTGCAGCAAGCAACTGAAGCGCTCGCAGCCCAAGGATCGGCTGGCAGATGAGCAGCTGGAGCCGTACACGCAAACGTTGCTCTATCAGCAACATGGACCGCTGCAGGTGCGCCAAGCGGCGCTGCTGCTGAACTGCCATCAGGAATCCGGTCAGCGACGCACTGTGGAGCGCAGCTGGAAGCAGTGCGAGGAGTGCGTCAAGCTGCTGGACAACGTGGACCAGCATACGCTGCGTGCCAGGCTCTCCTATGGCTTTGCCTGCTTTCTGCAGCCCAAGTGGCAGGTGCAGCTGCAGTTGGTTGAGCTGTTGCGCTCCCTTGGCATGACCAAGACGGCGCTGGATGTGTGCCTGCAGATTCAGGCGTGGCAGCAAGTCATCGAGTGCTACACCAGCTTGGAGCTGCGCCACAAGGCAGCAGAGATCATACGCCAGGAGCTGGAGAAGCAGCCAACTGTGCTGCTCTACTGTCTGCTGGGCGATGCAGTCGATGATCCGCAGTGCTATGAACAGGCCTGGGAGCACTCCAAGCAGACCAGCGGCAAGGCGCAGGCCTACTGGGGCAACTATTTCTATCGCCGTGCCGACCATGCTCAGGCCATCGGCCACTACGAGCTGTCGCTGGAGATCAATGCGCTGCAGGAGTCGATTCTGCTGCGCTGTGGCTACTGTGCCATTCAGCTGGAGCGCTGGGAGTCGGCGGTTAAATGGTATTTGGGCTACACGCACCTGGAGCCAAATGGCTTTGAGTCGTGGAACAATCTGGCCAAGGCGCTCATCAAGCTGGGCGACAAGCAGCGCGCACATCGTCTGCTTGGCGAGGCGCTCAAGTGCAACTACAATAACTGGAAGGTGTGGGAGAACTACATGCTCGTTTCGGTGGACATCAGCCACTGGGAGGATGCCATGCGTGCGTATCAGCGGCTCGGCGAGCTCAAACAGCACTTCCTGGACGAGGAGGTGCTCACGCGCATTGTCTACGGCATTGCCAGGCAGATGCAGTCCGACTGCTCATCGCAGGCCATGTCCAGTTCGCTGCATCGTCGCATTACCCAGCTGCTGGGTCAGCAATGCGTGCAGCATGGCAATGATCCCATGGTCTGGGAGCTGTCGGCCTTGGTGGCTGCGACGCCTCTCAAGAAGGCCGAGCGACTGGTCAAGTCATATCGCGCCTACACTGCCAAGCAACTCAACTGGGAGACCAAGTCGGCGCACGCTAAGAAGGCGCTCAGTCTGTGCCTGGAGGTGGCCGAGCTGTCGGTAGCTGCCATCAAGGAGCATGCCGAGGACGAAAGTGAGGCGATGATAACATCACAGCTGAACTCCAGTCGCCTGGCGGCCACCTCCTGCATCAATGCGCTAAAGCGCGCCAGCCTGGTGCAGGTGCCCAAAGAGCAGGAGGACCAAATGCAGCAGCTGGAGCAGCAGATCACAGAGCTCACCAGCATCGTGCAGCAGCGCATGCAACGCAGCTAATTAACCAACTCAATGTACATATGTAAAACGTTTATTAAAGCTAAAGCTAAGGCATCTTTGATATATAATAATAATATTTATTATTTATTGATTAATATTCTATATATTCTAAAGCGTATTCAGCTTTGTTGTGATTAGGACGCGCACGCTCTGGTCGAAGGCGCCGGCCACGGCCAGGCCCAGCTTGTCTGGATGCCAGTCGAAGCTGTGCACAGGCTGCGAGCTCAGAGTCACAGCGCTGATCATTTGCAGTTTGCCAGCGACGCCCTCCTTGTTGCCATCGGCATCCACGAGCACGCGTTGATCCGGATACTCGTATTTCCAGAGGCGTATGGAGCCGGTGCCGCTGCCAGTCAAGAAGACGTCACGATTTTGCGGCACATGGCGTACAGTCCAGACGGTGGCCTTGGGGCCAGTGATGACGCCATTGGTGCCCACGCTGCGGCCTGCATTGCGCTCCTCCACGCAACTGAAGCCCTTAGTGGGATGCTGAGTGCGCATGTCGTAGACGAGGAGGCCACCCTCCAATGTGGTCACCGCCAGCTTGTTCATGGGTATGTCACGTCGATCAAACTCCAGGCCGCAGATGCCATTCCGAATGGTGGCCTCCCAGCGCACGCCCATGGCGCGCAGATCGAACAGCTTCAGATCCCCGTTGTCGTAGCCAGCGGCAATGAGGCGTTCCTCGTCGTTGTATGTGTTGCCAAAGGCAAGCGCCCAGCAGTCGCGTCGTAGATTGCTTCTGTTGATGCCATCGCCCATCTGCGAGGGCGGCGATATGTCCACCACTGGCTCCTGGCCCTGACGTATGTCCCACACCTTGATAGCTCCATCCCGACTGCCAGTCACGATTTCCGGTGCTCCGCACTCCAGCTGGGTGCCGCCAATGGCATCGATGCAGTTTATAATGCCCATGTGAGCTTTTACATTGTAAACAGCCATCTCAGGGCGCTCCAGATCTCTGTAGGATCAGGGAATATCTTACTCATTTCTATCATGGAGCAATTATTTGTGTACTTACAGCACTTGGAGGCGTCCCTCAAAGTCGCCAATGGCCATGTGGCGGTTGCGCAGCGACGAGGCGCCGAAGGTGCCACACTTGAAAGCCGCCTTCTTCTCCACCGACTTGACTTTCTCGAGCTTGTCTTCGTTCAGCTCGTAAATTTCCAGAATGCCGTGGCTATTGGGCTTGGAGCCAAGTACCACAAGTTTGGCTGATAGCGGTATCCATTTTGTATCATACACCGTGTAGTTTACGGCTTGGTGTAAATGTTCAATTAGCTGTGGCTTGTCCATATTGTTAGCTTACTTTTATTACATTCAATTCAGTCTTTAAATGTCGACCGAAAATTCAAAAGCAACTTGCTTTCGGAATGTTGCCATGGTTACTTTGGGGACATTTTGTCGATAAATAATCGTCGTGCTCGATAGCACTAGAAATTAATTGACACTGATTATGTCAAAAGCGTTCACTAGAAGATACCCTGTTGTTGGCAAGCAATCAATGATAATAATTCATATATTCTCTATTAAAGAAATTCAGTGTTGTCATATCATATATTTAATTTATTATTAAAATGACTATCTAAAGTTCAAAATATTACTATTTAAATTATTATTATTATTTAAATTAATAAAGATGTTAACATACTATACCCATCTCTCATCGGTTGCAATTAGTACTGAGTATCCGAGCTATCGATAGTTCATATGCAACTATCGAATGTGATTTGATGCCGTAACAACGCAGAAATATAAAAAGTTGAATTTCTAAAAGAAACTATGCTGCGAGCAGGTTGCCAATTGTTCAATCAGTCAACTGTGGCGGCTGCCAAAACTGGCAGCAATAACTTTGCATTGGAATTTGTCAGGTGGCGCCGAAAACCGCGTTGGCTGCCGGTGGCCAAGAGCAAGCTCTTCCGCGTGCCAGAGCGCAAGAAGCAGAGCGAAGAAGAGCGCACGGAGCTAATGCGGCTACACAATCACTACAAGTGAGTAAAAGTAAATAGAAGAAAACATTTACTTATAGCCAGCATTATTACCATACAGAACCCAGTTGCGCTCAGTGCGTCAATATTTGCGGGAAGAGGTAGTGCGACAGCAGGAGACGTCCACAGCGGACCACATAGTGCTGACGCCCGAACAGGAGGAAGCAGAGTTCCAGCGCTGCATTGAGGTGAACGCAGCATGGAACGCCAAGATCGCCAGTGAGCGCGAAGTGCGTTTGGCCAAGGAGCGCGAAGAGAAAGTGGCGTATGTGCAGGAGCGCCTCGATGCGGGTCAATTGCGTGAGGAGGAGCGACGCGAGCGAGCCGACGAACGCATACGCTACGAGATCGAACAGTCCAAGTCATTCATCACGCGCGACAATCTGGATGTGGCTATTGAAACGGCGCTGGCCAATCCCGTGGATCACAACTTTGCCATCGATCTGGCGGGCAATATGATTAAGGGGCGTGGCACGCAAGCAGTAAGCAACTAGGACTAAATAATTGTTTCGTTACACATAAAAAAAATAGAGTTTACTCGGTAATCAATATGCAGTTAAATAACTTACGACTTATTCGCCCTATTTACAAGAATTATTACATGCTCCTAAACTAAACTAAACTAAATCTAAAGAGGATTTTCCGCAGAGCTTGGTGCGTGCTACGTGGCAGCAGCTCCAGTTGCTGCTGTGGGTAAGGTAGATGATGTTGCGGCTTTTGGTTGCCTGGCAGCTGTCTCCAGCTGCTTGAATAGATGCTCCCAGTCGGGCGTTGCCTTCAGCTTGGCCTGGATGGGACCCAGATTAATCATGTTGCCGCTCCTTTGCTCCCGATTGCTGCTGATGGACATGAGCTCCTGGAACAGCAACACATTTGTCATACAAACTTTTAGCTCAACTTGACTGCGACTTACCTGCAAGAAACCTGAATCCAAGCCCAGATCCAAGTCGAAATGCGTGTCGCCCAGCTGCAGCTTAACGCGGCCGGAACGATAACGTAATATCTTGCCAATTTGACCCTCCTCCAGCTGTGCCAGTAAACTGGGTTTGGGCGTACCGCCAGCACCCGCCATGGGCAGCGGACTGTTGGGCTGATCTGTGGCTGCACACGCCGCTGGTTGCTCTGTGGCTGCTGGCGATGCATCTTCGGCTTCGTCTGCCACGCAGGGCAGCACATTAGGCAGCTGCATGATGAACAGCTGCGACTGAGGCGCTTCGAGAAAGGCGGCAATACTGCGTGGATAGCGTCCGTATTGTGCGGGTGGCTCCTCCGGCCCAGCCTGCAGGCCCACGTGCATTCTCTGCAAATGGTGCGCCACGGCCAAAGAATCTGCAAATGAAATCAAATGAAAACTTTCGAAAAGTTGCTTAAAAATTCATGCTTACCCGCTGCGTCGGAATTCGCGTTGGGTATGGCTGTTGCCTCGTGTTTTATGTTGAGTTTCTGGCTGTTCCAGAGGCCTGTGCAGCAAGTGTTGAAATAGTCATTAGCTGCTTCAGGTTATCTGTTATCTCTTGGGCACTCACCTTCCTTTAGCATCACCGGCTTGAAGTTTAGTTCAGTCTTATCAAGCTCGCTTTCCTCTTCCGCGGACTCGTCGTCCTCTTCGCTGACATCGCTGCCTATTAGCTCTCGCACTCGCTGATCCTGCGATTTATCATCCTTGCGCTTTCGTGTTACAGTCACTTCATCGCCGCCGCGCGCATAGGACGAGCCACCACCGCCGCCGCCACTCGTGGATTTGCGTATGTGCACTGCGCCAGCACCTTCTGAGAAAACGCCTGTCGTTTGAATGAGTGTGGAGTTGCCATTGCCAGCGCCGCGTCCGCGAGTTGCACCGCCAGCGCCACGAGCACCGCGGCGACCACCTCGCGCCTGGGTAAAGTCCTTGGACGTCTTTACATTGCTGTTGAAGAATTTATAACATAAATTTGATTTATTTCATAAAATTGCCTAGATCTACTCACATATTTTTGTTGCGTACCGCATTCAAATTGGGTGCAAACACTTTCTTGGTAGTCGCGGTTGCACCTCGTCCGCCCAGGGTCAAATCTCTAGCTGGCGTTAGCCGCGACATTCCGTTGGACATGTTACTCAGTGGAGCTGTTGTTGTGCTGGCAGCTGGCTGTGCTGCTGATGACGCTCTCTTGGCTGGCATTGTAGACTGCCAATCGGCACTGCCGCTGGCCAAATGCGGCCACAGAAGTCAACTATTGAATTAATTTCTGTTATTAACAAATGCAACGAGCTGGGATTTGGCGATGATTTGAGGTTAATTGAAAGAGTGTTGCAAAATGTATACCATTCGCACATGCCGATAAGCGTGCTACAGACATCGATATATCGCTGCACTTATCAGTGTTACCGTATACCAAGCAGTTCGTGTTGCGTGGTTTGCAATCTGCGCGGCATTTGTGCTCATTGTGTGTAAATATATCTTTATTTGTTGTCTTAAGTGATATGTAAAGTGCTGCTAGGCATGCAAAGAAATGTTAAGTGTGTTAGTGTTACTTGTTGATGTCATGTAAGCTTCAAATTACAGAATTTCACGTCGCGCGTCTACCGAGTTGAGATGCCGATCAGCTGTTTGTGTAATTTCAAGAAATAAAGCCGAATATATCGATATATAGCCAATATGGCAATCGTTTTCGCGGCTTGGCAATTTGATTATTATTTCAAAATAATAGATCATTAAATGCAATTTAAGCTGTAATGTTCTTTAAAGTTGTGTGTTTTTGTGTTAATGTTCGGCATCATGCAAGTTCGTTTGGAGTAACCGTGTAAATATAAATCGTAGTTGCGTGTAAAGTTTGTGATTGATCAGCTGAATAGTCTGTAATACAATAGTAAGTACATATTTACATGTTTTTATACACATAAATATATATGATATATGATAAATATTTATATATAAATATATATGTATATAATATTACATATAATACTGTTTACAATATGCATTTTAAATTGCGCTTTGGTTTTTAAGAATGCAAATTTGGTCAGAATAATATTTAAGATTTGTGTGTTTGTTAGAATTCGTTTTGTTTACAGGGTATTTCGCCTTCCACTACTTTTCTATAGCATTTATGCGAAGCTAATGCCATATGTTTACAAACGTGTTTATAATTTGATACGATTGCTTTCTATGTTTCTGCTTTAATTGAGTGCAGATGAACCAAGCCTAATTTTATTTTTTAGTTATATAATATTTTTTAAATATTATTCTTCTTAAAATATTTTCAAATATATATATTCAAAATATTTGCTTGTAATCCTTTTTAATATGGGACTACAGTAAGATCAGTAAGGCCTGATAATTAAATACATGATAGATCATGTCTGGCCGGGTATCTAATCTTCGAGCTTGAAATCGAACTATTCTATCTTGTTGGCAAAGTTCAATAGAAACATGTGAACCCGTTAATAATACTATTAGATACACACACTCGCTAATATATCATTGTCAATATCGACTTAGGGGCTGTTCCGCTTTAAAACATAGTCTATTTGAACTTTGAACAAACAAACCTTTTTGTATGAATAGCTTATGCTAACTGATTGAGTTCGATAAAAAGGTTTGTATCAAGTAAGCATTAGTTGCATTTAGTCTTATCATCAATGTTGCTTCACCTGTTTGCTATCAATGGAGGGCGAGTGTGCTTCCCTCTCTCTCTCTCTTGGAGAGATATTTTCAGTAATTGTGTGAAATGTTAAAACAACTAATGTCGTAAGTGATAAGCGTGGGTAAGCTCAGGTCGGTCGCTCAATTGAACGGGAAATAGTGAATTTCATAATGCCGCAAAAGTTTGCGCGCTAGTATTTCGGAAACACTCGCCGCGGACGGACGCTTTCGAGGGCAGCTATTAAACAAAAACATGGATCCAACTGGGGAGAAGACAGCGGCAGCAGCGGCTACCCCAACAAATCACGATGCAGAGTATATAGCAAAAGCTCTGGCGTTGGCATACAACAGCGAAAGCTTGCGCGTGGAGAGCTTTCACAGTGAGCCAATTACGCAGCGTGGCGAAAACTTTTGCAGCGTCATCTATCGGATAAAAGTCGAATATCGCAAAAGCGAAGATGCGCCGTTAGAGCAGGGCAAATATGTGCTGAAGGATTTGCTGCCCATTGTGGCCGAGGTGGGCTCCAATGAGAAACTAATGTTCCAGGAGATATTGCCCGCCATGGCACAGATTTTGGAGAAGACTTCGCTGGAGGAGCACAAGCTGAGCGCTGAGTAAGTGAGTTTTTTATCATTAATATTATATTTACTAATTTAATTTAATTTTTAGATGTCTTTTTGCGGAACGTGCAACAGCCAAAGAGATTTATTTGCTGGAGGATCTATGCGCACTGGGCTATGCGTCAATGAATCGCCAAAAAGGCATAAATCTGGAGGATGCTCAGGTTTGTGTGCACAAATTGGCACAGTTTCATGCTGCTTCGATGATGCTGCTGCAGGAGCAGCCGGAACTAGTTTCCAAACTGTCGCCGTCGCACTATGACGAAGGCTTGGATGATCCTTTCGCCCAGGTTATTGTGCTGAATGGCACAGCCTTTGGCGCAGATGTGGTGGACGAGCTGCCGGGCATGGCACCAATAGCAGCCAAAATGCGAGCTCAACTTCCCGCTGAGTATGAAACGCGCATCAAAGCTGTGGTAAATGCCAAGAATACGGCAATGCCAGTCATAGTCCATGGAGATCTCTGGCTGAACAATCTGATGATCAATGCTGAACAGAAGAAGGCCATCATTGTGAGTATTTGAGATTGTGCTAGGAATGCTTAAATTGTAATTTGAACTTTGCTTACCTTTCAGGTGGATTTCCAAAACTGTTTCATAGGCAGCGCCGCCATCGATGTACAATTCTTTCTATACACCAGTTTGCAGTTGGATGTGCTGCTGCAGCATCGAGAGCAGCTGTTGAAGCATTATTATGAAAGCCTCTGTCAGACGCTGACTGCTTTAAATTATACTGGGAGCACGTTAAGCTACGAGCAACTGGCTGAAGAGATGCAACAATGTCTCTTCTATGCCTACTATGCCGTCGTCTGTGAGCTGCCCATCTGCTGTGCATCCAAGGATGCTGCCGAGGACTTTACCGTAGACACATTCATGAGCTCGGAGGCCATACTGGCCAAACGTCGCCAGCTGTTCGACAATGAGCGTGTCATAGAGACACTGAAAGCAACCTTGACTTACTTTGATGAGCAGGGCATACTGGATCCATTGTAAAGGGGGGCAAACTAATCGAATGTTTTGCATTTGTATTATTAATAATATTTAATTTCTAGTTGATTGTTCTTGCAGCTATGTTAATGTTGAAAATTGGAGAAAATTGATATGTTTGTAGTATAAGCAGTGGAGTCTGTCTCTGTGTCTTATGTAAACTAGAACTAAATGTAGCCTCAATCAAGTTTTCTTCCAATATATTATATGATAAAGGCATATCTATATGACACTGAATAGAATAGGATAGAATTTGCACAAGCTAATCCAAACTAATAAAAGTTTTATATATATTCAAGTTAGTTGATAGACAAAGGACTTGGACTGCTACTAAACGCTTTCTTCGTTAGCCAACTGGCTGGGGGCTGAAAAGGAGTTATTGAAAGTAAAGAGGGCATGACATGTGGCTCTTATGAAGCTGTTGGGCTTGAGCGCAAACTTCTCTGTTTGGGTAGCTTTTGCTATTGCTATGACAGCTACACAAGTTGCATTACTCAAGTGTTTCGACTTGTTGTGTTTATAAATAAATTTTCGTGTCTGCCAAAGTTTCTGGCCAAGATTTACGAGTAAGAGTTGGCAATTGAATGCATGTGTGTGTGTTGGCTGCATTGAGTGCGATAAAGTTGGCATCGCTTACTCCACGTACTCCGCACCACCGTCGAGGTGCAAAATATGCAAATCGCTTTGCAGTTATTCTTAGAAAGTTGTCAGTTCGCAAGCGAGGCTAAGCCAAGCGTGCAACAGCCAAGCGTGGCAGCCTGGTAAGCAGACCAAAATGCACTTGACACCCTGCAACTTGTAAGTTGTAAGTGTTTAAAAAGCAATTTATTGTTTTTGCCCAAAACCCCACTCCACACTCTGATAGAGTGCGTTTTATGCTTTAGTCAGCTTTGCATAGTATTTTCTTGGGCTTCTCTATTTAGAACTCTCTGCTAGGCAAAATTGGAGTCGTATTTGCTTTCGTTCTCATGCCTGACTCTAGCGGATGCCCATGCACCAAGTTTGTCTTTCTGTTTTTTTTTTTTTTTGTGTTTGGCAACTGCATCTCGTCATGGACTGGCAATACAAATCAAAGGCATAAAGTCCTGTGTCTGCTGCTTGAAGGCATTAATTGCATTCTGCAGCATCACATTGCACTTTCAATTAGTTGCAAATGCCTTAGCCTAACCCAACCCAACTCCTACTGCATCGCCGTTGGCAAAGTAACAGGAAACGGAAGTTAAGTGCTGAGGCGAGGCGTTAAGTAAAATCCACCCCAAACTCGACTACAGCTGCCAGATGAAAGCAACAACAAAGCAGCATCCCAGCCATGACATTGGAGAATTATGCATTAATTGAAAGGCGATTCTGAGGGGTGCCTTGACTTACGCATAGGTGCAACAACTTTGACAGCAAGTAGATTTGTTTTGGCAGCTCCAGAAAGTTGACCCTCAGCTTCTGTCTGCAGTTGCAGCTTCAGTTGATGCAACTTAAATTCCCCTTCCACCTCATGCACTTTGCTGCCGGGCATTTTCGTTGCTCCCAATGCAAACAGCTAACTGTCTGACGGCCCAGTCTCAGTCTCTATCTCTGCCTCTGCCTCTGCGTTTGCCTCTTGCATTTCAAAATAGATTTATGGTTTTCTTTCGCCTTGCATTTAGAGGTGTTTGTCAGGCCTCTCATTGGGGTTGGCTCGTGCTTTTTGTTGGCTTTGGCCGCACACTCATTTGTTTATTTTGAATGTTAATTAAGGCTTACGATTACCAAAATTGGCTCAAGGGGTTTGTTTCTCTTATACTATGTATCTATCAATTTAAGTGTGTGGAGAAATGTAATTTTGTAAAAGGATTTGGATATGTGAAGCTCATATAAGCTTGATTGGCATTGCATTAGCTTATATATTTATTTGTATTATATTTTGGCTTTATTTGCAACTGGTTTTTATTGTATTTATAATTTCTTTGCCCTCTGAAATAATTTAATTTATATTTTATAATTTGATATTAAAGATTATGCCTTAGCAGTTAAAAAGTTAACACAGTCTTTCAGAGCATAACAGAGTTTGTCTTAATACAATTTGATATATACCCTATACCAAATATAAATATATATAACTAAACATAACTAGAACTCTATGTGAAACAACTTATTAAAATTAATATTAAGTTCTGTAAGTTGCGTTTAAAGTTGCATAAACTTTATAAAAGGGGCTTTATGCATTGACACAGGTCAACAAAATTTATTGAAATTTAGAAACCTAGAATTTGACTATAATTTTATGAAGTTTTTTGTTTTTTGCAAAGTGATTCAGATTTGGAATTACTCTTGGTTTCTTTAACTCTATCTATTTTTCTATCTATCAAGGAATAGCCATTGTGAAACAATAAGAATCATTGTCATTTCTTTAGTGTTAAAGAACAAACAAAATGTTTATATGGCTAGCAAGAAATTTAGATTTTGAATTAATCTAGCCCACAAAATCTATGAAAGGGTTTCTATCAAAAGGTTTTTCATATGCTGAATATAAATAGCTAGCCTGTACTATCTTAAATTCCCATTCCCAGTCCCTCTATTAATTATGCATACTTTTTCGAAAGTCTGTTGTTCTGCTTTTCATAGCTAACTTTATTACAATCCATCCTTATCCATTTCTTATGGCTACAGGGTATAAATTGTGTTGCTAGCCTACTAAATCTTGCGATTATTTTCTTATCACAGTTTTTTCAATTAGCTAACACCACTTCAGAAACTCTATGAGAAAGAGAATGAGGAGAGTGAGAGAAAAGAGAGAGAGAAAGAGTGGGTCTCAGCTTAAATAAGCGACGTGCACACAATTAAAGGCAATAAATTTGCACATAAGACCATAAATCAAAGTCCGATCATAATCGCAAAGCACAAACAAAAACAAACGCAAACCGAGAAAAACAGCTAACAAAAACTGAACTTCCTGACTATAGCAAAGACTCATACATATAGTCAACCCCCCAATGAGAGTACCCCAATTGACCACAGCGAACTTTGGCTGCGCGCTGACTGCGTTTATTAATTGTACAACTGTCTCCAATCATAATTAATGAACTTTCGGCACATCCTCCCACAGACTCGCATGTCCGTTCGGAATTCAAATAGAACTAAAATCTATGTAACACAAATGTATTTTGGCACACCATAAATCTTAGGTTTGGCAAATCTGTTCAGGGTTTTGGCTGCTTAATGGCTGACAGTTTCAATTAGGCACATTAAAGGATTTTCTAAGGCTTATTCTTTATTGTTTTATGAGTATTGAATATATTGTGAGCTTAACTGAATGAGATTGAGCTTCAAGTTTTTTTTAAATGATTTAAATAATGAAAAAAATTAAAAATATAATCATAAGGACTATCTACTAAGGATTATTCCCTAAATATTTATTATTTTATTTATTTATATATAAATTTATTATAGAATTCATGAATGAATTCATAGTGAACAATTTAAAAAAAATATAATATTGTCTTAAGGATTATCCACGAAGGATTATCCACTAAATATTTATTTTGTATATTTATTTAAATATAAATATATTATGGAATTCATACTTCTAGTTGTGAGGTAAAAGAAAAGTTAGAGAATATATTTAGAAAGTTTTGTTTATACCCTATACTAAATAAAAATCAGAGTTTCTGGGTAAGATGTTTTTGTCATGATGTTTGTAGCAGGCAAAACAAAGTGTGAACCAGCCCATAGGATATCAACTTGCTTAGTCAAGTTTAACAATCGAATCTAGCTCTGTCTGTTTATGTGTTTGTCAGATTTCGCGTACTTAAACAGCTTGAGACTTGAAATTTTACACATAAGTTCTTTTAGAGTTTTCAGTACATTAAATATATTTTATATTTCTCCAAAAAATAGCAAAAAACAAGTAAGAGTGCTCTAGTCGAGACTGCTCGACTAAGAGATACCCTGAACCCTGCGAAGATGCGATATTCAAATCATTTTACGCTTCTTTTATATATACATATATACAAACAACACATACACACACACACACACATGCACACGCACGCACAAGCACTTTCTCTGCTACTGCGCAGTTAACGCAGTGACTGCGCGCGGGCAGCGCTTGGGCTGCAGTATGGGCTATATGTTGGAAACTTATTTGTTGAATAGGTTTGCTTCTAGATGGACTTTCGTGATCAAACTTTTACAGCGTAATAATAACATTCATATGTATGTATTTGCCAAAGCACAAGTCTCTAGTATTTGAAATACGTTTTTTTCAAATTTGGGGGGAAGGGGGCGTGGTATCCAAAATCCAAAAATTGCAAAATGTTTGTATTCATTACACGGATACACACAGTAAATCTGAAATCTATAGCTCTAACGGTATTCAAAAACGAAGAAAAGTTATCGATTTTTATCGATAATAAGGAAATGGGATGAGTTATCGAAAAAAAATGATAAACTCGTACTGCGTAGGATGTACACGAGTATACATTTCAAATTTCAGATCTCTAGCTTTTGTGGTTTGCGAGATCACTGCGTTCACACGGACGGACGGACGGACGGACGGACGGACGGACGGACGGACGGACGGACGGACGGACGGACAGACGGACATGGCTATATCGACTCAGTTTGTCGAGCTGATCAAGAATATATATACTTTATGGGGTCTGCCATGTCTCCTTCTGCCTGTTACATACATTTTCACAAAAACATTATACCCTGATTTCCCATTTTCAATGGGTTCAGGGTATAAAAAAGGATTTCTTCAACTATTCAATATTATGATATTAAATATAAATTGAGAATATTTGAAACGAATTCTGTTTATAGCCTAGTCGATGACACCCGACTAGAATACTCTTATTTGCATATCAATTTAATGATAAGGGTTGGAATCATTGCCAACGCTTAGTGGGCTGATCTACAAAGAGTGTCCTCTTTCTGATGCTATACAGACTTTAGTCATATTACGTGTGTATATTGAGTGCAACTAAATGTTAGATCTATTAAGCTAAGCTGTACTTGTGCGTCGCCAGTTAAAGCTAATGACTTGCAATAAATAATTTTCAGTTAACAAAAGAAGCCACAGAATTTACATATGAATGCCTGGTATCTTATGGCTGGAAAATGTCGTCGGCTTTTCCTCCTTTTCAACCCCTCATCCATAGGTTTGTGAAAAATTGGACAGCTATAGCAAACAGCAAGCAGCAAGCACACATGATTACCATTTGAGAGTCGGGTTGGTTGGGGGTTAGGAACAGACCTTTTCATATACAAACAGCTAATGACTAATGATGCCACAATTTATCTTGACTGATTTGTAAGCAAGTGTTAATGTTTTTTAATCTACGTTACGTCTGTTGCACTACGTAGCACCAACCACCTCCCACACATGTGTGCATAATTACTTAGAATGAAAAGAGCTTTTGTCATCGTTTTGAAATTACATTCAAATTCTGCCAACACTGACTCCACTGACAACGCTGATAAATGAGCCACTGAAGGAAAACTCAACTTGCCTCGCAGCTCTCTGAAAAATTAACGCAATTTTCTTATTTGCATTTAAGCTCGGCGAGCAAGTGGTTGTATCATAAGAGCTACTCCTGATAATTATGTGGGATTTGCATATGTAATTTTCCACATTAATGCCTGCGACTGCAAAGTCATTCTGATTTGGAATTACTTTTGGTTTCTTGTAGGCAACAGTTTCTTTCTCTCTCTCTCTCTTTATATCTCTTTTTGTCTCTTTCTCTCTCTCTCTCTCTCTCTCTCTCCCTCTTTCCCTCTCTCTTTCCATCAGTCGATATGTGAGCCATAGTAATTATCAAACAATAATAATTCTATTTCAGTTTTTAATCTGCAAATTTTGTCTATGTGAAAAACTGCTTCGGAAATGGCAAAGTTGTGTGAAGAACTCTAAGAACTCTAAGAGCTCTTCAAAATGCTTATAATTTTGGACATGAATGACAAAATATTAGTATAGAAGCAAGTAAACTAGTGAATATCAGCAGGACTCTGGGTATTTTCTAGCCGAGTATTTCCTGCTAGAATTCGTTTGCCTGCTCGATGGCCAATCTTTATATTTCTATATTTATAATACTTATGTGTTCTTTTTGTGTTTTATGTCTCCTCTCTCTATCTATCTCTATCTCTCTCTCTCTCTCTCTCTCTCTCTCTCTCTCTCTCTCTCTCTCTCTCTCTCTATTTCTCTCTTTCTCTCTCTGTATGGGACATGTATAGTATTGTGCATGGAATACTAAATCTTCCATCATTTCAATAAACACAAAACTAAATTTTCCATCATTTCAATACACATGTTTCACAATACTCTGTATCTTTTAGAGAGAATATACAAGAAGAGCAGAAGTATTTTAAATATAGAAATATGAAGATAGGGCACAATTTATTTATATATTTACCAAGTAAAAGTATTAAAGCAGGAAATGCTGGATTGAGAAATACTCAGAATCTTGTTGCTGCCTAGTTTTCTATCATTTCAATGCATATGTTTCACAATACTCTACATCTTCTAAATGAGTAATTATTTATATACTATTAATATATAGCATTATATATGATATATATGTAAATGGGCAACAGTTTTAAGTGCTCTCTACATCATGCAAAGCCCATCTCCACTCCAAGCACCATTGCCTTTTCCATTCCACCCAAAAACTAAACTTTGTTAATGTAAAATATCATTAAGTACGCAAATAAATCTAATGCAATTACCTTAAAAGCGCTAAGCCATAAAAACATATATGCGCTTACTGCACTTTACAAAAAAAAAAGGAGGAGAGAATAAGATTTTTATGACATTTACGCGCGGTAATAAAAACTAAACAAATTCCCATTTTGATAGGAAATGCGAATGGCGCCAGGTCCAAGCCGAAGCCGCTGCTAACTGATTGATGAATTGCTCGACTGCGGGTTGCGGGTTTTAATGGCTTACAAGAGGCGACTGGGCGTGGCTGTAACGAGACATCTTTTATGTGGCCCACAGACATGGGCCAAAAAACTAATTACCTCTCTTGGACCTAGAATATATTGCTCGTCAGCTTTTTAACGGCGTCCGCTTTATAGACACAGACATAGATGCTGCGGTTTGGCACTTGCTTCGATATGTACGTGCATGCATACATATATAGTCGAGTATATATATATAACTATATAGTTTTAATGGCATTTTGCATACGATTTACAATTCGTGCTGCACTGCATCGATAAAGGGACGACCCTTTTCGAAGCACATTTACGACATTCTGTGTGACAGACGAGCCGGCAAATTTGACGCATAAAAACGCATCGTCGCCAGCATAAAAGTAGCTTGAAAGTTTTTTGGGAATGTGTAACAAATATAAATGTTATTCATAGTGCCAACAGCAGCTCCAGCCTGCAGCAGGAGCTACAGCTACAGTTACAGCTCCTGCTCTGCTTGACAATTCAAAATGTGTGAAAAGGTTTTTGACATTTGTGGGCAACAATGCAGAATTTATGGCTTGCTTGAAGCTGCCTTTTTGTTGGTTTTTACTATTAATTATGATTGGATGGCAGTTAGAGATATTTTTGTGTAACTCCTAAGGCTATAGCGGAGGGGGTAAAGTGCAGTTTCTTGCCTTTTGTTTAGCTGTAGCTTAATGAGAGATGGAATGTGTTGTCAAACTCTGCATCAATTAATGCTACATTTTAGCTACGATGGGAATTTGAAGCAAAGTTCCAAAATGCTCGTTCAAAAAGTAAATAGTATGATAGCTATATAGCTATTCTATATTTAATTCTATTTTTTATTATTTTTATTCTATATCTAATATTTTTATTCTATATTTAATATTTATTTCCAAATTTAATATTTTACATTCTATATTATATATTTTATATTATATATTAAATATTCTATTTTCTATAGTATTGTCAGCAATTGAAAAACGGGTAAATTGAGGCTTTTACGTAGAATTTAAGTTTATTTCGTTCGTCTACGTTCACAGATAGCCTCAAGTAAACAAATGCTTAACAGTTAACCAAATAATTAGAGCTGCTTAGTCTGCTGCACAGCTTCGTTGGCCATGTCCTTCTCCTGCCAGTCGTAGTCCGATGAAAATTCCGGCGTACTAGTCCGTTCAAACGAAGCGTACTCATTGTCATTAGCCAAGTCGTTCTCTATGAAATTGAGCGTCTTCAGATCTATGTCGACAACTTGGGGATTCACGGCAACAGTTGGAATTTCTTTGGAAGACAGCAGCAGAGTCTTCAATAGTTGCAATTGTTTGAGCTGCTTGTTGATGATCTTCTTCTTCCATACGTATAGCTTGGGCACGGTGAAGAGCAGCAAGAAAGCTGCAAGAGAGATTGAGAGATAGAAATAAGTTTCATTGGGATATATACTCATTCACTTACCCACTACTAGTAGAGTCATTCCATTGATATAGTCGCCCACAATGTTGAGACAGCAAAAAAATAAAAACAACTTGAGCGAATCAAGCAAATCCTCAACAAACAACAGCGAACGCATACGCAAGAGTATTGGATTCAGTTGTGAGACTAAGAGATGAGCCAGCTTCTCGGTGGTCTTCCTTGAAATGATGACATCTATTTCGAGATAGCGCTTCAGCGGATGCTCCATAATGCAGCTCTTGCGCAGCTTGCGCGCGCCCCACACGCAGCAGGAATAGACCATAGTTACCGATATGATTATCATACCTGCAACGCTTACCACGCTGATCACCGGATTCAGAGACATGTCCAGCAGCAGCGTCAGCGTGAGAATGAACACCACCGCCGTCTTGCGCCAATTTTGCCAGAGCAACAGCGCATGCCACGCCGCCAACATGGCAGAGACATTCTGCTGCATGCGCTCATCCAGATCCATTCTTTATGTCGTTAGATTAAAGGGAAATTATTGTAATATTGAAATGTATTTCAGGCAGCTGACGAGATGATGAGACGCCGACTGTGATTTCTATTATGTGAGCTTTGGGAATGTTCAGAACAAATGAAAGTTAAATATCTACATATGATTGACAGAATTTGCCTTACTATATTGATAAGAAATCTAAAGTCACAGACAACCTAATTTTGAGCTGGAATTTGCCCCTTTTACATGGAGACCATATGTTGCCTGGTGTTTTGAGTTACCGCCTCTTCATCTCAGCTGCTTACATTGCCTACCCAATAAAACAGACTTTTTTTGTGTTTAGCATAAGCAATTTCCCTGTCATATGTGCTCCCTTGTGGCTTAGACTGGCATCTACTTTGCATATTATGAAATTCGTAATATGTTTACTTAAAACTGATTGCATTTCTTATAAATATATATATACATATATTCATATATATATGTATTAGAGGGTAAATAATTGCATTTACACACACAGTTTGGTCGCTTTTGATCTGTTGCGCCAACAAGTGTTAAGTTTAACACTCCGACAGAACCTATTGAGACTCAAGGAGTTGAGCAAACATCGCTTGCAGCGAGGTGTCATCGGCAATCGGGTGTTCGCGAAGAGACCTCTTAGCCTTCTGTGGCCCGCCATCGAGTGGCATTTGCCAATTGATTTGTCAAAGGAATTACGCTGATATTTTGGGCAAATAATACAAATCAGTGGCGTTAAAATGACATCAAGTGCGCGACAACCACCCTCGAAATTACAAAAAAAAAAAGAAAGAAAAATCAAAATTGTTGTAAATTACTTGCCAGAGTCCAAGTGCTCAGCACTTGAGCCCATTCGACCGAGCAAAGTAAATAAAGAGTAAGCTGTTTCCACTGAAAACCTAAAAAAAAAACTTAAGTATTAGCTAAGATGTGTGAGATGTAATAGTAATGAAAATAGATAAAATTAAAAAAAAATATATATATTAAATATATATTTATAATATAAAAATATATATAAATTTTGCACATATCTTGAAATAGAAATTATCTTGCTTATCATGTATAAACAGTAAGGGCATTCCAGTATTTGTGTAAAATATGAATGCAAAATACATGTCACGACAGGGCGAGAAGAGAGAGAGAAATTAAATTAATTTACAAAATGAAAAGATTTGAGATATCTTGTAGAAGGAAAAATCCTATTGTTAGGCATAACTAAATTATTAGGGATAGTCCAGATGAGAATGCTGCATAAAATGTGAATGCTGCAAAATAATATGAATGAAAAGCGTAAAGAAATAAAAAAGGTTTCGCAATCTTGCTTATAAATCTTCTAGCGGGAGTGCTAGATAATATCCGGAATTTTGTATAAAAATTTGTATTTGAGCCAAAGCACATTTTGCTGACTATAATT
Organism: Drosophila leonis; assembly: GCA_035045365.1. Classification (NCBI taxonomy): domain Eukaryota; kingdom Metazoa; phylum Arthropoda; class Insecta; order Diptera; family Drosophilidae; genus Drosophila; species Drosophila leonis. Next base: position 9,525,924 of record JAWNPC010000262.1, on the reverse strand, counting down.
TCTTAAAGTTTTGCGTAGAGTTGAGGGAAAATATGTATTTAAGGTATGAAAATAATAAATAATAAAAAATGTGCTTAGCATATTGAGTAAGTTTAGGTTGTACAGATGTGAATGCTGGACCAGCAAATACGTAGATCATATAAGCCAAAATTTGAATGATGAACGATGAATGCAATATGTATGATCATATTGCCAATATTAAAAAAAATAGCAAATAAAAAAAATTAAAATAAAATAATTATAGAAACATAAAAAATAATAATAATATAAAAAATCTACAATATATAATTTAAGAAAAATAAAACATTTAAAAAGATATCGAAGCTGTCTTCCTAATACGACTATACAACAATTTCTTTGTTTCCATATACACAATAGGCATTCCACTTATACAGCGTATGCGCTGCTATTATCAAGTGCGTTGCAAATCAAATAAGCCTCAGTCAAAGCACACATGCCTATGCACACACACACACTCACACATACATAATACTCACACACATATGAGCAACATTGTCAACCATAAATTTAACTAATATACAACTCTGCCTCACATGCACAACCAACCACAACCCCAAGCCCAACCCAATGGCTGGCCAAGTCGATAGGAATGTGGTGCAATAATCAAGCCAAGACTCCGGCCAAGACTCGAATTACAGTTACAGTTAAGGTAACGCATGGCAATGGCCATAAAATGACACTGAGTGTCAGTTTCAATTAAACATGTTGACAGCTGTAAGGGCAGCATAGCCATAGCCAAATATTCAGCAGCCGACAGAGCTGCAGAGCTATGCCAGCATGTCTGAGGGGTTGTTCAAGCCATTTCGATTTTAATACAAGAAATTCCAAGCATTGTTTGGCCATGTATTGTATCGACTCTATCTCTCTCTCTCTCTGTAGATATATTCATAGAGTCTAGCATTTAAATGACAACTTTATTCCAGAGTTTCGCCCAGTTTTTTGCAACTAGCATAAGACGTCTTTGATTTCTGACAGCCAATTGTAAGAAAACATTCATGTCTATTACAATTTTAAGTAATTTTATGTGTTTCGTCCTTCATTTGCATTCATTCATTTATTTGTTTTGCATGTTTTTGTTTGTCGCCAAAGATTAGACGCCTCAAGTTGATTTTCTTGAGATTTTTCGCACACTTTATGCCAGCTTCGTGCTGTTCATTGACCAATTGACAAGTTGTCAAATGTTTTATTATGCTCTGTGGACGTGTTGTGTGCTGTGCTCCAGGGAATTTAGTTTAATTAAACTGCCGACTTTGGTAAATACGAGTAAATACGAGATGTCCTGCGCACACATGACGTTTGCATATTAATTTCCTGTAATTTTGATTGAGTTTTGCATAAATTTGCAAATGATCGAAAAATCAGAGTCGAGCTAAAGAAAGTCTAGTCATATTTTCCGTTTGCTGTCCAGACTTACCCTCGCATCAAGTAGCTGTAATGCTTATTGCCAGCCCGTAGAAGCACCTTCAAGTCTCATCTAATTGCAGCCTAGCAAATACTAAGAATTTTTGTGTCTTTTTTGTGTTGGGGTCGGGCTGGCACTGGGGCGCTTTGTTTTCGTCACGGGCGAGTGGCGAAAAGCAATCACAGAGCAGTTGCAGCTCCAACACAAATATCTGGCGCATTTTCCTTTCTGTCGTCGAGGGTCTTTTGTATTATTGGTGAAATTAGAATTTCTCATTAAAATAAGTGTTGCTGCTGCCGGACCCGGTTGACTTGACTTGAGACGTAGTCGCTTCGAGCAAGGTGCTCGGCCATGGCATCGGACTTAAGTTCCCAGATTTGCTCACTTCTACTCTTGCCGCTCATTAGTTGTGCCTCAAAACTGACAGACAGGCAGACAGACAATGTCTCAGTATTTGTGCATTTGTATCTTCATTTTTTTTGTTCTTTCTCCCTACTGTGCTGCTCCATGACAGCTCAAGTGGCAAGAGTTTCCTTGCCCATTGGGGGCAGCTGGGCATAACACCTTGTACTCTTAGCCGTTTGGCATTTTCAATTTTTAATGGATTTTGTATCCAAGTAATTAAAACTGCAACTCTTTTTCTATTTTCCTTGTGGATTTGTTTTTAGTCCTTATGGCTTGTCATCTGTGCTGCGTCTAATAGGCTTAAAAACTGAAACACTTAGCATTAATGCATTAAAAAATGTTTCTCATTTGCACTTTGATTGCTGAAGCAGCTGCTGATGTATCAGACGCGTACTTAAGTCAAACCTTTTAGCTACTCTTTGGTCCTAATTGTTTGCTAGAGTAATCCAATTTGTGGTTTTTAAGCACATTTAGCAACCCTTTTCGGGGCATATTTGGCGGGCAGTTTTGTCATTGATAAGGGCTGCAACTATCGGGGTAATTGTTAAAGGCGAAACTGATCGAAGCGGAAGTGTAGCAATTCTTACTCGGCTAGCTGAGTTATATTAGCTATATCATTTTGCTGCTTACTTAGAGCATCAGTAAGAGATCCAATAGTATGAGAAGCAGTGAAAGGTGTTGTTATTATTGTATTATGGTTTTTTTTTTTTGGGTTTGCTAGTCTGACAATATGCCGACTTCACTGAAAATGTGTATAAATTTATGAATATTTTTCTTCTCTTTATTTTCTTTTACATAAGTTTGATATGAGCTGGTGACTGTGATCCTAAAACCTCTTGCCTACTGCTAAAACCTCTTCTCTTCTGCTAAGACTACGCTACTTGCATAAAAAAGCCTGAAACTCAAAACCACAGAAATTCAAATTACCGAGACTCGACTGTAACGAATTTTTTTCAAGGGGATAGAATTTTTTTCGATTTATCGCGATTTTCGACTCGACTGTACCCTTAATTCTGCGAAGAGCTGATGTTTCAATTATTCTGTACTCCTTATAAGTATGTATAGTAATACATATATAGCAAAAGAACACGTGTACACATAGACGCGACCGCATAAACACGCGCTCTGCGCTAGGGTTGTGCATATGCGCTTTGCTATGGGAACTTCATTGTTAAATAACTTTTCTTCTATAGATAAACTAACTTAATCAAAGTTCTGAGCGTCACAATGACATTCATTTGTACAATGTATTTGCCAAATCACTAATTTCTAAAAAATTCTGGCATTTTCTATAGGTTCCGGGCATAAAAATATCAAATTATTATAGCTAAACTCATAGGGTGTGAGCATATACAAATATGTATAATATATTCACAGCTGCTGGTGACATTTTAAATGAAGAGAATACTTATTTATTTGACTCAGATATTTAATGAGTTCTGCAACTGACCTACCAATGACTGTAGTTTACTCTGCTTACACTAGTCATAAACTGGAACTATCATCTACCTGCATCGATTTGTCGCTAGTGCTGTGAGTTTATTCTAATATCTGCTAATTACACGAGCTACTCTATGCCATCTATAGATCTAGCTCTTAGATCATTTCATAAATGCAAAAAGGCAAGTGCCCAAAAGCCAAACTGCAAACCCCATTAATTTACAACAAATGAATTCAACTTAAACTTTAGCTTCGACTTTTGGCCATTTTGGTCATTCAATGGCGTGCAACAGTGTTGCAAGTGTGGCAAACTTTTGTGTACACACAGACAGACATATGTGTGCTGCGGCCAGATAGGATATCTGCACCCCAGCTAGCTACATTGTTGAGTAGGCAAAAGTTTTGAATTTAACTTTTGCTTGTTGCATTCAAGTGGTGGCATCAGCAGCGGCAGCCATGTAAAACAAAAACTTTATGCCAAAAGCCACAACAAACGCAACGGGAAACTGTTGCTGTTGCAGTGGCAGTGGCAGTGGCAGTGCCAGTGGCAGTTGCAGTTGCAGTTGCAATTGTTTGCTTTCTGCTCAGTTGTGTTATTATTGTTTTGTGGTTTTGGCATTGAGTAGCTGCTGAGCTGACAACTTCGATTCCCAGTTGCACTCACAATACATTCAGATAAAATACAATTTTTGTTTTTAATTAATTCTGTTTTAGTTTTAACATTTTATTTTTATTTTTAGCCTGAGACGTGTTTGGCATTCTGTGTCTGTTTAACGTCTTAACTGTTTTGTGTAGGTTCTGTTCTCTCTCTTCACTCTCTCTATCTCTCTGTGGCATGTGCAGCTTCTGTTTGCTTGCATTTGTTTATATTAAGTATTTTTTTTTTCTATCTTCATTATTTCTGTTCTGTTATTTGCTGTGCACTGTAATTAGCCACGCCCCCAGACTAGACTATGGACAAGACAGCTGGCGTCTGCTCTGCGTCTCCTGTCTCCTGTCTGTTTGCTGGCCAAAATTGCTGTGCATAAAGAGTTTAAGTTGACATTTTTAGCAACAGTTTGTAATTTGGTCGTCGCGTAACCCTTTGCCCAGATATTTGCTAATTTTTTCTTTCCCCTTTGCTTACATTTTACTTGCAGACTGCTTAATTGCATTTGCTAAAAGGCTCGCCCGCTGCTGTTTTGCATTTAGATTTCATTTTCCGCATTGTTTGCCAGCAAATTCAAGAGAAAGGTAAGTACGAATTTAAGAATTCCTCAGCATAACTTTAAGTTTTTAATTCTTTTCTTTTTAACTCACTTGTAAATTAAAAAATCATAAAAATATATTTCTACATATATATTTATACAAATTATGCATAAATGTTTATGGTTCAGCTGCATTTTTATGGCTGGCTTTCAAATTAAGTCGCTCAAGCTAAAAGCCTGCTTCATATTTTACGATCTTTGGACATTTTATGTTAGGCCTAACCCTTCGCTCGGGCGCTGTAGCAAGGGGTTTTTGGCACCCGCCATAACTTAATTATCCATATGAATCCTTCAGTTTTATTGCGCCTTAGCCAGCAGCGGGTCAGCCCTTTTAATTATGATGAGTACTTCACTCAGCTCTTTCTCTCTTTTTCTGCATCTGTCATATTTTTATTTATCTAAAGTGGCAAATCTTCACGGGGCCTGCTCATTAAAATGACATCAAATCGAGTCTGGCAAATGTTTTATTATTGTTGCTGCCATTTTCTACATTTTCCACTTTCCACTTTCACAGTTTTATGTCCAAGCAGCTGTACATCAACATAAATTTATGGTTTGGGCCGTTAATTTCATAAGCCCGTGGGCCATGTTCAAATTCGGTCTCTAAATTTTAAACACTTGCAACACATTTTAATAAGACGCACATCCTGCCACGCACCAAAAAGTCTTTTGTCTTTGCGGCTTGGTGCTTGGCTTGGTATTTGTCATTGTTTTGCGGTGGCGCCTCAGCGTGCTGCCACACATGCAACGCATTGCTGCGGTTGCATTTGTATGCTGGGCGGGCTATCTATCGGCTCTTTGAAGTAAGCAGCAGAGATATTGCCTTAAGGCTAAGCCTCATTTGTGGTCAAATTGTGTGCTGTGCGTCAGCCTAAAGTCGATTGTGTCAATATTGTGCCATGGCTAATGGCTAATGGGTAATGGGTAATGGGTAATGGGTAATGGGCAAATGGGCAGTGGCTAATGTTTGCGATAAGGATTTGCGTAAGTTGCGGCCGCTGCCTGCGTTCGATTACCTCGGCTCATATGCTAATTAGCGCCTGCCGATTAAACTTAAAGTGCTTCGGGGCCTTGCAATTTCATGCCATTTAATAGCGAGCCACAAACCCATATGGCAAACTTTTGCCAATAACAATCCAAGGCCATAAACTAGATGTAAAAACACATAAAATCATTGCATACATTTAGGAGTCGAATTACAAGTGCCCCAGAAAAAAGGGGTTGCTGCGAGTGCCACGTCTCTGATGGTATAAAAAGGAGTAGCAGCATTTGCACATTAAAAACGCATAAAAATCGAGAATTGAATTGCCAAACAACAACAACAACAACAGAACGCGGTACATAAAGTGGCCCTGAAGATAATATAACAACAAAAAAAGGCAAACAAATCTAAAAGTAAAATTGACGAAAAACCAATTGAAGCAATCAATTAAAATCGATCAATGAAATTGAATCACGTGTTACAATTTTCCCAAACCAATTCACATCCAGCTACAATGTGCTGCGCATGTAAAGCCCCCATCAACATTGAAGACAAATAAAATTTGCCATTAACTTGAAAGAAATTGTGAAGCACTTAAAGCAATGGGAATTACTTAGAATTTGTATATGTATTTATGGGTATATATTATAGTTAGTATAATATATTTATATATTTATAGATATCATAATCAGCTATGAAAAGTATATGATTGCTTGTGCAGAAAGTGTTCAACAACTGAAAATTATTATTAAAATTAAATTTGATATATATAAACTAATCTCTTTAATGTTTACATGAATATTGCAGTTCTAAGTACATGAGTTGTATAGCTAATTTAGGGATTGAAATAATTATTATGCATATTATTACTAAAAAAGTCACTGATTGCTTTTGCTGAAAGGTACAGGGTGGGGCAAAAGTAATCACCCGATGTTATTTTGCTGTAATTTTTTGTTTTAATGACAAACTTTTGAAATTTGTTTCTTTCATCCATTAGAAGTTGTTCCATCCAGTCGAGAAAATCATATCGGTCAAGTAACCGCCGCCATACACGCCACTTTTTATGGCATTTTTCTTCACTTTTATCAGAACTTCGCGTGACAAGTTCCCGCATTTCTGGCGAATCTTCTCCTTAAGGACTTCAAGAGTCCGAGACTTGTTGACCCGCGACTTCAAAAACCACCATAAAAAGAAGTCCCGAACGGTTAAATCTTCTGATCTGCCTGGCCAAAAAACGAGAGATTACGCGCCCTGGAAATGCTTCCTTCATTCAAATTTCCGCGTTGCTGCGGAGTGAACCGATTCATAGCTTGTCGATTTGTTCTCTGTATTTGTTTACTTCACAAATCTCAAAACTGAATCGACAATTGGCACCATTTGCAAAAGTTATAGCGTTTTTCTATAGAGTGATTACTTTTGCCCCAGCCTGTATTTACAATTAATTATGAAAAGTAAATCTTTTATAAAAACTTATTTTATTAATACTTATATATAATATGTCGGAGCGTTGAATATTTTATCGCCTTCCATTATAGTTGAAACTCTGCTCTGGCATAAGTAGCCCTGCAGAAGCCTTCTACATCCTTTAATTGATACTAAAATGCAGACTTACTTGGATACGATAAATGCAATCAGATTCTCTTCATTACTATGACAACATAACGTCATAGTATCATACCGATACGACATTATATTATATATTATAAGTTCTAAAAATATAAGAAATACAAAAGCTCTTGCTTTTTCTTTTAAGATAGTTGAAACTTTTTTATGTACATAGAATCTTATCTTAAATATTATCCGCCGCTAGCACTTACTTTTTCCTTTCCATAAGCCATAATAATCATAATAGGAGAAGCGCTGGTCAGCCAGGCCACGTTGTTATCTATACAGACAACCTGTTCCATTTTGTGTGTAATATATATACATATATATAAACAATATTCTGTTTAAGCGATGCTTTACAGTAAAAGAATACACTCGATTGCCTTAGCTGAAGAGTCCATTGTTAAAATTCCTTATCTATTTGTATTATAAATAGTCTACGATCTACTTATATGCAGCCCCATGCATATTTCGCTTAGAAGTTTGAACTCTTTCGGTAACGCATCAATTGTCACTCGGCTTGATAGTGAGTTCAGTGCTCTCTGTTAACCCCCTCGGCAGGACACACCCCCCGCCGCCGTCGCCGCCATCTCCACCGTTTACACGCTTACCCCTTGACATTCCGTGCTATCAGTTGGCAGAAGCGAAAACTTTTATGCGCTTGTTAACAAAAGCGTGAAATTCAATGCGGACGAACGCAAATTTACGACACTGCAAATTAAACTTGATTTTTATTTAAATAAATTGCATTTTATGCGCTCGGCTAGGATATGCGATGCCGTCGCGTCGTCGTCGTCGAGTCGTAATAATAAGCAGGCAACGGCCATAATTTGCACCGGAATATGACGGCAGGATATGTGGCAGTGGGTTTTGGCTCGTGTTTGGGCGACGGGCTGGCTGCTTTATGTATTTTTATTTATTACACGCAGCATTGCCAGGAAATGTTTGTTGATTTTTCGCAGCGCGCGCACAATAAAAATCGGGGCCAGCAAAGGCAAAAAAAAGCAAATTATTTTCTAGACGAACGCGCGTCGCTCGAATAAAAAAATACCCAGAAATTCTCCAAATTGTACAGAGTTTTTTTGTATAGAGTATGCGAAGGGTATTGTGAGTGTGTAATGAAATTTGAGTGATTGTTATAGATTGTTTTTTAACTAAATCGATTTGATATGCCTTACATAGCTGCAAACTTTGCAGTGCAAAGGACAAATCAAATAGGGAAGATGAAGGTTGTAAAAGATACAATAAGCGGATTTTTGAGAGAGCAAAATTATATTATAATATGTAGACGGAATATTATTATATATTACAATATATATAATTTTAGTTTTTAAAAATTTAATTGAAAAATTTATTATAATATATTCAAATTAAAATTTTTAATTTGTATATTATATATTTAAATTTATATATTTATTTATATATTATATATTTAAATTCATTATATTTTTAAATTTATTATATATATAAATTAATAAATTTATATATATAATAAATTTAAATATATAATATATAAATAAATATATAAATTTAAATATACATTTATTATATATTTAAATTTATTATATATTCAAATTTATTATATATTTGATTTTTATGGAACGAATTAATATTTTGTTCTTTCAAATTGGTTGTGATCTGCAAAGCTTAGTTTTTTATCTAAAATTTCTCCGAAATAGCTAAAATTATTATTCCAATTGATGTCCGCCTCGAGGTTAACCTCGAGGTTAATTTGATAGTTAGCACATTTTTTCTTCATCTCTAAAGTTACATCTCAGCAAGAGTATTCAGTTTTCGTTCCAATATCTTTAACAATTATTGCCTGTTTCTTTTATTTATTTTTTTTATATACGACCTCGTCGCCGCCGTCATTAAAAACGGAAATGTGATGCGTAATTTGTGCGCCGCGAAGTATGCAATACAGAAATTTTGAATGGAGCCAAGCGAAACGAATTGATAAGGGCTTAACAAAAGGTTCAATGGCTAACGCAGATGTATTCCGGTCTGAACTTCAAGAGCTGTTGAGCATATCAGCCAACTTAACTCTAGCAGTAGTGCAATTGCAATCTCTTGAGTAGATTTCATAAAGAAAGCTAGCCTTCATTACTTTCATATCTTACTCGACAGCTCGTATTTTGCAATAGTAGGGATTTTTGGTATGCAGCGTCATGACAAAGATGAGTCGTGCCTTCTCCTGTCGCTCGCCCAAAGGCTCGAAATAGAAACTCCTCAATAGGTGAGCCAGCACCAGTTTCATCATGACCATCGCATAGCGTTGACCCAGGCAGCTGCGCGGACCCGTCATGAAGGGTATGAAGGTGGAGGGCTCGATTTTTGGCTGCGCATCACGTGCCCAGCGTTGTGGCTTAAAGACCAGCGGATCGGGAAAGAAGTCCTTGCAGCGGCCCATATACATGGGCGAGATGATCACATCGCAGCCTTTGGGTATGAAGAAGTCATCTGGAAAGAATATATTTGCTTTACCCAAGCTAATCTAGTGATTTATGGAGCAGGCTTTTCTTACTGATTGTACAATTGGCTGTGGCACGCCGCGCTGTTATGGGCGCTGAGGGGTACAGTCGCATAGACTCCTTGATGCACATTTCCAAATATTCGAGCTCACGCAACTGTTCCATAGTTATGGCTGTGGCTGTATCTCGGCCACAAATCCGCCAGATCTCCTCGCGGCACTGCTGCTGATAGGCCACATGCAACGTCATGTTGTACATGAAAAACTTGAGTGTGGCTGCGGTCAAGTCGAAGCCACCAAAGATAATCGTGTCCACCTCCTCGCGTATGTCCCTCACCTGCAGCGGCTGACCGTCTGCCGTTCTTGCCAGCAGCAAGGAATCAAGTAAGCTGAGTGTTTTCTGTTGCCTTGATTCAACGTCTGTCATGGACAGGCAATTACGATTGGCCAGATCTGCGTTGAGCTGAGCCAAACGCTCTGTGATAATGCCTTCCGTAAAGCCGTGAAGTATCTTGAGAATTTGCTTCTCGCGTGCTGCGAGCGGCGTGAAGCGATAAATGAGGGAGCAGCGGTACAGCAGGCTCTTCAGCCGGGCGTCAAATATGTGAATTATCCTGTAAAGCAATGAGATTTTAGACACCGATGTCTATATGGGGTCTCTATATAGCCTACTCACTCTCTGACTGCATCGAAGTACTCCGACTTTTGACCCGACTGCGAGTTGACAGTTGTGCCCAGCGCCGTTTCACAGATGGTGTCCAGCGTGTAGCAGCTGATGAGCTGAAAGAAATCCACAGGCTGATTGGTGTTAGCCAGTGTGGCTAGTCGGGCCAGCAAGATGCGCGTCTGTCGCTCATAAACGTCCACAAATTGTTTAATCATGCCGTAGTTGAAGGCCGGCGCAATCATCTTACGTCGATGCATCCATTTATCCACGCCGCTGGTGAAGACGCCCTCGCACAGCCAATTCTCGAAGACGTGATAGTCCGAAGTCTTCTGCAGCAGCTGCTTAGCGCTGCAAAGTGCCTGAATATCCTTGGGATTGCAGTCAAAGACGTAGAACTTAGTGCCTAGCCAGAGTTTGCCACGATGATCCTTCAGATGACAGTTGATGAGCTCCGTAGCGCGCTTAAAAGGTCGCGGCCCAATAATTCTCGCAAAGATGTGCAAATGTCCGATGATTGGCAGTGAGGGCGGTCCTGGCCAATTGCTGGTCAGTCGATTGATACGCGTCTGGTAGCGATACGAATATACGAGGTATGCCAACAGTGCAGCTAGCAGTAGCAACCAAATCAAAAGTGAGCCCAACATAGCACTTTGAGTTCTTAGATCAAACTGCTCGAAACTATGGATGCATTTGTGAATTTAAGTAAGTCACAGTCACACAGCTGCTTCACAAAAAGTATATTAAATAGTATATAGATGTACAAAAAAATGCACTAATGAACAGATCACAGATCAGAGTTGCGAGCAGCGTATTCGGTATATACAAATCGATCGATTAGTCAATGTCTGGATGCGCAGCAGAAGTGACTCTTTTTACTCGGCCGCCAGCGCTTAAGTACCCCGTCTTGATTGCTTGATGATCATTTGTTTGGTATTCTGACAAATGTAAACAAATACTAGAAACGTATTGAGAAGGGACACTTGATCGCATGTGAGATACCCTATACAATAAATGAGTTAAATGTTGATAGGTGAATGATTGATCTTGATTTGACTACTTACAAGTTTTTTTTTTTTAAGGAAAACAAAAAACAAATGAATGAAAATAACTCAAGCTCTGAGAGTTATATTTAGCACCCTCATATATATTTCTAGACTACAGGGTATATTGCCATAAATTTGCATTGAGTGTACACAACAGAGTGCTTAGATTGAGTTCCACTCACTTGGCAAATAAATAAGTTCAATATTGTTATTGCGAAATTATAAATTTGATGAGTGATCACGTCCAATGCATACAAATTCTAGCCCGCGCGAGTGAAATTGACAAACGGTCCACTAGACGCGCAAACATCGAGTGTGCTATAATCGGAAACACCCAGATAGCTTCCATTTGGTCATTTGCAGCGCTGAGAGCTAGTGGAATTAGTTTGCTGATTATTTTCAAATATTGAATTTGATATTAATTTTTTGGCGCACGTGTCATGAAATTGTCATCTTTATTTGCTGGGCAATTTAATGAGATTAACGAAATACCTTGCAACGAATTAGATAGGTAAAGGACATATATCTTTAGTAATATTATGTTCATATTTTCTTATCAATATCATAAAACTCACATCCAAAGTTAGGGTAATTTCTAGTCGAGTTAAGAAGTAAATATCAAAATTTAAAAAACATTAACGTATAATTTTAATAAAATTTGACAGACAGGTTTTGTTTTTTTTTTGCGTATTCTTTTTGAAGTACTTGCGCAGGTAATTCGTCTTTTTATACCAGGCTCTTGAATGTCAATTTGCTAGAAACTGGAAACTGGAAACTGGAATCTGGAATTAAAAGTTTATGTATTTTCGGGAGAACTATAATAAATACGAAAACAAAAATAATAGACTAAGAAGTTTACTTGGCAAAGTTTCTGAAATTATATAAATAAAAACAAATGTTATTCAAAATAAAGAATTGTATAATCGTTAACAAAGTGAAAGGAGTATATTGGGTTTGGTGCAATGTACGTCTTGGCCTCTCTCTGGTGTAACAAAAAATGCTAAAAATGCAGGAGATTTGAAATTTATAATATATGATTGTATAAACAACCCAAGTTATTACCAAAAAAGATTAAACTATTTTTGGAGCGTGAACCAGTTTTAAGCACCGACTGCAACATTGTTACTTATTTTATTTTATTTTTGTATGCTTTTATCTTTTTATATTGTCACATTCAGCTAGCAAATTTATCTGACTAGCCTCACTTAAGTAAATTGAAATTGTAATTATAGCAAATATTTACACTGCAAACAAAATATTGCTTAGTCAGTTAAGCCCAACTGCAATAATTGCACTTTTTTGTTGCTAATTATATAGTCACAGCTTATAAATTTCTTTGAAATTCCAGAATCCGCAATTATAATTAATTAATATGCATATTTAAATGCAATTTCAAGCCAAAAATAGAGTGAAATATAATATAGAGTGGATTTTCAGACTTTATATAAATAAAGTTGAAACTGACCTAGCACTGGAAATAGTTGTGGCTCATTAAAGGTTTTGCACCTTTTTATATTTTCAATGCAGTTTTTTTATTCCTGTCAAATTAATTAATAAATGAAGTATATGCCATTTATATTTGCTCTTTTTTTTTTAAATAAACATGGAAAAAAATGGAAATGCTCTTGATTTACAATGGAAAACGGAGCAGACGGCTTGCTTTTTATTTGATATTGAATTGAAACAAGTGGACGTTGAATGTTGACTGAGAGGAAATATAAAAATATATATATATTACGAATTTATGAATACACATCTACACACACACACGCATCTATGATATGATATCATGCTATCCACACAAAAGCACATTAATTACAATTATTCATGTTTATTTGTGCGCAGCAACTTTTCTGTGTTAATTAGTGTAAATACACAGTTCTGTTCACCTTTTTTTTTTTATTCACAGCTCTTAGTGTGGCTGCATTGATATGCAAAATGAATTGAATGACAGTTGCTCGATATGCTCATCCATAGCCAGCATCATTTCAGACTCTCATTAAATGTATATAAAATATTAAATATTGTTAGTCTTAGGCATAAACCAGATAATTTGCTTATGTTCAAGGCAAAGGCAGGATGTCTTTGTCAGCGAGTGAGAAGTCCAGCAAATGCTTGACATAAATTCCATTATCTAATGGATGCCAATAAACAGCGCACACAAATAAACACACACACACAATCGGAGACAATCAGATGTAGATACAGTTGTGCACCTGACAGGACCAAAAGGAACATTGTCTCACATTTAAAATTAAAAGTGATGCGAAAATGGCAAGGGCCATACGAGGCAGGACAGTGAGGGGAGGGGAAGCAACGTTGCAAACTAATTTGAATTTATGCAAAGATGTCGAGCTGCCTATTATAAGGCTTAACAGGTTGATAGAAGGTGTCAATTAGCTATGAGGCGAGTTTTGTTATATGGAAAATATAATTGGCTGGGCTTAAGATAAGGAAGAAAGCAAAAAGAAAGGGCTGATATTATATATGTTGATATTTTTTATATTCATTATATATTATTATAATATATATATTATATATTATTGGAATATATACTATTATTTTTGGTGTATCCTAATATTTGTAAAATTTTAGAGTTCTGACTTTACTTGTACTTAAGATGAGCTAGAAGACTAGAAGAAGTAGGGCTGCTATTATTTATAATGATATAAATAATAAATATGATGATATAAATACAAATGTGATACAATCGAAACCCGTTGCTATATACTATATATTTGCTTAAACATAAACTTCAAGCAAAGAGCATTTCCTTGTCTTCGATTAGCTATATATAAGAATAGTCAACTATGGAGTAAAAATTATTTATGCCTTCCTGAAGCTTTATTATTTATATAACCAAATAAGTGAAATTTTTATATTCAGCTTTTAAATAAGATAAATAATTATTTACGTCATCATATAATATTTATAAATAAAAATAAATAATGTTCAAAAACTACAATTATATTTAAAGATATGAATTAAATTCAATAAATATTAAATGAATAAAAATAATTTAAAAATAAATTTAAAAAATATACATTTTTTATTTTTTATATAATTTACATCTTAAATTCTAATTATTAATATAATTTATATCTTAAATTCTAATTATTGATTTTGATCACTTATTTATTGATTTATATTTATATTTATATTGTTGTCATTTAAAAAGAAATTAATTCAAGCATAACATACAATTTCAGACTTAACTTTAGTTGACCATAGCCAAAGAAATTATTATTATTATTATTTTTTCAATATTAACTAAAATCCAAAAGTATTTCATTCATGCGCTTCAAGTCTAGTCATTAATACAATTGACATATTTGATGTTCTTTATTTTGTATTTATTTTTAATAAAATACATAAGTAGTACTTTGCCATATCTCAACTTTGACTAGGGCATTTCCAGTTCGTCATCTAGCAATTGACATTCTCTGCTTGTTATTATTGTTGTCTGTGTGCATGTAGAGCTCTGTAATTAAACTGCACATTATCAGGAACGCCACACAGACACACACACTGAGACACACACCCTTGGATATAGATATGTATAACAAGCACTTACACAGGCACAGGGAGCGCATAATTATGCAGGCATTTGCATGTGTTGTTGTATTTCCAGCACCGCCCCACCCCGCCCCGCCCAACTGTCACATTGCATTTCGGCCATGTGAATGAAATTAAATTTGGTCACATTTAATTATTGTTTATGCAAAGGCATCTTCAAAATTGCCTTATTGTCATAGAAATGCGCTGCCTAATAAACGACCAGTGAGTGAAAGGGCAATCCGATAGAAAATACATAGAGATTGATGTGAGAACTGAGATTGATGGATTAGAGTTGTTTCTCTGAGGCTTTACCTGGAAGCTTTATGCCTAAAAAGCGGCAACTGCAAATGCTGTCAGATTGATATCAAGATATGAATTGATTCTTTTTCCAATACAAATCTAAGTCAAAGTCTTTTAAGGTATTTCTAAAAAGGGTTATTTAAGGACTTCACCACAATGCCACTGTTCCCTTCTCTGCGCATCGTTTCTACATCAATCGCAACCAATTTAATTTCACAATTAAATGCAAAGACGCGATGCGTTTAGCATAAATTAACAGCATGTAAGTAGGCGCCGCAGGGTGCCAAACATTGTGAACGGGGGGCTTTTGGGTGTGGTTCATTGGTTTCAGGTGTTGCCACCAAATAAGCCGCCAGGCAGCGCTTCCGTTCTGTGCTGCCCACCCACACCCACAGCCACAGCTCTGCTCATGGTGTGGGCAGCAATTTTCCATTAGTGTATTTATTGCAGAATCTAATTTAATTGACGTCATCGTCTAATGCATTTAAGTAAAAGGAATTAAATGTCTTTAATTGTACGCTTTAATTAAATTAGCCAAGATATTTGCTAAAATACAGTCTTAAAAGGTCTTATGGATACGTGCGAATTCGCTTAAAGAAAAGACAGTTAACATATATCAAGAAGCAGCTGTAACAACAGTTGAAGTTGATGGAAATAAATATCGAGTCTTGTCTACAGCCAGACAGAAACAAATGTCATGCGTGTTCTTTTTGGTTTTAATATAAGCAATCAATTTAAGGTATTGCTGTTGTAGTGGAAAACGTGTTTAAGCTTTAGTTTCTTTAAAAATATGTCTATGAACAAATTATAATTTAAATATGCATAAAAAAAAAAACAAATCAGATTTAAAATACAGCTAAAAATTTATTTTTATAAATTGTTTACAACTTTGTTGTTCATAAAAAAATAAAACTAGTTTATGAGCAATCGTTGCTAAGCTGCTAACTACAGCTTGACAGGCACTGGAGCTAAAACTGCGCCTTTGAACTGCTTTTTAAATTAAGATTAGAAAAACATATAAAATTGGATTATTGATATAATAAATTATATAAAATATTATTTAGAAATATATATTTATTTATTTATATTTCATAAATTAGAAAATAAAACTATTTTATGAGCAATCGTTGCTAAACTGCTAACTACAGCTAACAACTACAGAAAAAAGGGAGGCCATGCGAGGGAGGCCATGCGAGGGTTGACGCTGGTCCTTATGGGAGCCAACGTTCAGAGCCAGGATCTTGCACAGATTAAGGATTTATATCAACTTAAACCTGTACCGCCAAAAATACAATTGGCGACGAACTTCGAACGTACTTGGAGGCCTGCCAGGGCTTTAACGGGACGGAGGCAGTTGCAGCATTGTCCTAGGAGCCATTTCCACACGATGTCACTCGTGAGTACTGAGGTCCTAGAATGCTACACCTGTCAGCCCAGGTGTCATCAATTCAAAATACAATTAATTTTCTTACGTAGTCCGTGGTCGGTCAAAGATATCACTCTACTAGTTCCATCCTTCTATTCGTCTAAAACCTCGCTGCACACATTAGTTCACGGTTGGTCTTTTGCCCAATCTTTATCCAGTGGGGCCGATCGTGGAGGCTGTGTGTCAACTTGAATTACCAGGGACAAGGATTGCTATTGGAAGTCACCGGATGAGTAACATCAGCATAGCCTTGCCTTGTATTCGTAACCCCATCCCACCATTAATAATATAATAAATTATATAAAATATATCATAGAAGTATATTTACGCAGTTATCTTTATTTTAAAAACCGTGTATTTTACTAGCTTTTCTTTAACATCTTTGTGCTAAATATTAACTAGAAAAATAAATAAAATATTTAAGAAAATATATTATATAATATCAATCAAATTAAGTCTAATGTCAAAATGTCTAATATTACTTAAAACTAAATATAATAGTATTAGTTCTTTGAACTGTGCGCTTTGCTAGCGATTCTAAAACAACTTAAAGCCAAAAGTAAACTGTAAAAAATTGAAATAATAATAATAATAAATAATATATATAATATAAATATAAGTAAATAATATACAAATTCTTTTACAATAAAGATAATATTCAAAGATATAAATAAATAAATTTTTAAAAATAAATAAAATGATCAAATAATATGCAAAACTAAATATAATTAAATAATAATTTAATATTTAATTTCTTGCTGTATGTTTTGATAGCGATTTTGAAACATCTAAGTGCAAAAAGTTACTTTTATAAAACAGATGGAAATATTAATATGTACAAAAATTATAAATTACAAAAATCGTCATAAGGACAGTATCCATATACAATATATAATATTAAAAATTAAATACAACAAATAAATTATATTATTTATTTTTAAAGCTTTGCCAGCCTTTTGCAGACTCAGCTTAAATATACAAAAAGTACTAAAATAGATACTAAATATTTAAAAACAAAAGAGAAGAATTATATTATAAATAATTTCTTACCATGCATCTATGTATCTACCTTTGTATCTAAGTTTGTGGTATTTCTAGCAATTCTTTAACCGTTTTGACCTTAAGCTTGCTTAACAAATAATTAAAATTACAATCACAAATTATATTAATGATAATAGTTAAAAATATATTGCCAGATAAAAATATCAACTAATAATAGAAAAACATATATATGATCAAATATACATTTCGTTAGTGATTCTTAAACAGTTTGAAACTAACTGAGAACCATAAAAAATGATTAATATTAACAAATTACATATTATAAAATACATTATGTACAAAATTCTTGACATCTATATATGTATATGTCATTGTAAAACTGGGCGATTTATTAGCGATTTTTATACAGCTGACAGTAAAACATTAAAACATATCAAACAAATTGAAAATAACAAACAAAATATATAATTATAGAAATATTACAAAACACTTAACAAATCTAGTAATTTAATATACAATTAACTTAAATATGTAAATAGTACATATTTATACAGTAGTATGTAGTATGTAGTATGTAGTATCATTTGTGATATATATTTATCGAGCATAAATTTGCGCCAATCAAAATGACGTGTTAACGTCTTGCTTTTGGCCAAATTTGCTAACTGAAAAAAAGACTACCGGTTAGCTAACCGCAAGACTTAATCAGCTTTATCTGCACCGGAGGTATACACGGGCATTAAAAAAGTAAAAATAATAATTATAAATATTACTTTTTAGCCGCATGCCTCGCTGCACAGACAGCAATGAAGTTGGTTTTCTTATACCCTAAACCCATTGAAAATGGTAAATCAGGGTATATTGGTTTTGTGAAATTGTATGTAATTTATAGCCATGTCCGTTTGTCCGTCCGCATAACTTGAATACTGTTATAGCTAGGGAATTGAGATATACTGTGTATATCCGGGTTAAGAATACACACATTAATTTTATTTTTGGATTTTGGATACCGCGCCCCCTTCCCCAATAAATTTTAAACGCATTTCAAATAGTAGAGACTTATGCTTAGGCAAATACATACAAAAGAGTGTCATTATTATGCTCTTAAAGTTTGATTACGAAAGTCCATAAAGAAGAAAACTTATTAAACAAATAAGTTTCCAGAGTAAAGCCCATAGGCACAGTCGCCACGTTAATTGCGCAGAAAGCAGAGCTCTAATATTGCTGTGAAATCTCAGCTTTGATTCAACTGAATTCAGTGAATTTAGCTCGCTGATCGGATAAGGCAGGCCTGGGAGCAATTATTATTTGATAATGCGTAAATTCAATTAACACAATCAACACCAACAAATTTTGCCGAATTATATGTACATACATATGTGAAGCTCAATTGTAAGCACTTCGAGATTATTTGTCTACCCTGAACCTATTGAAAATGGGAAATAATGGGTACAATGGTTTTATTAAAAATCAGAGTATCTCTTAGTCGGGCATGCCCATTAGAGTTTTTGTACTTGTTTTATCTTTCTTTATTTTGGCGTCGACTTTGCCGTTAACCTTCGACGCGAAAATTGTTTTGTACTTATTTTTTTTAGCATTCGGTTTAGCTGGCAGCTCACAATGCTTAAAGGTGTTTTTCAGTTTAGTTTCTGTTGTTGTTGTTGTTTGTGTTCAGGGCATAGCTGTGTTATGGGAGTACGAGTTTTTAATTGAAGGACGTCGGCGGCATTGGCGATTCGAAGGCGAGCCAAGTGTGCAAGCAAACTGGAGTTCTGTGGCAACCTCTCACAGTTTCAGTTAACAGTTAACAGTTGCATTAGAGCCCAGTTAGGTGCCGCTGCCAGTTGTCAGTTGCAGTTTGCTGTCGCTGTTCTTGTTGTTACCTTTAATTTACCTTTTTTCGGTGATTGTTGGCCGCGCTGGAGTCGGCGCAGCAACAAGTCACGTTCCGCTTAGCGGTGAGCGGTGTTTAAGCCGCCGTCCGGTTATTTCACTTGGATTCTTGGCAATTGCAGCACTTGCCGCTTGTCACTCACTCACTCTGCCAGGGTCAAACGGGTTTTAACTCATATTTTTTTTCCACCATATCAGCTGGGCAGGGACTGGCCCAGGTAATGGATGTGTGCAGCTCAGTGACCTTTTACCTGCCGATAGGCCTGCTCTAGTTGCAGCTGTCGCATATTTTAGAATATTATCCAAATATTGACACGGCGTGTGCGTACGTGACAAAAGACACGCAAGTGTCTTATCCTCTATGCAAACAATGCTGCGGAATGCTCATAATTAACATAGCTATACAAATGTTTCTCTAATTTATGCAAAGTTTGTTTCTTTACATTGAAATTATAATAAAGACATATTTAAATGTTAGTTATTAAACAAAGAATAATATGGTTTCCCTTGAGCAAAGCATTTTTATTTAGTTAGGCATAACTAAATTAAATTATAAATATGTTAAGTTAATATGTTAAGAGCTCTTCCCAGCAAATATTTAGTATTTTTACCTACCTGTATTATATATAAAAACATTTTAATTTGAATTATTAATAAACTCATTTTTACATGTGAAAATAAAGAAAAAGTTTTATATGTTTTAAGAAAAAACTTTTTTATAAACTTTAAAACTAGTTGACTATTTTAAAACGAGTTAAAATTACTTAAAAATTTTTATAATAATTTTTATATTTATTGAAATAATATATTTATTAAAATTGAATTCATTTCCAATTGAATTTCAATGTTTATATAATTTAATTTCCTTATCTATTTAAATGTGCGTACATTGTTTTGCTGACATTTGAACCACTGTGCACTCAAGCTGCACTTAAATAATATCACCAGCGGACATTAGCCCGCGACAGGTAATCGAACTCAAGAAACCAAAAATAATTTGTTGTCGCTCCAAATACATGGTTTTGCGATCGAGCCTATACGCATATATATACATGTATATATATGGTATATATAGTGGATTTGTTCCAACACAAAAGTTGTTGTATATATCTTTTGGTATTGATGCACAGCTGCTGGCATCTAATTAACACAACAGTGAGTGCTAAAAGTCAGCAACAGCAACAGGTGAGCAGCAGGTAAGTTAGCTCTCTCTATCGCGTGATCGCTCGCTCACTCACTCTCCCGCTCTCGCCGTTGGCCATCAGCTGTTTGGCTGCTTGGCTGGCTTGAGTCGAGCTGAGCTAAGCGCTTCGGCAGCTGCTTCAGTTCTGCTGTAAGCCGCCATCAGGTTGCACGCGTCGCTTTGCGTTTGGTCGCGTGTGTTTTGCTGCGGATTTACAGTTACACTTACAACTAACTCGTGCCGTGTGCGCTTGAATGCCAAATTTAATAGCCACTGTGCCACAACAATAACAACAACCGTTAACGGCAACTAGCGTTTAATTTAAAAACGTTTTCAAACTGAAAAAAAAAGAAAAAGACACAGAAACAAATATATAAAAAAAAAACGCAAATCGTTTACTTTCGTTTTTCCAACTTTCATTTTTGTTTGTCGCACTCACAAGTTTTCATTGAAAAAAGTGTCACTGTCACAAGCTGTGCTATATTACAAAAAAAAACCTCATCAAAAGGTGATAACAAATCGAGAGTTAAATACGACAAGTTATTCCGACAATACAATAAAATAATAAAATTAAAATAAATAAATAAATAAATCAAACATATTCGATATGGCGCTCATGGACACCGCTTGGCGCTGCCGCCTGATGATATTTGGAGTCGCTTCACTGCTGCTGGTTGGCGATCTCTTTGGCTATGGCGGCTACAGTGTGCGCGGCGTTAAATCGGATCATCCGGATGAGGTGGGCGTGCAGGGTGGGGGTCCGCCAACCGGACCAGCTGCTGCTGGCAAGTTTCAGCAGAAGAATGCCGAAATCGACATAGGCGAAGGTGAGTGACTTCATGCCATATTCCCATATACCATATACCATATTCCATTTGCATTGCATTTCAATTTTGTAATCGAATTTGGGCTTTTATTTTTTGAGATACGCAAATTTAAGCTTGACTTTTGTTTAACTGTTTTTTTTGGCATTAACAACGCAAATTTTTACACACTTGGCACATTGCAACACAGCTGTCTGTCTCGCTCGCTCGCTCTTTTTTTATGGTTTGCTTCATGAATTCAGCTTTCTGTGTTGCCTGTTTTTTATTTTTTTTTTATAAGTCGCGCTTTATTTGTTTGCATCAAGGTCAATTTCGATTCATAAATGGCAGTTTCATGCTTTTTTATTTGTAGTGTAAAAAGCGGGCAACACGTGTAAGCGAATAATTGAATAAAAGCTTTGCCAGCTAACCGGAATTGACTGCCCTTATATATAATAAATTATAAATTTTAATGTTCAATTTTTGTAAATTGTCAATTATGACATAATTTTTAACAGTTGACTTACGTGAAAATGTAATTGCTTTAAGAAATGCTTTTTTTTTGAGAAACTCTTTTTCGTATTATTCACACATAACACTCGGATTCTAGGCAAGGCTTTGTTAAGCTCTCACTGGGAATTTGTTTAGTTGCCTTTGTACCCATGTTGCGTCGCTTAAAGCTTGAGCTGTCTAGACTATTTCATAGACACTTAAATGTTGACATTTAACAGGCCATTTAAGTGCTGGCCAAAAACACATTGCTTCGCATTTTAAGCAGCTAATTAAAAAGTTTCCATACGAGTTTTTTGTCTAACTATAAAAAGATTGTCTAGAATTAAAATTAAATGTTTTGTATGACATGCTATTTGCTGGTTCATTTGTAAGCTTAAACATTATCTAAGATACCTTTTTTTAGGTAGATAATTTGTGCTGTCTATCTGCACTGCTGCCTAGAATTAGAAAACAAAGATTAGTTTGATAATAATATAATAATAAAATGAATTTTGATCTTTAGTTCCTCTCAGTTGATAATCTCAAATCTGGTTTTAAATATCATAAATTTAGTTTCATTAAACTTATTTTATCCACTTATCTTCTAATCTAAAGTCCAGTTTAATCTGATATATATATTTTGCTTAGTCAGTTCTCAGCTAATATGTGCAATTTGCTCATGCAAATGATTTGATTTTGTTTCCCCTGCAAGTCACGCAACAGATATCGAAGACGGAATTCCATATTATTTAACAGTTTGCCGGACATGGCATACCCGTGCCCGTGCCCATGCCCATGCTGCACAAATGTTTGAAGCTTTCGAAGCACATTTGTAACCACTTTCCAATGCCCAGCGATTTGCATAATTTTATAGAGTCATGGTAGGCAAGTGACATAAGAGTCGTAAATGTTTTTTTTATTTTTTCTTCGACATGCGGCTACGATTATGCAATGCGGCGACTCGCGATAGGCACACGAGTAAAAAGCTCAATAATAATAATAAAAAAAAAGTTAATTAAATTAAACGAAAGTCAAAGTGCAGCCTGAGGCAGGTTTTGTATGGGCAAACGATGTAGCTGAAGAATCTATTCAAATTCGTCTTCAATTATGAGGTCGAAAAGCTTCAGAGTGATAATATTTTGAGAGCAGCTCATGCTTATGTGAATGTTATCTGTAGCAAGTGCATTGAAAGAGATAGTATTATGGCAGTAGCTTAAGCTCTTGTCAAACTTCATGTTAATATTTACGATTTAACAGCTTAGCAAGTGCAACACAAAATATATTGATGGAGTAGTAGCTGAAGCTCTAGTCAAACTGCTTGCTAATATTTAGCATGTAGTATATTAAGTGAATGTTAACTTGAGCGAGGTTTCAGTCGAATTAATTTTGTTATCTCTGATCGGATTAAACCTGATTGACAGTAGCTCATACTCCAAACATGTTAATTTCTTACAGTTAGCGCTTAAAGTAAATGTTAACTTGACAATTGAGTGCTACAGCTGTGAAATCTAACCGGAATAACATAGTTCATTAACATGATCTCATCTGCGATCGGCTCTGAGGTCTCTCTCGCGTCTTGGCTGATTTCATGTTTGTGTGCTTGGGTTTCTGTGTTTCGCTTGCGTCGAGGTGAAAGTGGAAAAATGCCAAGCAAATAAACTTCACGTAATAAAATCAACGAACAGCGACAAGTTTTTCTTTGCTTCCCTGTCGCCTTTTGCATGTGCTGGAAATCGGTGTGGGAAACTGCACTACAACTTTCCCAACTGTTCGAGAAGGGGGAATCTTTCACAATATTTCAATGGCTCTTTATTTGGCAGAGTTTGAAATTCCAATGCCGTGCAGATTGTCTAGACACAACTGCAGAGCTGCGCTCATTATGCCAAGTCAACAGGAAGTTGGCGGAACAAAACAATGACGAATGCTTGAACACAATACTTCAGAAAACTTGACTGGACCTGTGCTATTTTCATGTATATTGAACTGATTTAAAGCGAAGCGTTTGAGCCATTTGGAAATGCCGGCCGAAAACCAGTTTCAATCGCCACTCTATAAATGATTGCAAACTAGTTCTACGGAAATCGAGAGTGCCCTGAAATTAATTCTCGGCTATTGCATAAAATCGGTGTTAATAGCTTGCAAATGGAATTTGAAAAGTTAACAAGGGTCATTATGTTACAGGTTTCGTTCACTAAAACGAAACGAGAGCCAATCCGAGGTTTTTTTTTTACATGCATTTCACGTCGCTTGGCCAAGACAAGTCGCGGATAAGTGCAGTGCGTGATAAACATGCAGAACTTGCACTTATTTATCGAGGCCCAATCAAAGCACAGACAGTACGTGCACTTAGACACAAAGTGAGCTCATTTCAGATATTGTTTTGATAACAATCTATGACTCGCTTTCTTCTGCCTCAGAATCATTTTGAATGCATTGCGATAGTCGTTGGCAATCAGGTTTGGTTTGGAGTCAAGCTCCTCCGCCTAACAAACAAACTTGGCTAATATATTCATCTGGCCATAAATTAAAAACCACAAATTAGACGCCACCCTGCGCGGGTTGCGTCACTTTTCGCAGGTTTCGACTTCTGTTCGCGCTGCAAAACTCTTTTCCGCGTACAAAGTTCAGTTGGATGGGTGGGCTGAGGGTAGCAGCAGGGACAGCAGTTGGGTTCGCTGATTTGTGGTTAATTTCCAATAACTGCCAGTTGGTTTCAACTTAAATTTAATATTTATACAACACCATAATTAATTAAACTAAACATCGACCAAATGACTAAGCAAATATTTGTCTAACCGTTGAAATTCGTTTAGGAAAAAATCAAAGTTCAACGCACGTTTTGGCCTTGCTGGGGGCGAGTTCTCACTGTGTGTGGAGTGACCGTTCACATTGCTTATAAGACAAAAACAAAAATGAAACAACAAAATATTTAAACAATTCGCAACATCGAAACTCCATTCAAATATTTAATCAACCGAACCGAAATTAAAAGTGAAATATTTACAAATGTTTTATTTTTTTATAAATAAATTTGAGGTTGTTTGCCAGGGCATCT
The DNA here is from genome assembly GCA_035045365.1 of Drosophila leonis. Taxonomy (NCBI): domain Eukaryota; kingdom Metazoa; phylum Arthropoda; class Insecta; order Diptera; family Drosophilidae; genus Drosophila; species Drosophila leonis. The sequence goes on along the minus strand of JAWNPC010000262.1, from coordinate 9,500,930 downwards.
TCTAGAGTCGCACACAGCGCTTGCAATTTATTGAACTGTGTATTTAAGAGTTAAATATTTGCGTAGATGTTTAATTAAAGCCAAAGTTGCCACAAACAAAAACAATTTCAATAATATAAATGCGCATTCATTGTTAAACATATTTCGTTTATTTGCGAGTTTAAATACACTTTTATATTTTTATAATAGAGAGAATAATTCTCCGTTAATGTTGAATATTTGCTATTTTATTCGAGCTAAAGTCTTACAATTATTTTTCTAATAAACTCTGTTTTATTCTTGTTTAAACAAAATAAAATTGAGTTCTGTATAATTTCAGCAAATATTTTTTGAAAAATTTTGAAAAAAGCTTTCAAATTAGATAATATTTTTAATAGCAAATTTTTATTTAAATATATTTGAGTAAACTTTAAAACTAAAAGAAATTCTACATATTTATTTTTAATTTTTAAATATAATATATAAATAGTTTTCAATTTTACTTTGCTAGCTGAATAAAATTAAAAAAAATGCATTCGAAAAAAATTGCTCAAAATTATTCAGCAATAATTTGATATTTTGCCATATTTTCAATAATTAAAACTGGTATAAATATTTTTATTTGTAGACTTTAGAATTTATTAAATGAAATTCCCTATATTTTTATTATTATTTTTAAATACAATATATAAATAGTTTTCAATTTGAATTTGCTAACTGAAATATAATAGTTTGATCAGCAAATTAACTTTTACGCTGGCTTGAAGATATGGAAATTTGATATGTTTCTCTCTCTCTCTCTCTCTCTCTCTCTCTCTCTCTCTCTCTCTCTGTCTTTCTCTCTACCTATCTATAATCAATCTTATTTCATATGGCTTCCACAAATATTAAGCTATTTATTTTTTTATATTAAACACCTCGCACTTAAGTGTATTTCAAATTCGACTTAACATTTCTTAGAAGTTTCTTTTGTGTTGATGCCCAAAATATTTATGAATTTCGCTGCTGTGGCCTTGATGTGTTAATTTTTGCTATTCGTGAGAATTTATAGCTATAAATTCCCAAACTTGAAATATCTAAACGAAGTGCAAATGCAAAATGAGTTAGGACTTTAAATTTTTTGAACTAATCAATTTTTACAAATTTTAGAACACGACTTTGATGAATTCTCGGCAGCAGCTGCACTAAAACCCGTGACAGCTGCGGCCATGGCTGGAGCCAATCTGAAGACCAAGTCACAGCTGTCGGACACCATCAAGGAATCGTGTCTGCCCAAGATGCTGTGCGAGCTGGCTGCCAAGCAGGAATACCAGTTGAGTGAAAAGGAGCGCGAGCTGCTTAGATTGATAAGGTAAGTGTGAGTCGTGAGTCGTATGTCGTGATCAACTGTATATATATATAAATATATGTAGAGATCAGCTAGAGCTTGTAGTTTGACCCTTTTAAGTGAGAGCAACTATAAGTAAAAACATTTGTTTGATAATCACATTTCAACTGCTGTTGATCTCTGATCTGTCGGGTCGTTCAATGAACTAAGCTCAGTTTACAAATAAAAGAAGATGCTTACAACACTATTGAGTACTTGGCCTTGTTTAGACAACAGCATAGGCAATTCCACTATTGGCTTGTGTAATGGCTGAGCATCGATCGAGCCTAACCTACCTCACATTGACGACACGACGCGACGCGACGCGACGCTGTCGCGCTGTAACCTCGCACTTGAGTCGAAGGTGAAATGTTACCTATACTCATAGTATACAGAATCGTTGTGTTCTACTGAGCAGCTGTCTACACACAAGGTAGCTTTTTGAGACAAAGCTGAAACAAATACGACCCCGCATGGAAACCCTGAGCTATGCATGCTTTATATAAATAATATTTAGACTAATTTACTAAATGAAACTTCCGCATTTTGTTGTCGTTTTTGCAGATCTCCGACTATGCCCTGGATGATGAATATGCCGCCAAGTAAATGGTATTTTGCTGCCCATATGGGCGAACTGATGCGTCATACTAGCGATAATCTGAGCGGTCCCATGGGCTGTGCCAATCTCTGGCCGAGCTGCCCCATCAGCTCCAAGAAGCTAATGAAACTCAGCTATAAGGTGCGCGTTTAAATGCCACCCAATGTGATCATAGATTATTAAATTAAACTCTAGATGTAGTAGGCGTACGCACACACACACAGATGTACACCACACACACACACACATACACACACATATATATACATACATATATAGAAGAAGATGATTTTGTATCTCGATGCGGGCCCCCAAGCTGAAGAGCCTTACCTATTGTACCATAAAATTTTACGCTCTTCAAGGCCCTCGGCTGGCTGCAAGCAATGACAAGTGCCTTCATAGTGTTGGAGCCTGTGACGGCATGACTGATGTGACAATTTGTAATTTGTATCGATTAGCTCTAAGTGCGCTAAGTAGTCATTAAGCGTGGCTAGTCTATCTCAATTATATTTTAGTTTTCTTAGCCTTAGTTCGATGCGCGTATAATTGTAAATAAATGCATATTGTTATTTAATATGAATTTCCAAGTGCTTCTGCTTTTGCTGTGGGTAAGCTAATGATACAACTATTTACTATATATATATAAATGGCGCTGCATCATCTTTAGGCCTTTTACTAGCTAAACGCCCTTCGCATTTAGCTATGGAAAGGAAAATGTATTTATAATTGTTATTTTTTAAGTGCTAGGAAATGTCGTATTAGAGCTAATGGCAATTGTAATATGTGTGTGTTTGGCGGCGGGTCGCACTTCAATCAAGCTTTGCAGTGTGACCAAAACCCAATCACGATAAGCCAACAGTGACTAAACACTTTCGTTTCTCATTAGGCGAGTTTTTACTAAATGTGCTTGAAACTGATTTCCTCATCACAATAATTATAGTGTAGACTATAATATCTCAACATGATCAAGCTAGATTTCTGTATAGAATCAACTACTGTTCAATGTCTGAGAATGAAGTGTGAATATTGTTCAAATTTGAATATCTGCATTTGTGTTGTAATAACTGAAGACTATGACTGTCTGCTGTTGAAAGGAGGTGTGGGCTAAAGACATCTGCATAAATAAATAATATTGCGTTTTCAATTGTAATCACTTATTGCCTGATATTTATATGCCGTTTAATAGCTCACATGTGGATTGCATGCAATTGCTAATGCTGTCTTATTTTCTTTTAATTTTATAATTTTGTATAGCTTGTCTGGGAGTCAACATTACTTTTAACTCTAAGCATTAACTATTAAGTGGGCCATATAAACATATACCTTAAATCTAGAGCTTTTTATTCTTTCTTCTATTCCAAAATACTTCGAGCTGTTTAGTTTCCCCAGTTGTCTAGAGAATGTGTTCTTTTCAGCCTGTGCCTGTTGTTATTGATAGCCAGATGAGCTGTGAGCTGCTTTGGATGCGCCGTCAGTCTATTCTCATATCTAGAGTTGTGTCCCGCAATGAATTCTGTCACTGTATTAATATCTAGATCCCATGTAGCACTGAGTTACTCACAAGCCACAATCAGCTCCAACTTTGTAGCGTTATTTTTTTTGCAATATATTATATTTGAGCCATAAAGCTATTCCATGTAGAAAAGTAAAGTTGGCACAACTTTATTTTATTATTTTATTTATTTTTTTATATTTATTTTAAATTTGTTTTTAAATTTATTGTGTATTCATTTTTTATTTATTTTTTATTTATTTTTTTATTATTTGTTTTTTTATTTATTTTTTATTTATATTATTATTTTTTTTAAATTTTATTTTATTGCAGCTTATTGTCGTTAGCTCTATAGCGCATTTTTAAATACACCTTAACTAGTGAGGTGGCTAAATGCCTTTATTTCTACTAAATCTAGTTTCTTTTTAATTTAAGTCACTTCTGAGATCCAAGGGGTGCAATCTTTTCAGTCTTCTGTTGGTTGTATTGGTGACTTAGTTGGCTGCAAGCTGGTTTGGGCGGATATTCTGTCCGCGTACCTTGTGCTGTGTCGGCCAATGAGCTCAGCTTTTGTCGGCGTACAAAATTTCAGTTCATTCCGCTCCGATCCATTTCCTTAGTGCTTTGTTTTGAGTAGTTTGCACTTTATTATTGTGTGTACTCGCAGCAGATCCTCATAATGGCATTGCATAGGTGAAGACTGGAGCTACTATTGCTTTATATATCTTTCTACTACTATGCAGTGATTATTTTGCTATCGTTTCTAAGCCTAAGTCAAGGTTTTTGTAGTTTGAGCTGACTGTCTGAGTTATGTGCGGGCCGTATTTGGCACAGCTATTTCCTTGTAAATGGTGGCTTTGCTGTTTGAAGATATTTGCTGGAGGCTCTCGGCAACCAATCCAGTGTTAAAAATTTCATTTTGCATACGGTCATTCAGCTTATTTGTTTATCTGTTTGTTTATCTGTCTCGGACAAAGGGTACAGTGTTGGACCAAGCACACCACCCAAGAGCACTGCAGCTCCGATTGTTCTAGTTGAGGATAGTATCTGTTACTTGATAGCTTCTCCTTATGAGTTATGAGAGTCATTTCGATTTATAAATCAATCCTCAAATTCATATGCAAATTTGTATACATTCCATTGTATACTTTTGGGCGCAGTGCAATAAATAAGGCACATCGAAAGCCAATTGACTTAAAATGCAAATCGTTTGTTGACATTGCACAGCTCAAACGAAAAGGTACTAAAAAGTGGGCACAATATTTGGGTTCGCTGATTGCTTCATTGACTATGCTCGAGGCGTAAAAATGGCCACACACCCTGAAGAATCTGAGCGAAATGGCAGCATTATGACAAACATATTAAGTGGTTAATTAAGTGTTAAACAATAGTCGAGTTAAGAAAGTAAACAACTCAATTCGCTGAGCAATTCTAACGAATTTATGGCGCAGACATAAACAAGTCAGCGACATGTGGACTGCTCTGCAATCGACTTGTAGGACTTGTGTGTGGCATAACCATTATTATGGCGCCCCAAACACGTTGCGTTTGGCAAGAGCTTCGATTTAGGCCATGTGGGCTTGCCAAAGACCAAAACTAAAAGCATGTTAAAACAATCGCGCGAAATGACGTTTTATTTTATTTGGTGCCTTCATTGGATGGCTTAACAGAAACAATCAACAATAAAAGTAAACAATTTGTAATATCAATGGAATTGGGTCAGTCAGCCGGTTGTTACGCTCGTTGCGTGCCAAAAGTGGACCTCGGCGCACTTTCATTGTTTCGTTTTGGGGATGGCGACCAGTGCAGCTCTTATAGTTTTTGGTCTGACATTTGACAAGTTGTTTGTTGTTGTTGTTGTTGTGCAATGTGTGACGAGTGCCGGCAAGTGCAGCCAGCTTATAAGACTTTCAACAGACAGTCAAACTTCTATCAGTTTGTTGGATTGCCTAATATTTCCGCATTGCATTGGCCAAAATGCAAAAGGAAAGGTAAACACTCTCACTCACTCTCTCTCTCTCTCTCTCTCTGTCTCTCACTCTTTCTCTCTCACTCTCTCCAGCCCAGTTTCCACTTGAATCCGGACCTGCGAGCGTGCAACCAAAACGGCAACAAGTGTCAGGCAACTGGAAAAACATGAAAGTTGCGCGGCTCAAGAAAGGAAACATAGCAACAACAACAAACATGAAACAATTGTTGTAGTCGAAGCATTAATACCCTGTAAATGTTTTGTATGTAAATTGTATGAATGTAAAAGTTGTGGAAGGCTCTAAATTGAATTATTTTATTTTATTTTTATTTTTATTTATTATTGTCTTGTCTTCTTTTCCAAGACTGACTCTGCTTCTATCGATCCCTATCGATCGTTCTTTTCGATCCCAATGCCAACTATGGATGGCATCAATGGTTAACGATATCTGCTCCATACCTAGCTGGCCTACTGCAAAGTATTGTTTATTCAAGTAAACTGCTTAAAGCTATTGATGTCTGACGGGATAAATTGTTTGACTAGCAATTATAATAACATAATAACAATTATTTTTTTCAAACAATTTTGATTGTTGTAGGAATTTTTCCATTAATCCAAGTTATTCTTACTAATTAGACAATTATCATTTATTATTATCATACTGGCTATATAGCTAATATACTATATAAGTAATAGGAATTGCATAGAGAGCAAAGAATAGGAAGCTATGTTGGCTTCATTCTCTCTGTATATCGCCGTCTTTTTTCCTCTGTTGCTCTCGCTCTTTCTCTGTATATTGATTGTTTAAGTCTTCTTTATACACACAAAGATTTCCAGTCGTTGGCAATATGGGAGGTGATATATATGTAAATCAATCTACCTTACAATCTCGATCAAGTTGGTGCAAGCCTACTTTGCTGTACATGCTAGGATAGCAGCATCGGCCTATTCAACTCTTTGGTCAAGTTCATTGCGCTATCTCTATAAAGATCACTTATACCCCTTTCCTACTTATGCTAGGGTATCAGCACAAGGCATTTCTAGCCTACATTAAAGTATGCGAATCAAAAGTTTGCTGCAAATGTAAGCCAGGCTAGCGGTGGGTGCTGCCAAGTTGCAGTTGCAGCTTAAGCCGCAAGTGTTAACAGGCGCCGTCTTGCGTAACCGGGCAACCGACTGATGGACTGACTCGCCAACTGGTGCAGGGGCCAACAGCAGCATTGTCGGTCAAGTTGTGAGTGAGTGAGCGATCGACTGATTGTGTCAGTTCTGGTCAGCCATTGCCTGTTATTAGACTCAATTGTGTGGCTAACGGCAAGCACAGCTAGTCGACCAACTGACTCGATCTCGATATAGATAGTTAGCCATGATTAGTTTTCCTAGACATTTACTTGTAATTGAAAGTCAAGCGGCACATTAATAACAATCTGCGCAAGCTGGTCTACCCATAAAGCGTGGACGTTGACACGTGCTCCATAGAGCGCAGACCACGCACCTGACAAATGGTTGGCCAAACCATTGCCCAAAGTTGAGTTATTAAAATGAACTGCAAATTGTGTTAATTGAACAAATCAACAACACTGAATTTTAGTGTGGAAATGTGAACTTATGATGTGCGTAAACTATGGTTAAGGCGTGTCTATTGAGTAGGTTTTGCTGTAAGCCCAGTTAGGCAGCTGCATCTTAACGAGCTGTTAATAATTGGTTAAAGATGGAATGTAAAAGGTATATGAAATATTGTTTATTTATTTATATATGATGTAGTTATACAGATAGTGCTAGAGTATATATGTATATGTATTATATTTATATTTCAGTTTAACTATTATGTTTATTAACACTTAACCCCTTGCAAATTGCTAAACTGTTTAACAGCTGTGGTTGGGGCTTGGTTGCGAGCCTTAACCTAAGACAAAGCGTGCACCTCGAGGTGAGCGAATGTGGCTAAGCAAATAGCAAACGCAGATTAAGTAATTGATATGCAAAAGCCAACTGTAACGCATACCAGACGCCAGACACGCCAAAGCGCCTAAGTCAAGAGGAAATTACAGGTGCAAAAGTAACGGCCACTAAAATGGAGAATTTCATAACTTTTCATAATTGCAAGCAGTAAGGAAAAGCAAGAGAGGGAGAGGGAGAGAGAGAGAGGCAGAGAGAGAGAGAGAGAGAGGTTGAGAGAGAGAGGCAACAGCTGAGCTGCAACTGGTTTGTCTGCTTTTAAAGGTGTTGCACACACAAACACTCACACACACACACAGCTGGGTAGGCTCGACTGTGCCCTCCACTTGACCATATTGCCTCACTTTCACTTGTCTTTTGCTTCCGCACGAAACTTGGTCAAAATGCAAAGCAAACTTGGCCACCAACTCGAAGAGAGTCGCTTGCTGCTGCTGTTGTTGTTTTCAGTTTTGAGTTTTACACTTTAGTTTTGTCATCCTCTCTCTCTTTGAGTTTTAGTTTTGTGTGTTTTTTTGTTTGCTGCGCTTTGGCTGCCCAAAGCCAAGTTAACTTAGCTCAGTCACTCAAAGACTTTAAACGCATCAAGTTGCCTCGCTGACTGGCCTCCTCCACTCCACTATTCACGCCATGAATCTGCGCTACATTTGCACCTTATCGCTGCTGCCCACGCTCTATGTGCTGCTGGTGCTGCTGCTGGACTATGTGGAGCAGGGCTTGGCACAAAATCCGGATCCGTTGTTCGAGCTGCCCGTGCAGCTGGTCGGCTTCCCTGTGATTGTCCTGTCGGTGCGTCTGTCGCAGTTTGCCAAAAAGCTGGCCTACTCCCTCAATCCAAGTAAGTTGAGCACGTATTGTTATTGGTTGTTGGGTGTGAAAGTGCAAGTTGCCGCCCCGTGGCATGAATCAGCTTTTAATTTCTTTTCATTAAGTGAAAGTCAAATTATGTGCATAAATTAATAATTGGTCAGGTGCTATTGTGCCAAAAGTCAATTAATTATAAAGAAAAATTGAATTGAAGTAGAGAAATTGAAATAAAAATATAAGCTAAATTTTATGTGGATAGAGTTTGTAAGGGCAAAAGATGATTAAATAACTCAAGTGAATCTCTTAATTGTATATAATTATTATGCCATCTTCATTCATATAAAAGACAAATAGCTGCAGAGCCAAACTCTTAAGGCCTTTGGTTGACAAAGCCAAACTCTCAGCTGAGTAGGCGCTGAGCATGAGGTAAACGCACTGAGTCGCTTAAAAACCAGACTCAAATGTGTGACAAAACTGGCGGTTGAGTGGCTCAAATGGCATGGCTTGAGGTTGGTGGTGGTGGTGCTGAGGAAACGTGCACGTCCACTTAGCTGCAGCCAAATGGGGTCAAGGCTGTGCAGAGACGCTGTTGAGAGCCAAGTTGTGGGCCGGAATGTTTGACAGTCAGACGTGCGCGTTTAGTTGTTAGTTGAATTGCTGGCAATGTTTTATTTATTATTTCGTTATCGGGTAAACCCAGAGTCAAGTGGTTGATGACAAGCAATCATGAATGTTAACAAGGGAAATGCCACAGCACAAGTTGAGCTCTGCAGCACTCTCAACTTGCAATCAACCACAGCAGGAGCACCAACAGCAGTTGCTGGCCAAGTTTTTGGCATTCTCATCTGTTGCCACTTTGACTAATTTCGCGTTTTATAAGCAAGCAGCCAACTAACATAAAACTTCCCTTTTGTCACTCTTGCAGATACGTACCGTTCGCGCAGCAGACGCGACGCTGGCCAGCCGCACGCCCTCGACGCTGAGTTGGCCAAGAAGGAAATTTTACGCGAGTTCGGGCCACAGGCTTGCATACTCGAGGAGCCCTGCCGCATGCATGCCGCACGTTCTGCCAGTCAACGAGGTTCTGGCTTTGAAGGCAACGCAGCACCACATGCGCCCTGGTCCGAGGTCTTGAGGTAGGTCAAAGTTTTGGCTATGCTATGGCTGTGCTATGTGTTGGGTAAATGTTGTTTGTAACTGTTGATAGAACTTGGCTTTACCTTTACTTGCATAGAGCAGCCAATCTATAGGTGTATAAGTCGATAGTCATTGGTATTCATTGATATTTTCATAAGAATATTTCAATTTTCACTTGAGAAAATAGAAGAATAAAAGAAGTAAGCAAAGTTGAACGCAGAATAGTCTCCGAATGCTTTCATCCTTAAATAAATATATATATATAAATATATATATATATATAAAATAGATATATATTTTATTTATTTAAGCTGTCTCTAGCTACAATAGTTTTCCATTCACAATTTATAATTTTATTTATATTTTATAGAGCATCAGCTTTTCGTGCTGCTCTTAGTTTAGATAATTTTCTTAGTTATTTCTTGTTCAAGTGGAACGCTGACTTTATGGCTGCTCAGCTGGCAGACAGACAGACAGACAGACAGTAACAACTTGAACTTCTATAGCCCTCCCACTCTCCCCCTCTCTCTCTCTCTATCTCTCCTTCACTCTATTGCTCATTTGGCATTCCCGTCGCTCTTGCTCTTCCAAATGAACATCTCGGATTGCATTCGTTATTGCTAGGTTGCAATTTGGCGCTGCTGTTGTTGTCATTTGGCAAATGAATGGCTTGTTTTTAGCTGAGAATGTTTTCCAATCAATTTTTATTATTTCTACGCTGTTTTGTATCCCTTGTCCGCCCTGTGGCCCTGTCATTGACAATGCTAACTCATCTGCGCATAATTTAATGTCTTCCCTCTGTCCTCTGTCTGCAGTTAGAGTTTCACGTACTTCTTACTCTCAAAGTTTAAATGTGCATGTCATTGCATTGGCATTGCCATTGCCATTGCCTTTGGATTTCAATTTGTAAGTTTACATAAATTCTTTTTTCCTGATGAGTTAGTTGCCCTGGCTGTCGCTATTGTCATGGTAATGCCATGCACGACTTTTCCGAGTTGAGGAAATTATTCTTTTCCGCACTGTTAGCCATTTCTGTTTCTGTTTCCTTGCACTGCAGTGATTCATAATTAATTTCTCTCCTTCTCTCTATGTTTGCGTAATAAAAAGAGAGCTCCTTAAGTCTGCGCCTGGCTGCCCACTGATATTTCGATATGTTTTTGTTGTTATGGCCAACTCGTTTAAATATTTAATTCTTGTTTATTTTTTGGCCAAACAAAAGATAGTTTAAAACTTAAACAAAAGCTTTTTGCATGGCAATCTATGGCATACGTGTCGTATGCGCAACATTTGGCATTCATAGTTTTGGCCATTGTTGTAAATTTCATTTAATATTGTGTCATATCGCACTCGCCTCAGCCTCACATGCATCTGACACTTTCACACTTAACATGCAAAATTTTCAACACTCAAAAGTTTCTTTGGCACCCGCCTCTGCACTCTCTCTTCAGTTCTCTGACCGTAGCCAAGTGCCTGGACCCCAACGTGTCAGAAGCAAATATTCAAAATTATTTTTGAAATGTGTTCTACGTCTGTCGCTTTGTTCGTTCGTCCCACCGTCAGTCCGTCCGTCCGTCCTTCCGTCTGTGTCTCACTCCTGTTTCATTCTCCATTTTGTATGTTGTTTGCTTAGTTTGTGTTGCGCTGCAAATGTAATTGGCATTAGAAGTTTTGTACGTTTGCCCACGACGTGTTTTGTAATAATAAAATATGATTAAAGTTTTTGATTAAATTTATGCAAGCGCACAGTGGGCTGCCCTGCCATATCCACAGCTCGGCTGCTGGCATTGGTCAGTTGTGTTTCTGATGCTGTTGCTGTTGCACCTTTCTCCATTTGAAGCCCTCTGGTCCACTGCAGATGTGTTTGTTACCGAGTTGATTAAATTATCCCATTGCAGACGTGTGAAATTTGAAGTGTGTGTGTGCAAAGATGGGCTGGATGCCAGCAACAAATAAGGTAGACGAGCATAGCTTTTAGCTAGAGATGAATGCGTGTTTTAGCAGCAAGATATGAAGATGAGCTCAAGTTAATCTTTTATCTGGCAAAGTTAAAACATTCCTTATTTATATTTTCATTCTAATGCTCACATGTTAACTCATCCTTGACTTACTAACCAATGCACCATCTTTAACATGTCATTGAGTCCATGCCCAGGCTGCTTTAAAGCTCTGTTTCCTGCCCAGCCCAATTGCTGCTCGCAAATTACTTTTGTTTTCAACATGGCCTCAGTCCAGAAGCGGAAGAAGAAGACTCTTTCGTCTGCTTGGAACGGGTACTGTGGGTGTTGTGTTGGCTGGCAGACTTGTGTATATTACCCGCTACTTATAAGTAATTATTTTTGTAATCCGCTTTCGTTGCCGACTATTGTGCCTGCTGCTGCTGCTGCTGCTGCTTGATGATGATGACTGACTGAACAACATCTCTTTGCATGCGCCGTACTCAAACACTCAACCACTCAGGAACTACAAAGTGCAATCAACTGGCGGCTTGAAACAATGGTATCTGCTCTCGGTCTTTATCGGCGATGCTGTGCGAGATGTGCCGCTATGCAAGCACCTGGCCAAACGGATGCCCTGTCCAGGCGCTGGACCACTGCCGCCGCCACAGCCGCGCTAAGGACCAACTGCAATATGGGCGGGCTTTTATTTTATTCTTATTTTATATATATTATAAATTGTAGACAACGCAGTTGCCGGGGCTCTGCATCATCTGCATCATTTGCAACGTGTAGTCAGTCAATCGCATGGACATCTTTGTTACGTTCTTTCCAAACTCCAACTCCAACTCTAGCTCCAACTCCGACTTCAACTTTTGTTTCTCCTCTTTAGTCATGCTTCATAAATTCGTACTGCTAGTTGTTTTTAAGGGGTTTGCATTTAAACGACAGACCCAGCATAGGCTTAGACTTACATAAGTATGAAGAATAAGCAAATAAATCAACAAGAAAAAAATCAAACATGAAAATTCTGTGTGTGCCTATGCCGGGGCGTGCCTGCGCTTTTAAGAGCATATATCCATCTGCTACCCCCACTCAGCCCACTCAGCCGACTCACTCAGCCCACTCTGGCCAGTTCGAAGTTTCATTTGTTCGGACAATGCATTTTACACTCGGCCCGCTCCACCTACTACTACTAACCATTTGTCTGGTTGCAAACAAAAATTGATACGCCAAAAAGCATGCAATGGAAAAAACAGTTGCATGCTTTGCAGCGCGGCGCACAAATTGTTGACGCAAGGCATTAAGCTGCAGCCTCGATGCACATACCCTGTACTTGTGCAGAGCGACTGTGATGATATATCAAATAAATGTACATATGTTACGAGTTTTAAACACTTTAAATTAGTTGGTTTTCTGGCATCAGTGCGTAGGCAATAAAAGCTTTGAGCATAAGTTAACTCTTTTGGATCTAATATATAATAATTAAGCCACCGGTTAGCTGAATTCGGCATCGGCAGAGGCCCATATGTCATACGTTGAACTGAATTATTCAAAATTGGACTTTGAAGCTCTGCCAATGAATGATGAGTGACAAATGATGAATAAATAAATAGAATAAAATAGTAATGAAAAACAATAATGAAAAATCAATGAAGAATAAAGAATACTAAATATTGGATAATGAATTATGAATAATGAGTGAGAAATAATTAAGTATCAGTAATTAATAATAAATAACGAAATACAAATCTATAATGAATAAAAATAATGAATAACGCATTTAAATAATGAGTAGTGAATAATGAATAATGAAAAATAAAGAATAATATAGAATAATTAATAATGAAAAATGAATAATAAATAATAAATAATTATTAGTGAATAATGAATAATGAATAATGAAGAATAAATAAACTATAATGAAAAATTAATAATATATAATGTATAATGAATAATGAAAAATCAATGAAGAATAAAGAATAATAAAATGAATGATGAATACTGAATAATGAATGATAAATAATTAATAGTCAGTAATTAAAAATAGCCAATAATTTATAATCAATAATCAATAATGAATAATAAGTAAAGAAAAACGAAAAATGAATTAGGAATAATGAATAATCAGTAATAAATAATGAACGTCATGAATGATTGCACTTTCGCTATTTATTTCTCTTACAGAAAATATTTTATATAAGCTGAAGCATAAAATATATACATGTATACGAGTAGTGTTCAAAAAGTAAGGTGACTTCAAATTTTGCTGGCTTCGTCCGTTCGATCTTCGATTTTTTTATTTTGTTATGTTAGTACTCGTATATACCATATTATTATATAATTATTTTATTATTATTTATATGACTAAAGCTTCATCGTTCATTATTCAGTAATCTATAATAAAAGCAAAGCTCATTCAGTTTTGATCAGATTGCAATCAGATTATAATTATTCACAAATACTTTATAAAATTAATTTTATTTATAACTTTACAGAGTATTTTCCAATCGATATCTTACTTTGCTTCTACTCTACGCTTTTTTTTGTGCAGCTCTTGTTTGTTTCGCTTCAAGTACTACAACTACGGCTCTTGGTAAAATACACAGCCCCAACTCTAGGCGTTGCCCGGCGCTCAGCGCTTTGCTATTTATTAACTCGTTGCATATGTTTGCAGGCACTGTGTTGGGGCACCTCAGACCTTCCAGTGGGCGGGCAGACAACAAGGGCAACAACAAGCGTTGCTTTGAGCTTTGGTGACGTTGACAACCCTGGTTTGTTGTGTGCCGCCGCACAAAAGTATGCTGCACTTTTTTGCACTTTGCATTTTTGTGTGATTTGGCACTGTGAAGTCGGCGGGAGGCAGCAGCGTCCCATTGGGAAAATGTGAAAATTGTGTGCGGATTTTTGTTTTTTCTTTTCGCTGGCGGTCTCCCTCCGTTTTATCACATTTAATTTTTCAAACGTATTCCCAGCGATGACGCGCCGTTTGTCTTTAGATTTATGTGCCATTTCTTTTGCATATTTCATTTGCCTGAAATACTTGTTGATTTGTTGTTGTTCGTCGCCATGAACAATGGCAGCAGATTAAGGAACCATCCGCTATTTGTTTTTTTGGTGGCTTAAAAAGTTTTTAATAAATATTTAAGTTCGTTTAAGCGTTAACAATTATTTACAGACTTACAAACTAAAAGGGAACTGCCTCTTACAACTCTTCTAATATTTACACTGTCTACAAGCTAAGCGCTGCCCAGATACACCTTACGTCCGTCGGGCCTTATGTAGTACTCCGTTACCCCCTTTGAGTTGGTCACATAGATATTCTTGTTATCCTCGTGCTGGGGTCTTCTCGTGGAGGTAGGCTGATAGCTGCTGCTATATCGATTGTCGCTTATGTAGTTCGCATTGGGATAGTTATAGTTGGGCCTGTCGTTCGACTGATCGAATCTCACAGTGTTGCCCGGCAGGTATTCGCCATAGTTCATGAAACTCTGCCTGTGACTGTGACTCTGGTCACTGGTCTGATAATCTGAAGTTGTTTCCAGGCGATAATAGGAACTGGGTCTATGCTCATCACTGACCACCAAACGCTGCTCCTTCTCTTCGACTTTGTTATTGTATTCGTAGCTGGGCGCATAGGTGGGTCGGTTGAGTATCTTGCCTCTGCGTATGTGTTGTTCATAATGATCGGGAAATAGGACTCTGGCGCCACGCTGAGGTGGTGCTGCATTCTCGTAGACAGCATTGGGTGGTGCATGTGGTTCAATCAGTCGCTCCTCTCTGAATTGTTGCTCTCTGAATTGTTCTTCTCTCAATTGTTGCTCTCTCAAGCGCTCCTCCTCCTCTTCCTGCTCTCTCGCTTGCTCTTCTCTAAATCGCTCATCCAAGTCCTCGAGCTCCTCGTTGGTATCCTTAAAAACAATGCGCTTGCCACGCCTCTTTGCCTTGCCGTAGTCCTGCTCGGTCAGACCATTGGGCAGCACAGCGGCCCAACCCTCGGCCAGCTGCAAAGTTTTGGCCTGACGCTCACCTTCGCTTTGCTCTTGGGGAAATCTCAATTTTCGCTGAGCTGCATTACGATTGAATTCGTAGATAACTTTGCGCTGGCTGTCGCGCTGTACTTCCGGCGTGGCATCCGGAAATCTCACAGCTACGCTGTCATGATGCTCATCGCTTTCAATGTTTTTGAAGTGCAGTATGCGACCCTCACCCTTAGCCTGTTCGTCGGGAAATTGCAGCACACCTATCAGCTCGGTGTGTGCCTTTGCCGCCTCCACCTCGTCGTCGTCTTGAAACCTGACTGGTGTCTGGGTATCTAAGCCATCTTCTTCATCATGAAAATCAACGGGCATCAAGCGGCCATTATCCGTCTGAATGTTGCGTTTAATTTCCGTTGGCAACAGACTCCTTCTTCTACGGCGACGCCTCTGATACTCCACGCCGCTCATATACTCGGACAGCACTCGGGTAAAGAAGCTGCCGATGCCATCAGCAATGTCCGTGCTTGGTCTTTGTGTAGGTCGCGCCACTGGCCGTGGCGTTGTGCGCGTCACTTGCCCCTGGCTCTGGCTCTGACCGCCGTTTGTTAGCGCCGCGAGAATGCTGAACAATGAGCCGCCGCCAGATTCGCTTTGTTGTGCCACAGCTGGTTGCTCTTCCGGCTCGCTGAAGAACTTAAAAAAGCCGCCGCGATGATTGTTCAGATAGTGAATGATTTCCATCTATTCAAGGGTAGTTGAAATTGAAGTTTTTAATAATCATTAAACACCCTTGATTGGTATGCCAACAGCCAAACAGCCAAACAGCCAAGCAGCTTACCTCATTCTTGGGGCATCTCTCATAGGTCTGCACACAGCTACGTGCACCTCCGCTAATGCCAAGCAGCGCTGCGCGTCCGTAAATGAGCGCAGGTGAGGCAACTGGGAAGCCAGCGAGAAAGCTGTTTAGATGGAAAACAATGAAAGTATTTATAAAAACTTAAGAATTTCCTTACACAAGTAGACATCATATATATATAGATATATAGATATCTATATATATAGAGATCAAAAATTTTATGAGCGTGGAATCAATCTCTTGCCCGAAAGATGGCAAAATGTATTAGATCAAAATGGAGAATACATAATTTCATAAAATGTTTTATAAAAGGGTATAAAAACGAAATTACTTAGTGCACGACCCAATATTTATCTATTTCGTAGCTTCACTCCAAACTCAATGCTTATTATATTTCTCATTATCTAACCCAGCTGCCTATAAAACTTAATTGAGTAAATGCCAATTTGCAATGTGTAGGTAGGCAAAACAATATCAATTTACAGACTGAAACTGCTTCAGACAAACTGCCCCGACTGCTTGCTGGCCATGGCTCAATCAGAGCGTGGCTCATTTCGTAGAACAATCAATATGGTTTGGGCTCGAATCGACTTGCATAATGAATGAAGTCTAATCCCAGTTAACGCTTGCTTCAAATTAGGCAAACGGTCAGGGGTTCGGGGTTGCGGGTTCAAGTTTGAGCAGTTGCCTTCGGTTGGGGCAATGTAAATTTAATAATATTTACTTACAAGTAAAGCCCTGGCCACATTATTTGGAATGGAAATTGTGGGTGCTACGGCTGGTACTCACTTGGTTATGGCTGGGGACGTAATGAAGCCTGGCAACTGGCCACGTTGCGTTTGACCGGCAATCATTTGGCAGAGCACCTTGGGCACACACTGCAAATCGTCGTTGCGTGCGATGTTCTCCAGGGCTCTAATGAGTTGTGTGTTGGCCGGTCGACTAGGCTGTCCAGTGAAGGCGCCTAAGAGACTGCCAAATGGGCTGCTGCCACTCGAGGAGGAGGAGGAGGAGCTACCTCCACCACCACCCACACCACCCAATAGTAGATTTGTAAATTGTGGCGCATATTGCTGCGTGGTGCTTAACAACGTTGCCAAAGTGGAGAAGCCGCCACCCGCTGGCTGCTGTTGCTGTTGCTGGTAAGGTGGTCGATAGCCAGACGCTGAGCCTGGATGATAGTTGAACTGGGGTGGTCGCTGCTGTGGCGGTATCTCGCCAATTTGATACTCGTAGTAATTGTGGCTCGGTCGTTGATGTTGCTGCTGTTGTTGCTGTTGCTGAGGCAGCGGCTCGTATTGATACTGATGCGTGGGGCTGTATTCCGACTGCGGCCGCGACTGTGAGTGGCTGGAGTAGTTGGGCGGTCGCTGCAAATAATTACCAAAGTTGTTTGCATAATTAGACGACGACGACGATGGCGAGTATTGTGGTCCATGTATCGATGGCCGCTTGTCATTGACATCTTGGCGAATGTAAGGCGGTCGCTGGTCCTCGCGGGGTCGCTGCGTTGGCTGTGACACGAAATTGGATGTCTGCTGGGCGGCATAGCTGGGCGGTGGGTAATCATGCGAATCGTATGAAATTTTATTCGATGTGGCCGCCGTGGGCGTTGTCACAGGTCGACGATACAGCGTAGAGGGGCTCTCGTCAAAGACGTAGCCGGGTCGCTTCAAATAGACCTCATCCGCGACGCCAGGACGCGGTGAGTGCTGGGGCGAATGGTTGCCGACGAGCAGCGACGATTGCACCGTGTAAGCCTGATCCCCTTGCTGCTCGGGCTGCTCGCGCTGGTACTGTATATAGGTGGGCGTGGGCGCTGTTGCTATGGGCGTGGGTGTGGGCGTGGGCGTATATCGATAGTTCTGCTGCGTAAAGGGATCCAAATAGCTGACCACCGGCGTGGTGGGTATTTGTGAGTTTGCGTAATTGTGGAAAGTAGTCAGCTGAGATTCCTCTGGAAAGGAGAACACCTTGTCCGTGGCCGATTGCTGGGCCAAGGAGTTGGGCACCTGATGCTTATAGTTGGGCTCCAGGTAGCTGGGCGGATAACGTTGCAAGCCCGCGTTCATCACATCCGACGGCGTGAACTCTAGCATCTGTGACGGTCGAAATCCGCCATTGGTGACCCGTGCGGACGTCTGGGCGGACATTTGTTCAGCTTGGGTGGCGCCCACCTCTAGCAGCGGCTCCGAGGGAAAAAAGTTTTTCAGCTTTGCGGAAATGTGTTTCTGCCTGTCAGGAAATGGGCGTGGAATATGGTTTAGTTGAGGTGTTGGTGAAATTTGCATAAATTAAGGTAGACATCAAGGCAACTCACTCGTCATTTCCGGCGCCATTTCTTATGCACGACACGTCGCCGACTAATGCGATAATTAGAAATGCAATTTTCCATACCATACTTCGCGGCTGTTGTCGAAACTGCATGATGCTGCCGTGGTGTGGGCGTGGGCGTGGCTCTGTGTGTGTGTCTCTTGCAATTGGAAATCCCCAGCTACTAACGTCAGCAATTCATAAGCGTAAGCGTAAGCCACTTTTCGCACGTCGCCTGCAATAATAATATAAAAACTTGCTGTCAGACTTGTGTCTCTCTCTCTTGACTACAAACTGGAAAAGATTGCGAATTTCTCTAGAGTCCTCGCGGCAAATTTCTCGCAACATTTGCACATAAATTTATAGATTTACCCCATTGAAAGAACAGGAGGAGCTGGCGGGCGGCTGCATTTGCATTCATATTAATGCAATTCTCACGTGCTCGTTGAGAGCTCAACGACGACGACGCCGAGAACGCCGAGGACGACTTGACATTTGTTTAATTCTATTTTTTATGATTGCGCCGTGTTTATGCAGCCGCACGCCGCAACGCGACTCGAGGCGACTCGAGGTAATCATCAGCTTTATTTCGACGCTGACTACGCCGTATAATCATATCCATAATCTTTAGCTCTTTTGGGTGCTCGACTCTGTCTCTGACTGTTCTTTGCTCTGAGCCTTGTGCTAAATTATTCATATTATTGTGACTTTTTATTTGCCACCATTTGTTGCCACCAAGCGTTGACAGGCCTTAAAAGTTTAATACACACTGTCTGACACGTCGACTGCTCTGGACTTTTATTTGCCCAGCATTTGAGTAGCAGAGACAGTGGAAGAATTGTGATTATGGAAAGACTTATAATAATGGCAGGATTTTAAATGCTTTTTTAAATGCTTTGCAGACTAGATTTCTTTACTAAATTTTAGTACTGTTTCAGTTTATATATAAATATATATTTTATTTATTTATTTTGTTTACCAATTTTGGTTTTTTTTTAAATTTATGTTTTATTGCATTTATATTTTGGAAATTTCTTTTTATTTGAATTTAAGTTCAATTCTTAAAGTTTGATTTGTCATATCAACAATTCATCTACTATATACTTATCTATAAAAAATATATAATAAACATCAAAGACAATATTGACAAACAAATTCAAACAAAATTAACAAATAAATATCCCACTCTGAATGCCACATTATTTGCTCTATCAAAATTTCACTAAATTTTTGTAATTTGTAGTCAATAATCTTAAAATCAGTGAAAGCCATTTCTGAATTGCCTTAAGCACATCTAGCAAAAGAATGCCAATTTCTCAGCTTTGGCTTTGTCACTCACTCCATTCATTAAGTTTTTAACACATTTTTTGGTTGTCTTTGTGCCATAAATTTCCCCATAAGCGTAGCTCGTTTAGCGTCGTTCGATTTGCATTTAAATGGAGTCAAGGTTGTCTTACGTTGATTATTTCGAGCCCGTTTTTCTCAACAAGATGACGCACGAAAAAATTTCCAAAAAAATTTGTAACTGATCTTAAAGTGTTTGTGGTGGAGCAGAGGAAACAGCTGGCAAAAACCAACAGCATTTATTATTTACGCTAGTCGTAATATAAAAACGACTATGCCAAAATGTGTTGCTCGCACATAAAATTTAAATTTCATGCAATTACACACACACACATGCACAGACTGACTGACTCAGTTGGCACAGCAGCTTGCTGCTGTAACTGTAATTGCCCAAAATTTTATGGTCCAAGCAACGGCGGAGACGCCACAACGAGCAAGTACTAGAAAATTGCATTTGCTGCCAACAGGCAACAGAGGGCGCTGCACTAAAACGAAGACAAGCTGCAGCACTGCACTGGAATTTACAACAAGAAATGTCAGCTAATTTCATATGGAGCGGGTGTAGAGCAGCAGCAGCAGCAGCAGCAGGTGCTAGGATCACAAAATGCTTTGAGCATTGTGTGTCGAGGCACGCACATGCTGGGGTTGTCAACTAGGTCCTCCCCCCCTTGACACGAAAGGACACTTTACGCTTGAGATGAGCTTCAAATGTTGGACCAAAGACGAACACGGATATGGACACGGAAACCAAAAAGCAGCGTACGTGTTGTGCATTCGCATGGGCTGCATGGGCGTGGCCTGTTCAATCCACTAGTGCTATAATCGCACCGTTGTCTTTTATGCTTGACGCGTGCTGAGGTGAGGTTCGATTGCGGTTGAGGTTCAACTTGGAGCATGAGTCATATATTTGTTTACGTTTATGTTGTTGTTGTTGTTGTTGTTGTTTTGTTGGCTTTTGACTAATTTTTACGCAATATTTAATGTTTCATTCACTTGCACAACTCAACGACCCAGACAACTTTCTTTTCTTGGCTGGTTGAACTTAAAAATAGTCGGCTGGCAGCTGTTGTCACAATTGCTACGCTTTGTTTAACTCTCAATTGCGGCACAAACACATATACAAACAAACACGCACACACAGACACTTAGACAATTGCTTAGCCGGCTTCGATTTTGCACACTTTCGGCTTTTGATTCCACTTACTTCACATACAAATAGAAACTACAACTGCGATAAGAAATTCGAAACGAAATTTTGTTTTGTTAACTCTCTGCCTCTGCGAAGAAGCAAGCGCCAGCGACGTCTTTCCGGCTTTGAGTACGGCGTTCGTTTGACACGCGATGCCGGCGCTGAGCATGCGCCAAGCCTCAAGCCACAAGCTAAGTCGAGTTCAGTCTCGACTCAGTGCCAACTTGTCGAAGAGCAGGAGAGAGTTTCGCCAGGTCGCAAAAGATGCTCGAGCGAAGAGTGAAAACGTTGCCGAAATTATGTTTAAGCAGCTGCTAGTTAGAGAGCTGAGCAGAGACCAGAAAGAGAGAGAGAGGGAGAGAGAGAGAGAGAGAGTGGGCATGAGCGAGATTGCAGCAATTGGGTAATAATAAAATTGGGTAGATGTGCGAAAGTTGAGATTTGTAAAAAGATCAAATGAAAAGAAACATGGACTAGAATAAAAAAGAAAATGTTTTTGCTTTTACTTGTATTATGAAAAATATATATATTTTAGTAAAGTTAAGCATGAAAAGCTATGGTAAAGATCAACTAGTTGAGATTGAAGATGTAGAACATGGGCTGAGCCTATGTCTGCTACTCGTTTACGCTGTGAATGAACAAAGTATGGGAGCTATTATAGCAGATCAGAAGAATGTAGTATCTATACATTATCTATCTATACAGTATCTATATATTTGAATTGCACCTTGTATGTAGTTAGGAAAAAGTACAAGCCAAGTAGACCAACAAGTTAAATGGGAACTTTCTGGTATGCTCTATACTGTTCTTTGAAGATTTATTGTATGAAGACGGCAAGCTTATGTCTTGTTGGTTGTTATGAAGAGGGAAACAGATTGAGAGGTGCAAATATATATTTCTAATTAAAGTTTAAAAAATATTAATGCCAATCGAATGATATTTATGAAATCTTCAAATTAAATATTAGAGTAAGGGCGATTACAAATCCAAACTATGTAGTTTGAGTCAGGCTAAAACGCTCTGTGAAAGAACAGTCTGCTTAAATATATATATATATATATATATTTGAAGAGAAAGATATATTTCTTTTTGGAATTCAACGTATAATAAGCACAGATTTAGTAAAAAAAATATATTTGTAAAGAAAAATCTACAAATCTACTCAAACTTGCTTAAGTTCTGTGAAAGAACAAATTATGAAAAAAAGAAAAATATTTTTGTAATTTAAAAAATTAGACATAAATACACTGCGCGTCATCAGGACATTTTCTCTGTTAATGTTGAATATTTTCCATATTATTCAAGCTATATGCCCAAAACTTGTTTCATATTAAAGTATGTTTTATTCTTATTAAACTTAAACTTAATTGGGTTCTGTATCATTTCAGCAAGTATTTTAAAAAACAATTTTAAAAAAAAGCTTAAAAAAAATGGTTGCCAAAAATTGGTCATCAGGATAGCGCAGCAAAATTCAATTCTGAATATCTCTCTCGATTTTGCAGCCACAGTTAGCAAATTTTTTCTGGAGGCCACAAAATTGATCTTCTTTAAGAATAATATTACTTTTAGAATATATGATAATTTATTTTTCGACGGTAAAACAAAGATTGAATCTTTCTTTGTTGCCCGATTATATGTACTAAAAATCACTAAAAAACCTGACATATATAGGAAAACTATTATTTATTTTCTTGGAAATTACGAATTTTATTGAAAAAACTTCATTGGCGATTTATAATCAGCACATATTGAGTAAATATATAAAAATATATATAAATATGTATATATATAAATATATATATAAATATATATATAAATATATATAAAAATATATATATATAAAATTATTTGTAAATATTGTTCAATAAGAGTTAAATCAAAGAATAAGAGTTAAGTGAAAGAAAAGTATTTTTATAATTGAAAGAGTTATATATATTATTATATTTTCTAAATTTCATTTATATTTAACACATATTGAGTAAAATAAAATATATTTATAAATTCGAATCGATTGATCACAAATATAAACTACTTTGAGCTATAACACTCTGTGTAAGAATGAAATATGATATGAGGAAATATTATAAATGACTCTAATAAGCTATGAGCCTCTCAGATGTGATGAAAGTTCAAAGTACAAACAATACTTGTCAAATGATTTGTCTTGTAATTGAAAATGTTTTGTAATGGCAATCAAAGAGGTAAACTTGTTTGGGTAATCTGACAATTGAGAGTTCATTCAACTTTCGCTTTGGCGCTGCAACTGCTTCAATTAAATCAGATTGTGGCTTTACATTTGTTACACTCTTCTATAAAGCTTCATAAATAGCCAAGCGAATTATTGTACAATCTGGGTGCCACCGCGTCAGATGGCTTAATTATAATGAGCCAAGCACCAGCAGCAACAAGCGAACAAGCGGCTAAGCAAATTAGCTGTTCGGAGAGTGAAAGTTGGAGGCGAATGGTGAAGCTAGCAGCAAGCAACATGAGTGCAACAACACAACAGAAGAAGACAACAAGAGCTTGGCATTTAGCTGCAGCTCGAGCTGGAGTTAAGCGACATTGAGTAATTTTCTGGTCTAGTCAGAGACCTCAGAGTCTCAGAGCGTGGGCAACCAGCCCCCCACGCTGCTTTCTTTTCCCGCAACGTAATAATAATTTACACGTTTTATTTATTGACTTGCGGCTGGGTGAGGTAATCAGCTCGTGGCCCGTTTTTGACGGTCATATTGAAAGCGAAACCAAAATCTCCAGACTGTGGGCTGTGCCAGTAACGACTTTTATGAGTTAAACCAAACCAAACTGAACTGAACTCAGTTGAGTTGCCAATTTCAGATCTATGCCAATGCCTGGCATTCAACCAAAATTGTTTATTTTTTCGCGTTTGTTTTCGTCTTTGGGGAAATTACGCAAAGTCAAAGTCGCGGCTTTTGGGTTCATATTGATCAATTATAGGCCATCAATAATATATCCGCTTTGCACCAAGCTCTCATATAAGGTCAACAGGTGGGCGAGGCTATTTGATTTGCACATGATTTACGACTTCATGCATCAGAGTACACCATATTGAAGCTTCACTTTACTTCTTTACTTTCAGTCAAAATGCGCCTCAAGGACTACCCAGAAATAGTTGTGGATGTAGTACCAAAGCTGTATGAGAGTCACATCAAGGTCTTCATTACGCATCTCTATGGCATGCAGGAGAAGTTGGAACGCCTGCCCAAGCAGTTCTGCAAGATGTACACAACCCAACCGCTGGCCAACCAACTGCTCAGCTATCTGAGCAGTCGTGGTGCCAAGGTATCCCAGCAGGACTTCCATATTGTGAAGGAGGCGCAGCCGTTCCAGATGCGTCTGAGCGATGGCAAGCGACTGGAACTGATGCTCTGTGCTGGCAATGAGCTCGGCAACAGCCTGATGCTGCTCATCCGCAAGCTGCAGGGCGGCAGATTGCTCTTCTACTACTCAGCTGTGCAGCAGGATGATCTCTGTCGGCTGATGGGCAATGTTACGTATCAGGAGTGGATTGCTCAGGGCACCGATCAGCTCTTTCTGAATCTGCAGGCAGTCGATCAGCCGTTCAGGCATGTGGACTTCGAAGAGGTTGCCAGCAAGATCTCCGAGTATGCGGCCTCTGCGGGCAGTGCGTGTGTGCTCAGGCTGCCTCTGTTTGGCTATGAGTATCTGATCACACGTCTAGCTCAAACTTTAACGCTCTTTGGTCACATCAAACTGATGAGCTCATACTTGCATAGCTATAGCTGCTTGAGCACAGATCGCAGGCGCTTCGAGCAGCCTGGCTATGCAGTAACTGTTCAAATTGAGGCCGCCAACAGGTGTGAACTCGAAAACTCATTTCCACTGAAGGAACTGCAGTGGTCGCCCATACCGAATCGTATGAATCTCATACAACTGTGCAGCCTACTCCGTCCGGTCTATATCAACTTTCATGCTACAGACAATGTGCTCGCAGTGCCGCAGTATCTGAAACGCTTTCGCATGAGATACTCGCCGAAGCCGACAGCAGCGCCAGCTGAAGCTCACTTGCATGTGCCCGAGACTCAACTGATACAAGCCACCAGCCCAGAGAACATATGCGAGACCCAAACTCAGCATGCAAACACAACATTGCGTAAAGATGCTGGTTCAATTTTGAAGCAAAGAAAGCTGCAATTTATCGATTATGATGATGATTAAGACTAAGTGGCAGATTAATTTAAGAGTATTTGTTATGTATTAAGTTATTTAAGTATCATATTTGATATAATTCTATGCACAATGAATGTTCGATGTCTATTTAAATACTTAATAAATGTGTTAGAATTTAATTATATTTTTCTTTAAATGCTAATCGATCTGTAGGAGTTCGGAGAACTAGATCAGATTTCATTTAGGCTAAATATGTATTGTAACTTACTAACTATTGAAACTAACTCACTATTGAGTTAAGTTTTTCAAACAAATCTGTAAATGTAAGCTTGTAAAAGTAAATTATAAAAAAAAATTGGGTGTCGGAGCTCATATTCAAAATATAACAAATATTAAAATTGTATAAATCATAAATGAATTTAAATAAAAAATTTAGAGATTCTAGCTCCAAAGATGTACGAAATATAATTTAATAACTTGATTTCGATAAGGTTTTTAATCGATAATGATAGAACGGGAATAGTTATCGATTTTTAAAAACAAACTTGAGATGCGAGAGACTTGATATACACCTACATAAAAATTTCAAGTTTCTAGCTCTTATAGGTTCTGAGATCGACGCGTTCATACATTCGGACAGACGGACAGACAGACAGACAGACAGACAGACAGACGGACAGACAGACAGACAGACAGACAGACGGACGGACAGACAGACGGACAGGGCTAAATCGACTCAGTTCGTCTCCCTGATCGAGAATATATATACTTTATGGAGTCTACCACGCCTCCTTCTGCCTGTTGCATACATTTGACACTTTAACAAAACCTTTATACCCTGATTTCCCATTTTCAATGGGTTTATGGTATAAAAATATTTGATTTCAGACTCAATGACTTCATGAGTCAATCATATGTCAATCAAGCAGACAAACTCTTTATATATATATATATATATATATATAGCTTCAACCGATTTGCTGCCTCCACTTCCAATTTGAAATCTAAACTAATAATTTGCTCCATCAAATCACAATCTCCCAACTCATGTCAATAGCATTTACATTTCATTTGAATATGAATGCAAATATGTATGAATATGACTTCAAATATGAATATAAATATGAATACGGAGCACAAACCAGTTAATGCTTTGGGTCCAACTAACGCATTTAATATGAATATCAGGTTCGGTCTGTGACCGCTTCATGTTTGCGTAAAAAAGGTTGTTAAAATTATTATGAAATGCCTGTTGGCATGCAGCATGGATGCCAACCCCCCAACCCCCACTTGTCCACTGTCCTACCCCAAAGATTGGGTGGACAAATGTCCACTTATCAACGTGTAATGAAATATGGCACATGTGCTGGGCCAGCTCAATGGATGGCATCCGCTTTAGACATCAGTCGCAGTAGTAGTTGGCGCCTTTGTGCGCTCTTATGGAAGTCTTTTGTCGTGCTCTGGCATGTTCTATGAATTATGTTGATGGCCAGGACGATGATACAGGAGCCTCAACTGTATGAGTGTCGGTGTGTGTGTGTTCTCTGCCTCATTTATTACATTTTGGCTTTTTGACAGATTGCTAAGCGTAGTAACCGTTTCCGCACTAATTTCCGTGTCCTGCAACTATTCCGACATCGTTGCCGTTGTCGTTGTCGTTGGCTTTGCCGTTGCCGTTATCCGTGTCCTCATGCTCATAGTCTGCAGCATTAAAAGCCAAAAGCAAATTACTCATCATATCAACGGTCAGTTGCGCTGCTTTTTATGTATGCCATGCACAGGGATTTTAATAAATCGTTTTGTCCGAGTCCTGTCGGTCTCTGCTGTTAGTCCTTGCTCTCTTCTCCATTCCTTTTGGCCATGTTTTTATTAGTTTAAAGTGGCAAAAGACGTTGATTATGATCGCTGCTTCCCTTAACCATTCGCCATGGCCATGGCCTTATGAGTTTTGCTTATGACCTGCAGGCTGAGACCATTTTAGGCTTCAGCAGACATGCAAGAGATAATATTATCCTTTTGCTATCATCTTTTGCAATCATTTGCCTTTGCAGCGACAAGTTGCTGCTTTATACAACACTAAAGTCGGCATAACTTTACACTTTTAAAGCAGCTGAGCTACTTGTGGCATGAGTTACACAGAGACTAGACACGTTTCTTACATTTGCCAACAACAGCAGGAAGGAGCTCTGTGTGTGCACTTTGTAATGAATTTTTAATGCATTTTTGCTCCCGCTGCATTTTGGCTTATCTTTGAGGGGTGTTTCGGGGCTTTATCCAGCGTGTAATGAAATTTATTTAGTTTTTCTTGCAACTTTTATGCTGAAAGGCAATTAGTTGCACTCTTACAACCCAAGCACATGCGACTATAATTATGTTTAAATTATAATTGAATTAAGTTTAAGTGGCTTTCAAGTTACGCCAAGCCACTTTTAATTGAAACATAATTTTGATTATTTGCTGCGAGAGAAACATCTGAGTGTCTAGAGAGAGAGAGAGTAAAGCATATTAATAAATGTTAATCAAATATTTATGCAAATACAGTCGAGTCCCGATAATTCGAAATGGCAAGGGGATCAGTTTTTTTTCGATTTACACAGAAATTCAAATTATCGAGACTCGACTGTAACGAATTTTTTTCAAGGGGATAGAATTTGTTTCGATTTATCGCGATTATCGATTTAGCGGGGTACAAATTATCGAGACTCGACTGTATAACGAATGCGTTTGGTGTAAGTGCCATGACTTAGTGCCATGAACTATAATAAGTATTCAAAAGCTTCTTACAAATTTACAAACTAAAGCGTATTTTTAAAGAATATTAAAAAATAAATTTGTTTACATATTTTTAACAAAATTTTATTATTTTCATCTTTATATTTGAACATTTTTTATTATTCTTAATTTTTATATCAATAAGCTAAAATTTATTTATATATTTATATTTTTTACCTTCTACATGAAATAATTTTTTTGTTTAAATATAAAATTAAAGATTGTCTGATGATTTATTATGCATTAAAAAACTGCTTAAAAATGTGAAGAAAAATTTTTATGATTTAATTTCATGAAAACTGTTGAATCAAATTTTCTTTCTAAGTTCTTTTTAAGATTATTATTTATAATTTTTCAAGATTTATGCATTTTGATAGAAATAGAATAAACTAATACATTCAATTCGTTCTTTTCCAAAATATCTGTCTATTCATACCTGCATTTCCCATGTTGCACTCATTTACACCTCCCAAACTCTTCTTCAAGTTTTTGTCATAAATGGGCTTTAAAGTTCTTTGTTGAATGAAACCCAAGTAACTTAAAGTTATTCTTATTTAAATAATATATAAATAATAAAAATAATAAAACAAAATAAAATAAAATAAAAATATTAAAAATAATAATAATTATAATAAAATATTTAATTATATTCTTAAATTAAATATTTTATTATAATTATTATTATTGATTATTTGAATAAAATTTTGTGGTTCTTTTATTTAGATTTTTCAAGATTGCTTTTAACTTTTTGTTAGCTTATTTAAAGAATTTTTTTTAAATTTTATCCAGCTATTTTCAATATAAATTTCTATTTAAATTATTTTTTATCTTTCACAATATTTTTCTAAAAACTTTTTAGCTACTAAAAAGAAAAGAATATTTATTAATTCATTCAATTTGATTTTAATTTTTTTTTAAATTTATATTTTTTTTTAGATATTATTTAAATTTTTCTTTTGTTGATATTTAATCAATTTTAAAATGTTAAACTATGTTAATAATTTACTGTGTTTTCATAACATTGAGAACAAGAGTTTTTCGTGTAAAATAGTTTTTTTTTTATAAAATTGTTGTAATTTAAACATAAATATTTTAAAATTATATTAAAAATATTTTTAGTTTTCTTTTAAGTAAATTTTAGTTATTTTTACTAATTTTAAGTTATTTTTTAAATGTTTGTATTTTTTCTTTACTCTTTGTATTAAATTTTGTATGTCAACATCTGTTTAAAATAAAAATAAATATTTTTATATAATTGTTTCTCAAAATTATTATCAACATATCAAATACCTTTCCAAAAATGCCAATCTTTAATTTGAATTCAGCTATTTTATAATCTTAAATTTCGCTTTGTTTGCTGGCTTCGCCAACCGCAGGCAGTTAATTAACTTTAATTTACGGAAAATGGCAGCACGCAAATGTTGCCCGTTTCTATAATTTTAATAATTAGAATCGGGCGTTGTGGGTGGGCGTTGCGCCTTTGTGGTAAGGCCGCGGCAGTTGGCAGTGGTTTGGGCGGATAATAAAATTGCCAATGTATGACAATGTCAGGCACTCCAGCCCAAGACCCATATCTCGCCTGTTGCTGCTGGCAGGTGTTGGACCAAAAAGTAATTATCATAAACTAGACGCTGCATGGGATGTGGGGCCATGTGGAGCATGAGGGTTGGCCTATTGATTAGTTTGGCTTAAAATTTAATTGAATACTAGTAAGTATTCATTGAGGGCCATTTGACGGACTGCACACTGCGAACTGCAAATGCGACACGCGCTGGCGCTCGAATGTCAAATTAGGCATTTGTCGGTTGCTGCCAGTGGGCTGTGAAGGCGTGCGGCTCAGATTTGTGATTTATGAAAACGCAATTCAAATTAAATATGCCGGCTCGCTTTGATTGACAGCTGCATGCCCAGTGAAGACGGAAGCGGATGTGTTTATATATATATTGGGCACAAAATAATAGCCAACCTCTGATTGAGCTCGCGACGCCAGTCATTATCATCGCCTGCTTAAGCCGTTAATAACATATCATATTTGTGTGGCACGCTGCCACGTATCCTGTTACTCTGAGTCGCGTGCTGCACTGCCACAATTATGAGCATTTAATCCGCGACCACAAAAACTACAAATTGGCTTAGGCAGCCGCCCTGAGCGTCGCGACGCTTAAGTGGACAGCCAACCACCCGAAAATTCAATTGCGAGGGTTGAAATTATGAAAGAAAAATTCGAATTATGAATGAGATGCTGAGATTCTGAGATTCACAATTTCTGATATCTGAACAATAATAATTTTGACCAGGTCTTGACCTAAGCTATAAAAAATATCCTTTTAAACTAAATCTGTGATAGTTACACCCAATAGTCTTTCTTCCCCTATGGCCTTAGCTTCAAGTTTTGTGCTCCTCTTCCATAGCCTTAAAACCAAATTATAATTTAATTGGTTTCTCTTTAGATTAAGTTGGTTTAAACACTAAACTGCAAATATTTCAGCAAATTAAAACAAATTTTGAAGTGTAGCTTGGCCTAACTATTATCAAACTGCGTATGGAGCATACTTTGGGGGCTGCATTACTCAGCTAGACCTGTGGATAGGCTCGCATATGATTGCTTAGCTAATGTACACACAAATCGACAAATAGATGGCGCCACTTGCGAGTTTTGCGCTTTCAGAGTTTATTCGAACTGATTGCAGTTGGTTTCCAGAACAATAGCAGTTGGGGCCGTAAACTCAAAACGGTTTGTACCGGTCGATGATTTGTCGATTTGTAGCTCTGCTGCCGAATTGGTTATATGGGGCTTCTCGAGTTGTGCCTCCTCCATAATGAAAGATGCATTTTCGATTTCGCTTAAGGTTTTCATAAATGGCACAACGCACGTGCGACAGCAGCTGCACACTACAGATGGACGCTTAAATTTATTTTGACTTTTCAATTTCAATGGGCGTTTGGGCTTTGCACCTTTGGAGCTCTTTTTGGGTCGATAGTTGGACTGAGCCTTGCGACTGCCCGTGTGGCAATTACGTTTCTGTATTTGAAGAGCATATTTTAGAGCACAAGAGCAGCTTGTAGGCTTACCTTAACCGGCGATTGACAGCTATAATTGGATACGTCCGGAAAACTATAAAAATTGTAATCGGCGTTTGGATTACGGGTCAAGATGCCCAATTCCATCAAATTGCCCAAGGAGTTCAGCACGTGGCTCTTCACAGTGTCCACGTCCTTTTTGCGACGCATCTCCTCGGCCACCATCTGCACAATATCGTCTGTAGCTACATGAACTGATTGACCATTCTGCAATAGTGCAATGGCTCTTAGCACATTTCGTGTATATACCTTAGGTTGATGAGTTGCCAGTTCATCCATGCTTAACAATAATTTCGCTTTGAAAAATAGTTATCTTGAAAAGTTTTGATAAATTGTTTTTGCTTTTTAGATATGCTCAATACGTTGACTATTACTAAACTGTGTGAATCGAAAGGCCGATTGGATAGGATTTGGCTAGCCTTTGACTTGATATGCATGGCATACTGACATTGAGGTATTCGAAATGGAATATAGTATATTAAATATATTATAAATGGAATATATATAATATATATTAAATATAATAATATATATTTAGCAAATTATTTAAAAACAAGCAAGAGTGCGCTAACCACCAGTGCCCCGAACTACTTGATTGATTATTGAAATAGCAGCTCTCCGCAGAGTTCAGGGTTTCTTCCAGTCGTGCACTTGTCAGAGTTCAGAATATTTTCTAGCAAACCACACAAACACATAAGCACGTGCTCTGCTCACTACGCAGTTTATTGGGCGTTGGCTGCAGCATGAGCATTACTATGGAAACTTAATTGTTGAATAACTTTTCTGCTAGAGAGACTTTCCTAATCA
Organism: Drosophila leonis; assembly: GCA_035045365.1. Lineage (NCBI taxonomy): Eukaryota > Metazoa > Arthropoda > Insecta > Diptera > Drosophilidae > Drosophila > Drosophila leonis. The sequence continues at coordinate 9,469,201 of JAWNPC010000262.1, read as the reverse complement.
AATTTGTAGAGCGTGATAATGACGTCCAGATGCACTAGTCTCCAGTATTTGAAATACGTTATTGCAAATTTTGAGAGCAAAAGAAAGATATCCAAAATCCGAAATATACAAGATCTATATATTCATTACAGAACTCGTCACAGTGAATTGGAAATTTCCTTCAGCTGTGAAAGAAAGCGACATCAAAATATCGATTTTGATTAATAAGCAGAAAATTGGGTGAGTTATCTATTAGGAAAACAGGAGTATACATTTAAAATTTAAGGTCACTACGACATCACTATGTTCATACGGAAGGACAGACACTTAGATGATCGGTTGCGGGACGAACAGAGGGACAGAGGGAGGGACGAACGGACAGACACGCAAACGGACGGACGGACAGAGGGACAAACGGACAGAGGGAAGGGCGGAAAAACAGACACTCATGCGAACGGACGGTCAGAGTGCCAAACGGACAGAAGGAGGGACGAACGGACAGACACGCAAACGGACGGACGGACAGAGGGACAAACGGACAGAGGGAAGGGCGGACAAACAGACACTCATGCGAACGGACGGTCAGAGTGCCAAACGGACAGAAGGAGGGACGAACGGACAGACACGCAGACGGACAGATAAACATGACTATATCGACTCTGCTCATCATCCTGATCAGGAATATATATACTTTATGAGTTCTGCCACACCTCCTTCCGCAACTTCCACACATTTTCACAAACTGAATTCCCATTATCAAAAGGCTTCAGGATATAAAAAAAAGAATGTAAAAACTTGTTTATTGTTTTTAAAATTTTTATTTGTTTTACATATATTTTCTTTTGTGCATTTGCTTTTATAATTCTTCTTACATATATATATTTATGCGTATTTATTTAATTTACATATATACTTTCGTCTTATGAACATATTCATGAGATCATAGTGATATTTTATATATATATATTTTTTTTATTAAATTACAGCATAAGATAAAATGTACAAGTTGTATAAATGTTGTGTTTGCTTCGTCAGCTTCACACATAGAAAAATACATATTGAAAATATTGTAAGGGGGAGCTTAATTCTAGTTACAATTGGGAGTGTTTCGAATCGAATGTGTGTGTGTGTGTGTATCGATGGCAGCTCTCAATGCGAAAGACTGGCAGACACACACACAATTCAACTGTTTTGGCACCAACGAACGATCTATACAAAAAAATGGCATTTCGATTTTTGCGCTATATACAAATTACAAATTACGAGTTACGAATTTACGAATTACTTAATTTTAGGTCGGAAGTACGTCGCATGGAATAAAAATAAACAAAAAATTTTCGCTATGTGAGTCATTTGATATATTTTGTTTCTTGCTTTGTTCTTTCTGCCTTGCTTCAGTTTATGGCAACCAAAAATCTTGATGACTTCTGGGCGCGCGGCCACAAAACTTTACCGAGATCAATGTGAAAACTAATTAGAATGAATCAGCGCCAACCTCTGCCACTGCTAAGCTAAGCAACAGCAATGAAATTGCTCCTTCGCTTTGGGCGTTGACAGAATATTTGCGTTGAATTCATTTTAGAAAAATTTACAAAAATTTTCATTGAGTTTTTTTGTTTGTTTTGTTTTTTGTTTTTTTTTTTTGGGTGAGGGGCTTGGAATAGTTGTTTACAAATTAAATGTAAGTATGTGTATAATCAAAAAATAAAAAATAAAATACGTAAGAAAAAAAACATGATTATTAAACAAAATTTTCTCTACTTTTGCTGCTTGCTGCGTTTACATTAACTAGTGTAGCTCTCTCTCTCTCTCTCTCTCTGTTTCTATCTGTTTCTGTCTCTTTCCTTCTATTTGCTGTGTGTGAAATGATTTGATCTTAAAGCTAACAAAAAATATTGCGCTACTTACAGGCAGTTAACATATGATTAACAAATACATTTACTTAGATTCGATGTTGATTTTTTTCGTTTTTTTTTCCTTTTCTTTTTTGTTTTTTGCATTAAACTTTAGACATAAAAACTTAGTATTAAGAAGTATGTAAACTAAAACGCTTGGCGATCTTAACTCTAGACTTTTACATAATTACGCCTAATTTACAAATATTTTCTCAATGCAAGTAAAAAATTGCTGATGTAAATGATAAAAAAATCCATGAGATCAATGCGATTTTTGGGAATAGTTTTTTTTTTTTTTCATATTTTCCTTTTTCTAATTTATTTTTTCATTTTGTTTTCATTTCGTATTTTTTGTTTTCCACTGTTCGATTAGCATTGAAACGTCAAGAAATTTGGCAATAATGAAAATTGAAACTTGCCAAAAGATGCCAAAAAAAAAACTAAAAAACAACAAAAAAAGGAGGACAAAATTATATAAATTTGATTTGCTGCGTGTGTTTGACTTTAGACTTTGGCTAGCTGTGGAGATCAATTGAGTGTTCTATAAATTTCCAGTTTTTAGAGATCATTCAATGCTTGGCTTTGAGTGTTAACCAAAGAGAAACCTGAAAACGTGTCGTCCTCTCTTACTCTTGGCGCCGCCTTTGGCAAATTTCAATTCACGAATTTTGCGCAAATTTCTTGTACAATGTGTGCTTAAAACTAGATTGTGAGACCAATTTGAAGAATGAACAAAATGTAATCCACTTGAAAATCAAAGCTTATTGACTAACAAATTTAACTAAAAACATCTGCATAATATGTATATAATAAACCATAGACAAAAATCATCACAAAAATGGCATTATATCAACTATATTACAAAAAAAAAAAACATTTTTTTTCTTTTCTTTTTCTGTGGGATTTTTTCTCTCGGATTTTTGATAACAATTAAAGCTAAATACGTTTTTTTATTTTATATTATTATTATGTTCAATTAAAATTTCAACTACTTTAAAGCAATAGCTACAAATATTTAAGATATAATTAAATATATATATAAATTTTCTTGTAATTGAAATTACAAAGCGAAGACATTGAAAACTTTTGTTGTTTGACAAACAATTGAAAAAAAAAATGTACAATTAAAATATTGAAAATATAAATGGAAGCAGGATTTTGCTTTTGTTTTGTATATATATAAATATATGGTTTTTAGATATTACGAAATGCAAAGCTAAATGCAAGATTTGAAATTGCTGGAAGACCGGCCTATAAAATGTATCTCAAAAAGTATTTCAAAAATGGCAGTTCGTAGTTGATTTCTAGATTCTTTTGTATAGTAAAAAGTGTACAAAAATATGCTCGAGCTTTAATTTCAATTTGTATCTTATCGAAAAATATGCAATATTTTAGCAAAAATATTTATCAATATAATTTGATTTGTATTTCTTTTGTATTTTCTTTTTAGTCTTTTTGCCAGTCTACAGTTTGCAATTGAGCAGTTTGAATTGTTGTTGTTGCATGTTTCGGCTCTTAGTGGATAGTAATTGAGAGAGAAATATGAATATGAATACGTGTATACAAATACATTTATATATTGTTCTTGTGTCCCGTCAACCGCCTTAACTTTATACACACATTCCATATATGTTTTAATCTATGTATGCGGGCTTGCTGATTGCACTATAGATTATTCTGTTGTTTCTTTAAGTATTTATATATATATATATTCTATATATATGTGGTTATAGATGCTTGTTGTTGTTACTGTTGTGGTTTCATCGCGCTGCATATAAGCCCCAGCCCATGGCCAGCACAAACACGGTGACAACTGTTGGCCAAGTGAAGCTTTGTTGTTCCTACAAATGAAATAGAAAACAATAATCAAATAAATATTAAGAAATATACTATATCATAGAAATCAGTTAAACAAGTGCCCTCTGGGGTCAGATAAATATGCTTTTGCACCACAAAATAAAGTCACGTGCCCTCTGCTAGTTTGACCGCACACACAAAGCTGCCCGTTCGTAAATCAAACCAAAACCAAGAGACCGGAACCCATGTCAGTGACCCAGATATATGTATATATGTGTATCTATATAGACATGGTCAATGGCTGGTCAATCGCTAGCGTAATTATGTAGTTCATTCAATTCCACTCCACGCTGTGGCTATCATTTCACAATTTCAATGGATATACTCGCACAATAATAATAATAATTTATGCCACTTATTTGTGGAACATTCACGGTTGAATGGTCATTGTGGCATGTGTGTGTGTGTGTGTGGCACGTGTAAATGATGACTGCACAATATTTATTATGCAAATTAGAAACATTCTACGTTTTGGGCACATTTTAATAGAATTTGTGCATTTGTTAAATGAATTGAAAAGCCGCTTTGGCGCATCTGTTCGCTTTTTTTGACAACTCGACTGCCTATTTAAATATAGAATTTAAGTCTAATTGGTCGGATTTTATACAAATTGCAACTTGTTTGTAAATATTGATAATAATATTTGGAAATATTAAAATCTGTTGTGCTCAAATGCATATTTAATGAATTATGTAATGTGATTGTTGCAATGAGCAACGACAGCTCAAAGCATATTATTTCTAAATAGCAAATTTATTTCATTAAATTTCTAAAACTATCTTTAATAACCCTGCCATACACCTTTGCTTAAATGCAGTCTAAAAGCTATTCTATATGAGATATTGAATACACAGTGAGCACAACTGCTCATTCTCTGCCTGCTCATCATTAGAGAGACTTACTGCCTGCAAGCAGAGCTCTTGCAGTATAGCAACTCCATCATACAAGTATTGTATATCTATGCCAAAAGTCTTCAAAATTATAATCTCACAAGTATGAAACGTTGCAGTCGAATATGTTTTGGTAAAACAGTCAGAAAGCAGGCTGCAGTAACTTAACTGTCTCATTTTGAGGCTCTAGCTACAAAAGATTGGCAGATATAAATTTGCCAAGCCCCCAAAAGGCATAGCTGTGTTCATAAAAATAGTAGTGCGAATGTTCATATGGTGGACAGCAAAATTTTGTGATAAACATATGTAGACAAATTTGTTGGAACAAGTATTGTTTGTTTGCTTGTTTCAATTTTGTTTTTTTCAAAACTGTTAAACATTTCAGTACTATTTTCATGAACACAGCAGTATATATATGCCTTTTATATATACTGCAAATATATTTCTCTTATATATATATATGTTTTAAAAATATTATGTTTATCACCAAATTTTGCGGTCCAACATTTCAGTCACACTACTATTTTGATGAACACAGCTGTATATATATACTGCATATATATACTGCATATATATTTCTCTTAAAATTTCTCTTTTAAAAATATTATGTTTATCACCAAATTTATTTTAATCGCACTACTATTTTCATGAACACAGCATTATGAATCATTTTTGGTCAATTGATGAGCTCAACAGTAGCTCAACTATCAAAGCAATATGCCATGCTGCGAATGGTCGTAACTATATATGCTATATCTGTTAGATCTTGAGTTGCCAACGCGAGTCAATATTACAAATTTCAAGTCTACACAGACAGCCGAACGGACATAGCACAAAACCAATATACTCTTGTTCACTATGTGAACGAGTGTATAAGAACCTTTGCACAAATATTGACATACATATGTGCAATGCAAGCCAAGCTAACTGCCATGGATACTAAGTACTGCACTGTGCTCAATTCAGATTATAAATATTCTCACGATCTCATTAAAGCTCATTTCCGATAAGGCAAATCGGCGCAGTTCGCACAGCTTCCCCCAAGTGTATTCGCAAAAGTGTTACAATAAGCGCAATGCAAATAAATTACACGCAACAATAACAACTGAGAGAGAGAGAGAGAAGAGTGAGAGAGAGAGAGAGAGGAGAATGGTAGCAAGTGGGCAGAGCTAGAGCCAGCGTAGCTATAAGTGTGTGCCTCAAGTCTATGTGTCATGCGTTTCAATTTCTTGAAGGTTGGCATTTCTTTTAATTGCGCAGGCAAAAAAAAAAGCGACAACTTGTGCACAATGTCTATATATATAAATATGTATATACAAATATATATATATATTATATGCAGCCTGTTCATGTGACAGCTGACAAAGGCTGATTCTTTGACTGACTAAACTAGTAGTGGAAGCTACAGGCAGAGTGAGTGTCGCAGGGGGGCAACAACACTTGCTTCGATTAACATAAACTCACAGTGTGGAGGGATGGGGCTTAGCTGTCTCCAGAGCAGCAGCAGCAGCGCTGCGCAATTAATTTTTATCACACTTTTAGCATGTGCAAAGTTTTTGCTATGCAACATTTGAAATATGCACGACTCGAAAACTCCAACTGGAGCTGCTTTTGAATGCCCTCCTTGTGGCAATTTGTCATTGGCTGCGCCTATTTTTAGGCTAGTTGGGCTTTTGAATAATGCCAGCACGTGTCAGCTGGAGGCCTGCCAGCCAGCAGATGCGCTCAAGTTAATGAACTTCCCTGTGCCTAGGCATAGGCGGCATCACTTCAGCTCACCTCACCTCACTCACCTTCTCTTTGTCCGTGCGCTGTTGAGTGTTGTAGTTGCTCTCATTGGCACTGCTGCTGCATGGATTCGCATTGTTGTTGTTGCCCGAGCTGTTGGTCTTCTTCTTGCGCGGCGGTATGCGTCCACTGAACTCCTGCAGACGTTCGCGTCCAGCCGTAAAATTGTCATAGCGATCGTCAAACTCGTCCCAGCTGGTCTCATGATCGCTCTGATACTCGCGCTCATCCTCGCCCGTCGAGGTCAGTCGCTTGCTGTTATAGATAGAGAGAGGGAGAGGGAGAGGGAGAGCATGATTCAATTAAATCTCACGAGTTGTACTTAGTCTTATCAGTTAACTGAGCAATTGCATTTTCGTACTCACCGTCTGGCTGCATCTGATTGGCTGCGCTGCAGACGCATCTTGGGTCCAGTTGGCGCCAGGGGTGTCGATGCCATGATTGGACCATGCACACCGTAACGGCCAAAGGGCACAGCCGTTGCACCAGCCGCGGTCGAGGTGGACGCATTCGCCGTATTCGGCGTGGGTGGCGGCGTGTAGGTGGTGTAGTAGGCGCCAGCCGGCAGCGGGTGGCCATAGGAGGCTGGATGATGTTGCAGCATGTGCGAGACCTGCGGATAGCTGTGGCTATAGTGCATCGGTGGCGCCGACTGCGGCGCCGGCGGTTGCGGTGGCATTGGCTGTGGCGTTGTCGGCGCCGGATATGGCTGCCGGAAGTAGCTCAACTCCTCCCCGCCCGCAAAGCTCAAGTTGGTGTGTGGCGTGCGAGGTGGCTGCTGTTGCTGCTGCTGCTGCTGCTGCTGCTGCTGCGGCGGCGGTGGCGGCAGATAAACGCCATGGGCAAAGAATATATCGCCGCCCGTATAGCTGGGCGACTGGGCCATCGAGCACGAGGGGCTCGGCGGCGGCGGATACTGAAAGATGTGCGGAGCTGTGCCAAAGAACAAAATGAGAATATATTAATAAAATTGCCATTAAGATCAGCTCAGCAACAATAACAACAATAAACATAATAATACGTTAATGCTAAATAAACAAAGGTGGACCGCAGCGCGCTGTCAATGGCCCCCGCCGACGACAATGTAAGGAAGTGCCTAAGGTCGAGCCAGGCCCTGGGCTTTTAGCGGCGCTGCCTGTGCATAAAAGCAACATTTAATTACATCAAGTTCCACTCGCCGCATGCCCATCATAAAACCGATCATAAAATCAAACAAAAAGCCCACCTTGCCAACGGCGTCGGCTCCTAAAAGCGAAAAATATCCTTCATTGGCCGCTCTGGCAAATAAAATATTCCCATCGGGTTGGTAATCTTAGTGAAATATTTCTCTGTTGCTATTTAGGCTATCTTTGTTTTATTTTATTTTAAACGGGTTTTTTTATTTGCCATCTGTCCTATAGGACAATCAGCTAATTTTGATAACTTTACATAGAGGTAGAGGTAAACTAGGGTAGATTGATTAGGGGTTCAATCCCAACGATGTGGTAGGTCTAGCGGGTGGTATCTTTAAGTTGACTCTCGTCTTGTCTATATTCTTTTCATTATTTATTATTTATTTTATTATTCTATTTATTATTTTATTTTATTTATTTCTTTTTTAATTATATATTTTTTATTTATTTATTTTTTATTTATTTATTTTTTATTTATTTATTTTGTATTTATTTATTTGATTATTTTTTATTTATTTATTTTTTTATAAGTATATATATATTTTTTAATTTAGTTATTTTGTATTCATTTATTTTTTATTTATTTTTTTGTTATTTATTTTTTATTTGTTATTTATTTATTTTACATTTATTTATTATTTTATTTATTTATTTTTTAATTATATATTTTTTATTTATTTATTTTTTATTTATTTGTTTGATTATTTTTTATTTATTTTTTTTTATTAGTATATATATATTTTCTAATTTATTTATTTTGTATTCATTTATTTTTTTGTTATTTATTTTTTATTTGTTATTTATTTATTTTATATTTATTTATTTATTTATTTATATTTATATATTATTTATTATTTAATTTTATTTTTTTTTAATTATATATTTTTTATTTATTTATTTTTTTTATATTTATTTTTTTTTTATTTATTTATTTATTTATTTAATTTTTTATTTTTTATAAGTATATATTTATTTTTTTATTTGTTATTTATTTATTTTATATTTATTTATTTTTTATTTATTTATTTATTTATTTATTTTTTTATTTTTTATAAGTATATATTTATTTTTTTTTTTTTTTTATTTATTTATTTTATATTTATTTATTTTTTATTTATTTATTTTTTATTTATTTATTTTATGTTTATTTATTTTTTATTTATTTATATGATTATTTTTTATTTATTTTATTTTTTTTATAAGTATATATACTTTATTTATTTTTTATTTATTTTTTTATTTATTTATTTTTTGTTATTTATTTATTTTATATTTATTTATTTTTTATTTATTTTTTTTTTTTATTATTATTTTTTTTTAAAGTAGCAGAAATAAAATATAAAAATTATAAAAATTAAAAAAATCCTTTTCTAAGTAATAAATAATAATTATTAATTTCCAGGATGTAGCTGTGGGATATGAAATCATCTGCAATAATTTTTGTAATTTTATTTAATAATTTCTGCAAAATTTTGTATTCATTCATTTAAAATTGAAAATATCCTTTTTAAATACAATAATATATTTTTTAAATAAATATTATTTTGCAAATAAATAAATAATTGCTAAGATGTAGCTGTAGGATATGTCAGCTGCAGCAGCAGCAGCAGCAGCATCAGCATACATAATATGCTAAGCATCTGTAAGAACTTGTCGTACGATAATATACATATATCTATATATATCTATATATATACATATATACATACTACTTGTATATATATCTGTATCTTTTTCTTCTTTTTTTTTGTGCTGTTTCATGCAAATTGAGCTAAGCAAAAGGCTTTCAGCGCCGATCACTTGATATGCGCATAAATTTGCTGTTTAGTTGTCTCAGCTGTGGCAATATTTTCATATGATTTCTTAATGTTTATTTACTTAAAAAGCAATTGAATGGCAACATATGATTGATTGTAATGCAAAATTTATACAAATCACTGGACAACGCCGACAAACTGACCGAAACACGATAATGTCTCAAGCAGCTAATTGCCCCTAGGGCTGGCTAGTTTGGCTTTGCTCTGTCAGTTAGTCAAATGCTTAGATACATAGCGACAGATACGGCTAGCGGCATGCTCAAATAATGTCATTCAACGTCAACCTGCAGGCCACTAATTTGCAATTGACCCAATAGCCTTGAACTCGAAACGCGAAACGCGAGTCGAGTGCCTCACAGCTGTTGCAGCAGCAGCAGCAACAGCAGCGGCAACAAAATCTGCGCTTAATTGCAGCGGCACTCCTTGCTCCATGCTCATGCGCGCATTTGTATCTTACAGATACTTTATGCCATTTGAAACTAGTTTGAGTTAGCTAGCAGGCAGGCAGTCAGGCAGTCAGTTAGGCAGCCAGTCAGGCAGTCATTCGACCAGCTGCCTGAAGCTCCATTGCGGCTCACGTGCGCCGTCGCATTTAACCTTGAAAATCTGCCCGTCCACAACGTCAGCGAGCGAAGCCAGTCGTCCACAGCACGTCAGGCATCATTACGGCTTCACATTTGTATCTTGTGTATTGGCTTTGCCTAGCTTTTGCTGCTGGCCAGCTTATATAACCAGCCATAGCCATAGCCATAGCCATAGCCCATGCTGGTGCCTTTATGATGAGACGCGTTGAAAATGTTACTACTAATTGCAAATTGTGTGGAAAATTATTTGCCAAGTGCTAAAATTGCATTTGCATATGAGTATGTGGGCAACAGAGTATCTTTCTATCCATGGGTGTCTGTGTGTGTGTGTGTGTCTGTGTGTGTGTGTGTGTGTGTGTGTGCGATTAGGTGTGGTGCTGCAGGGCGCTGAGCTTCGACTGTGATATCGTTTAACTGGGACTTGGGCATGACTGCAACTGAGCTGCATCCAAGACAATTATGAGTTTGCCTTAATAGAATTATCGATAGGCGATAAGAGTAATCGATAAAAATGTATAAGATATGCAAATTACAAATTTGTAGCTATGGAAATAATATATAATAGCTAGAAAAATATAGAAATATATCTATCGATATTTATCGATAAGTTTCAGTGCACATATCATGTCTTAGTAAACTATTCAAGTCATTCTTATGAATATTGAGAGTTTATTTAACTCACATAGAATCTATTATGCATGTCTAATTGTTATCGATAAATAGGATCGATAGCCATTAACTAGATTCAGTACAAAATATCAAATTAAATTATTATTTTTCTATAAAATTCAGAAAAAAATATGTTTAAATTCATTTATGATATTTGGACATATTTATGCTAACACAATTAAATGTAATCGATAGAAATAATCGATAAATATATAATGTTAAAACAATAATTGACAGTTAAATATACAAATATAAAATAATTGCCAGTTTAATATGCTAAAAATATGCTGAATACTTAAAAAAAGTATATTTTTAGGCAAGCAAAAATAACAGTTCGATAAACAGTTATCGATATTATTTTACAAATTCTGATTATTCGATTACCACAAGAAAACTTCTCATAAGAATTTATGTTTGGTTAAGGAACCTACTATTATAATCTATAAATTTAGTTATATTTAGTTCTTTTTATAGGTATAGCTTCATGACCAATCGATAGTTATCGAAATGTTATATTGACATATAAAACTATATAAACTATTCTTTTAAGCATTACACACATTTAAAGTTAATTTTATGCCAAACAATAATATTTCTGATAGCAAAATATAATTCGATAAACTATAATCGATAGTAGTTTATAGTTTTGTAATAAACAATTTCTATGGAAGTAGTCTCTTTAAGATTCAGAAAGCTAACTCTAGCTTTAATGATCACGACTCGACTGCATCGCATGGCAAAATCACTTTCTGTGGTTTTCTAAACGATTTTCATAATATTTTGCTTTAGTGCCACCTCTAGACGTTTGCGTTTTAGGACGTTTATGGCACCTTAACAATTTTTTTTGCATTTTTATGATCGCATCTCGATGCGGGCGCTGCTGTTGCTGCTGCAGTTTGAGTATTCATTGTTGTTGGTGACGAAACGTGACCGATTGCTAGCAATTTTTCTGCATTTGTTTAGACAAACTATTTTTATGGCAAATGTTTTTAATTGAATTGCGATTATTGCGGCTCGCATTTGTCGCCTCAGTAAAACCAACAACAACAACAATAATTATGTGTGTAATTTACTTTAATTTTTCATTTTGCAATGCTGCAACAATTGTTAAGGTTGCACCAGCTGACAAACATCAATCAGAGGAACGACAACAATGGCAGAAGTTAAGCTGAGCAGAACGTTTGGCAAAGCTTAAGAATAATTTACGCGCAGCTTGAGGAAAAATCCGAGCGGAAAAACGTGAAAAATGTTAAGCATATCTATGTGTGTGTGCGTGTTACGCTTTGCTTGCCACAAAAGAACAAAACGTTTGGCATTTTATATGCCCTAAGCCATAGAGTCTCTAGACTTTTGCAGTCCAGGCAACGCTTGTAAAATATATAAACTTCTATAGTTCATACTTCACATTGTCTATAAAGCGTATTCATACTTCGACTAGACACATCTAAGTCTTTACTCTATGGCTCGTTCTGCAGTTTTTTTTTTTTTGCAGTTGATTACATGTCAGGCCCCACCGAGTCGAGACCGTACGTCAGAACGTCAGAGTCGAGACCGCTGCAGCAGCAGCATATGCTGCTCATGATGGCCTTGAAGTGTTTGCAAAAAATAACTACAACAACAGCAGCAACATTAACAACTAAATGAATATCAGGCAACAACTGCGTCGCAGCGCAGAAATCGAAATTGAAACAAGTTTCCATGGCTATTGCGGGCGGGGACAGGGGCAGGGGCTGCCGCCAACAAGCCAAGTTGGTCACTGGGCCTGAAAGCCCAGATCTTGCTGATCGCCGATCGCTGATATTGCTGCCTAATGCATGGCTGTGCTATAAGCCAAAAGCTAGTTAACATATCAAATGGAGCTGCAGTTGTTATGACTTTATGGCTTACTTAAGCAGTTTATTTAAGTGCAGAAATTATTTAAAATTTCATTAAAGAGAACAAAACTTGGCTGACATTTATTGATGATGAGACTGGAAGAGCAACAGCAACAGCAACTCATAATTGACAGCACAAAGGCTGATCAAAGAGCAGACTTCAACTGGGTCTGTCTTCCCAAAAAACAAATAAACAAAAAATTCCCATAAAATTTCACAAAGTTTTGACAACACAAAATGTGATGCTGCTTCAACTCACATGTTGTTGTGTCACACCTGACACCTACACACACACACTCTCACAAAGACACACACACACATAAATATATCTTACTATATGGAGTGAACTTGTAATTCGTTCTTTTAAGGCGATTTGCTGGCTGTCACGAGGCGACAATCTACAAAACATGTTTCGTCCGTTCGTCCCTCCGTCCGTCCGTCCGTTCGTCTGGCTGTTCGCTTTAATTAGCCGAGGCTGCCAACTGAAGCGGCTGATTCAGGGCCAAAATGTTAACGGTACAATTTGTATTGGCAAAACCCAAATTCGTCTGCCGCACACACATGACTAATTGACATCAGGAAGTGAGCTCAAAGAGAAATCGCAGTCAACAAACTTATTAGCCAAGTTGTCAACAAGATTCTTAGACCATTTTGGTAATAAAAAAAACAACACACACATATACATATATCATATACAGTTCAGACGGGAACAGAACACAAAGTGGAATGCCAAAGCAGCAGGTGTCGCTCGCTTGCTCGATCGATCGATTGCCATATCCAATTGTTAATTACCAATTTTGGTAGCTTTAATTAGCCATTTGTGTAATGCGCTTTACCGTTATGTGTTGTCAAGAGAATTTTGTACAAATTTGGCAGCTGCTGAAAATGCGGAAATCACGCGAAGGATTTTTGAAATGAAAGCGCAAGTCTGACTCAGTGCAAAAGGAGAAAGTTCTGGGCAACGATTTTTGTTTGTATGATTAGAAGGTAAAAGTTGAATCAGACAGACGTTTGAGTCATATGATGAAATATAATTGAAAGTTCTCGATCAAAAAATTGAAATTAATTTAAAGCTGCGTTCATTAAAATAGTAGTGCAGCTTGGTTGACCAAACAAGAGTGTTACTATTTCCAATAACCATATTTCAGCAACTATTCAAGTTAAAGATAACACACAGTAACTGAATTCATCTAAAAGCTTTGCCATTGTTTTAAAATTTGAATCAAGAGTTTTTGTTTTGTATTATTTTCATCAAGTCTAACACCTAATGGAGCTTCATAATTATATATCTAATGAATTAAGAACGCTCAGTGTCGAGGTCAGTTACAGCTACACATGTGCATATATGGACGAATCGTGTATCTAATGAGGCTGATGAGGCATCTTTTTGTTTGCCACTCAACTTCAAGCGCAGCTGACCAAGCGTGCGAACAGCCACAAAACAGAAAAAAGCATAAAAAAAACAACTATTTTTTTTTGTTTCAGTTTGCGATTTGTTTTGTGCAAGGTTAAAGACGCAGTTGGGTTGTGCGTGCCGCGAGACGCGTGCCCCATGAGGCAAGTCAACTGGCATCCAATCGAACTCACTTTTTGTGGACCACCGTTGCACGCAAGCAATTATCCATTTGTTGCTTAGCTTTGATTTAATTGCTGCATTAAGAGCTGCATTTATGCAATGTGTTTTTGCCTATGGAATGCCCTTTGTTTTCCCATTGGAATGAGGCTGTTGCTTTGCTTTCGCTTGGCCGAGGGACAACCAGAAGTGAAAATGAAATCGAATTCCATGAAATGCGCGTTTGTTTCGTCTTGAATGGAAATGGAAATCACCTAACATATCTGACAAATAGCTGTAAATGGCTGACAAACGCTTATCACGGCACGTAGACAAGGCAGTGTAGGCGTAAGTGGTATATAGATACCCTGTAAGTACTTATCAATATGTCTAGTTAACTTCATTAGCTGATTCATTGGCTTATTGATTGCTTAAAGGGTATCCATATACTCTGTAAAACCAAACCAGCCGCCTCTTATCATCATAAGTTATTGAACAGAACTGTTGACAGAAGTTCTACATACCCTGTAATTACCTATATATATGCTTATACTATCGATTAGCTGACATATACCCAATCATTCAACTGTCGCCTCTTATCATCATTAGTTTTTGACTGAACTGTTGACCAAAGTTCTACATACCCTGTAATTACTTATATATGCATATACTCCCAATTAGCTGACATATACCCAATCATTCAACTGTTTACATAGTGTATATACCCTGTTTATATAGAGTATCTATCAATAGAGAATTATATATACCCTGTAATTACTCACAAGCAAATATTGTGCTACCTACTACACTTCTTTATACCCTCTACATTACTTTTAGCTCATCTAGACTCATATGCACTAACTGCCTCTACAAGTCTCATACACCCCATCAGCTCAACTATTTGCCTAGGGTATAGCTGTAAAAGGCACCTCGTTTTGCCTGCAGCAGCAAAATGCATGCTCAATATTTTATAAACGACAGACAAATGCAATTTTTCAATTTCTCGAGCCATGCGACGACACAGCTTAATGGGCCATAAAATACTGCCAAAGCCAAAGCCAAAGCCAACGACGATAACACACAGACTCACACAAGCTCATTGATTTTTGTGAAAAGCTGACGCAGAAAACTGCTGGCAAACGTCTTTGCATAGTTATTTGGCCAAAAGCTTAGACCAGTTGGCGCAGCTCGATGTGGCAAAGCAGCACAAACGAAGCGCTATAAAATATATTGAGCATGTGTTTGCTGCTATTTTATATTTATTTTTTGGCCAAGACATACACACTTTTTTCTCACAACAAATAAATTTTGCAAATCGAGCATCGAGCATCGAGCACTGCTGAGCGAAGCTTAAAAAAACACTTGGTGAAATAACCAAAATAAAAACAAAAATAAAAACTAAACTTTAAAATAAACAAAAACTAAAATTATATAAAAAAAAAGGTTTTGAGAGCATACGAAATAATAAAATTTGAAGTGGAATAAAGCTAGAAATAATACGAAACAAAAAAAAAACTAAAATTAAAACTAAACTACAAAATAAACAAAAACTAAATTTCTATAAAAAAAAGTATAGAAAATAATAAAATTGAGAAATGGAATAAAACTAGAAATTATGCTAGAAATTATAGCTCTTAAAATCTTAGTCAATAACTATCAGTGCTATGAAAAATTGTTTCAAAAGTCAAATCTAAATAAAGAATTGAGCTCAAAAAAGCCAAAAAAAATTCATATCAAAATAATATTAAAAAAAAAGAAATATTTGAAAATAAATATAAAATACAGAAGTTTTTAAGGGACTAAAATTTAAAATAATAATAAATTATAATATATAAAACATGGATTATATGAAGAAAAAATAATTATATATAAAAAAAATTACATGACATCAAACAAAAGTCTATGACTTAAAATAAATTTGTTTATAAAATAAGCTTTTTTATTTAAATTTACATTAATTGAAAATAAATTTCTTTATATCAAAAAATTTATTTGTTTACATTTAAATTTAGTTAAAATTAATTCTTCATATCAAAAACTTAGCAAAGATAAAGAAGAAGATGAAGAATTCATTTGAACTAAATCTAAGTGTCAACAAAAATGTTTTTTATATGAAGAAATGTATTTCAAATTAATGTAAATTTAAATAAATAAGTTTTCTATATAAACAAAATTATTTGATTAAAAATTTTAAAAAAATTATAATTGTTTTAATTTAAAGAATGTAAATTTTAAAATAGTACCCGAAAAAAATACCTAAAAAATAAGTATTAAAATTTCAAAGTCTAAGTTATTTCAAGCCTGAAAACCTAGCAGAGAAACAAAATTTAAGGCCAACAAATTTTAGTCTTTTAAGCCTCTAAAGTAGCAAAAGAACAAATGACCAAAGTCTTTCAAGACTCTAAAGTAGCTCACGAATGCCAGCTATCTAAGGTAGCTAAGTCTGTCTGCTAGCATAAAATATGTTTTCTGTTCATTTATAGTTAAATTCCTTTTTTTGTGAATTTTAATTATATTATAATTACAATTATAATTTATCAAAATAATTTGCACTGACTTTAGGCAGAGTCTCAAACTCTATAAAACTGAACGCATATCAATTGCTGCTGTTTGCTGATTCATTGGGGCTCAATAGATTGTTTATACGTAATATGAGCGAGGCGCGGGGCACAAGTTGTTGTTGGCCCAGCTATCGACTTCTTCAATAAACAATCAAATGCGATTAGTAAATGTGCAAACAAAATGCTAACAACAATTAACGGCGCACATGAAACTCAAGTAGGCGGCCGGGCGGGCGGTTTGGGTTGTGGGTTGGTTGTGTGGACAGGGGCAACCCTTGGACACGCCAGCGTTGAGTGGACAGGCAGACGCAGCCGCAGCCGTAAGCGGATGACGCAGCGAAGACAGCGTGTCTGCTGCTGCTGCTGCTTGTTGATGTTGTTGTTGTTGTTGTTGCTCTTCATTTGCAATTTCGTTGCATTTATTAATACTTTTTATTATTATTGCTGCTGCTGCTGCTGGTGGCACATAAAACGTGCACTTTGCCGTTTTGCGGCTACAGTTTTTTTTCTGTTCATTTTTTAATTATTTTAATTGCGTTTCATCTGATCGAATGCTGCTCAGCGTTTTTGCTGTAAAAATTCATTTATTGTTTAATTGTAAAAGTTTTTTAAAATTTTATTTGCGTTGTTAATTGCAGCTGATAGCTGGAACAGCAGCAGCAGCAGCAGCAGCAACTCGCCCCCTTCAGCTGCTAACTGCCTCAACAATATTTTTATTAATGAGCTTACACATAGCATATATATTATATAGTTAGTCGAGGCAAATCACTATAAATAGCTGCGATTCAAATCTGTTTGATAACAGCTTCAATCAAAAGTTGTCTTAAAGTGCTGTTCGCCACGCCTCCCACCAGCAACTGTGCTGCCAATTATAACAAGTAGCTGCAGTCTGTTGGCATATCCTGTTCTTAGTTTTCTTCCTTTTGATGCATATCCTTTTTCACTTTGCCTTGAGCGCATCCCAGGCGCATTTCTTTTGTCTGACGCTCAAGCGCTTCAGCGCTTCAGCGCCTCGCTGTCTAGGCTCAATTTCATAACAAAAACTTGAGCACGTTTCTCCAGCTACACACACACACACACAGCGAGACATCTGTATATGCTATAGAGTCGAGCCACTGTTCAGTTCAGTGCAAACAATTTAGCACGGCCTCAGACGTGTGAGACTTAATCAAAAGCCAACTAGAACGCCCAGACAGCCAGGCAGCCAGGCAGCCCAGACACTTGGGGCTACCCCACTATACCTGCAACTTACTACTTAGCTTTGGCGCCTATAGCTGCCTCATTGCTAGTGTCAAGTTTATGCACCTAACTCGGTATCTAACTCCAGCTCTAGCTCTAGTCAATTTCCACAGCTTTACTCGCGTTACTTATTAAGCAAAGTGCCTGCTTGCCCTGGCGGGCATTTAAACTTGAAATGTGAAAAGTTCATTGCGCTGAATGGGTGTGAATAATAAACAAACAAAAAAAAAAAAACGCGCAGCTGCCAGCTGCCTTAATCAATGGCTAGCGAATGCCCTTTCACAGGTTTTGGCCAAGTCTTAAGCAGCTGCAAGCCATGGCTGGGCAAGTGTATGAAGCATAAAACTCAAGCATAAACAATATTTGGTTTGATCGATTTTTTGTTGTTTTTTTTTTTTTTTGGTCATCAAAATGTTTATGAGGCAACACAGATGGGGCACAGGCTGCTGCAGGCACCACAGGCAACATCCGTTGCAATCCGCAAATTGAATGAAGCAATTAATGAAAGCAACTGCCGCAGCCAGCGAGAGGCAACATTTGAGATTTGCATAAAACAGCGGCAAATAAATTCACGGTCAATGTAAAACAAAATCACGAACAACAACAACAACAACAACAGCAAAAACAGTCAAGAAAACAATGCACAAAGCCAGGGCCAAAACAGAGACACATAGACTTTTATATATATATATCAGGCAACTCGCCTGGCAACAGAGCCGAGTAAATTTGCATTTGTGCGGCCGCAAAGTGGAAAAAGCAAATGTAAATGCAGATGCGGCTGCTGTTGCTGCTGCTGTTCTTGTTGCTGCTGCTGCTGTTGTTACTGCTGTTGTTGCTGCTGCTGCCACTGCTGCTGCTGCTGCTGCTGCTGCTGCTGTTGTTGCTGCTGTTGTTGCTGCTGTTGTTGCTGCTGCTGCCACTGCTGCTGCTGCTGCTGCTGCTGCTGCTGCTGCTGCTGCTGCTGTTGTTGCTGCTGTTGTTGCTGCTGTTGTTGCTGCTGCTGCTACTGCTGCTGCTGCTGAAGTTAACAAGTCGCTGTGTAGGCTGTACAAAATGAGTGAGCCAAGTCCTGGCAATGAGATAATAAGCAGCATCACTCTCTGCCATGCATTGCCTCTCTCTCCCACTCTCTCTCTCTCTCTCTCTCTCCATCTCTTGCTGTGCGCACAATCCAGTCAGCTGTTGCCAGGTCAGCAACAGCAGCGAAGCAGGAACAGGAAAACGCCAACGTCAAAAGGTCGCCATGTTTGCCGCCATTTTTTTTATTTGCATGATTTCCGCCGCAGCGAAGTTGCTGAGCAAAACAAAATGGTCGAAAATGTCAAGAGCGACAGCGCGGCCAGCGTCAGCAGCGACTGCGACAGCGGCAGCGAAACAACGCCTAGCAGCAACAGCTGTTGGCAACAGCCCAAATGATGCGAATGGCCAGGCCAAAAGAGAGCAGCCAAAACGGCGTCGCTTTTAGCCTGATTGTTGGGGGCGAGCTGCTGGTAGCTGGGGCTTGGGGCTTGGGGCAGCGCACTGTCATTGCACCTTTTGTTAGGCCGTTTTAGGGGTGGGTTTTTTTGGAGCCGCTTAAGCAACTTAGGCGCACAGCCGCCCGCAGCACAAAAGGCGCCAAGCTAAGGGGGGGTGGGGGTTGAGGATATGTGTATGTGCATAGGCTTTGGGGTTGGTAGTTGGTGCTGATGACTAAGCGCTGCTCCAACTCTGCTGCTGTTGCCACGTTGAAGATGCAAAAAAAAGGGTTTGTCATCAGCTCTAGGGTTAGGCCTAGTCGAGGAGCCGCTGCGCTAGTTCAAATGTGTTACTATTAGATAAATTAACCACTCGAGTGCTAAACAAGGGGCTAAACTAGGCGCTCAACTATGTTGGCTTTGAAATACCATTTAACCATTTAATAACAGCTTAAGAGATTAACGTGGAATTGCAATCATAAGGCAAACAGATTGCAACACACAGCCAGGCCAGGCGGGCCGCCTGCTGCGGCAATTAGCCAAACGAGCGGCAACTGCCAACGCGTTTTGGACAGGCCAACAAGATTGCCAATGCTGCAAAATCAAATATCAAAATTGCAGCTACTAAACTAAGATATATATGATTCATGCCATGACAGGGCGCTCTTAGCCTCAACTGCTTAGGCCAAATATAAATAAATATAATACACGTCACACAGCTGACGCTGCTGACAGTTGCAAAAAAATAGAGAGAGAAAGAGTGAAAAAAAACAACAAAGTAAGAAAATTCTAGTCGTTGGTGCCCGACTAGGAGATCCCCTGAACCTCGTTTTAAAATATACTCAATTATTATTATTATTATTAAAGCACAAAAAATTTAAGCTTAAAAAATTAAATTATAAAAAATAAAATTTTTTTTTAGCTGGTATCCAAAAAATAACAAAAATCAAAATTTTATAAATCATAAATGAATCTAAATCCAAAATTTGGAGACTCTAGCTTCAAAGATGTACGAGATATAATTTAATAACTTGATTTCGATAGGGTTTTTAATCGATAACAATAGAACGGGAATAGTTATCGATTTTTAAAAACAAACTTGAGATGCGAGAGACTTGATATACAGAGACGTATAACAAAATTTCAAGTCTCTAGCTCTTATATGTTCTGAGATCGACGCTTTCATACATACGGACAGACGGACAGACGGACAGACGGACGGACGGACAAACAGACGAACAGATAGACAGACAGACAGACAGATAGACAGACAGACCGACAGACAGACAGACGGACAGACAGATAGACAGACAGACAGACATACAGACGGGGCTTAATCGACTAAGCTCGTCTCCCTGATCAAGAATATATATACTTTATGGGGTCTGCCACGCCTCCTTCTGCCTGTTACATACATTTTCACAAAAACATTATACCCTGACTTCTCATTTTCATTGGGTTCAGGGTATAAAAAGTTGAGTTGGCTTCAATGTCCAGCTAACCGCAGCTGACAGCCGACGACAAGGGGCTGGCTTCATATTATGCAATAGCAGCGAGTGCGAGTGCGAGTGCGAGTGAGACGGCGCACAATAAGCTTTGACCGCAGCTAAAGGCTAAGCGAACAGCCGTTAGGTCTCCAGTGCTTTGTAAATAGCCGAATTCGCCTGCCTCCCCCTGCCTAAGGTCAAATGGCGTTTAATAATATTATTTTTTTTTGGGCTAAGAAACGTGCACACAACAGATACGTATCTAACAGATACACAATTCGAATAAGACATTCGACTGCAATCGAGTTCAGTTCTATTTCGATTTTTGCTCTTTGCTTTTTTGGCGCGTGCCAATTAAACGTGCAACAGCAGCCGCAGCAGCCCCAGTGGCAGTGGCAGCACACGCCCACCTTCTTGCTGCTGGGTAGCTGTTAAAACACAGCATGAAGCATAAAAATTTGTGGCTTGCATTTCGTTAAATTGGCAATTGAATTGACTTATCGCAGCACAGCTCGGCCGTAATCAGAGGCGTGCCAATAACCAGACTAGCTCTGGCCATAATTTACAACTGAATCATGTGACTATATAGAGAGAGAGAGGGCAAGAGGTAAAGAGAGAGAGAGATAGATCATTTAGAGTCATATATGAATTTGTTGTAGTTTCAGCAACTTCAACAGAAAAACTATTAAAAATTATGCAAAAAAACTTAAAATTAAGTTAATCTTTGCTTTTTTTTAGAATTTTGTTTCAAGAAATATTTATGTTTGCTTTTATATTTTGTATTAACTTCAAAGTTTGATATAGCTAAATTATGTAGGAAAATTTATAAAAAAAAAAAAAAATAAGAAAATTCTTAAAACATTTTTGGTTAAATGTTCATGAAATATTTATGTTTGCTTTTATGTTTTTAACAAGCTTCAAAGTTTTATATAAGATTTGTAAGCAACTTTTACGCATATAGGAAAATTTATTAAAAAAACAAATTTTATTTTATTTTTCTATGTAACAAAATATGTTCTTACAATATTTGTTTCCATAGAAAAATAAATAAATATATATAAAAACAAATATATAAAATAATATTTGTATATTATAATAATATTTTATATAATAATATTTTAAGAATATAAAAAATATATTCCGTGAAATTTAAAGAATTATAAAATATATTTTTCCTAAAGAAAAATCAAATACAGTAGAGTCTCGATAATTTGTACCCCGCTAAATCGAAAATCGCGATAAATCAAAAAAAATTCTATCCCCTTGATGGGGATATCTATATGATAGAGATCCCGATAATTTGAATTTCCGTCTAATTCGTAAAAAACCTGATCCCCTTGCCATTTCGAATTATCGAGACTCGACTGTATATGGTTCATTAAATATCATCATTCTTTATATACATTTTCAGCCTATTTTCAACTAGCTCCACCTTTTTGTGGTTCTGTCGCTGGCCAACCACCAAGCGCCAAACAACAGTTAGACAATAAGTCGCCAACCTTGAAACTTACATAATTAGAGAGTTGGGAAAGAACAGTGGACAAGAGAAAGACAAAAACTGACCCATTTAGAGCTAGAACTTGGATGCGCCCCCCCGCTTTCAGGCCACCCGCTATAAACTTGGCTTAGTAGCTGTAGACTCACCCGTGGCATTGCCATTGGCACTGTTGATGTAGTGTCGCTGATGCTGTTGATACCATTCGCAGAGGGCGATTAGCACTTGGTCCGTGGGCAGCGGCGATTGCATCGGCGTCTGCGTGGCCGAGCTGGTTGTGTTGGGTGATTGGGAGGCGATGCTGCTGGCGCCATCTGAGGCGCCCGACGACGAGGAGGCGCCCGACGATGTCGATGCGCCCGACGAGTTCGAGGTGCCCGATGAGCTCGAGGCAATGTCATCTCTCTCCTCCACCGGCAGATGAAAGGGCACAGCCATGCTGACTATGTGTGTGGATATTTGTGAATATTTTTATTTATTTTTTATTAATTTATTTTTTTTTTTGGTTGCGTTCGTTTTGTTTTTGTTGTGCAGTGTTTTCGTTTTTTTTTTTGGCACTTTTTTGTCCTGCTCTTCTATCTCTCTCCCTCTCTCGCTCGCTCGCTCGCTCGCTCACTCGCTGGGCGTGCACTCAGTTAATTTTGTATTTCTTATGCAATATTTTAAACATTAAGAATTGCAGCATTTTTTTGTATTAGTTATCAAAGTCGATAAATGTTTTGCAGCACAAAAGCACTCAAAGTATTTGTTGTTGTTGTTTGTTGTTGTTTTTCTATTCATTCGTATCGTATGATCTTTAGTTAATATTATTTTTTTTTACACTGTTCGTATTTGCAGTTTGTTTGTTAGTTTTTTAATAGTTTTTTTTTTTTAATTTTTGTTATCGATTTTTTTTGCATTTCTCATAAAGCTCGCACAACTTATTTAAAAACACAAACAATTCGGAAAATTCTCTCAAGGCGTGTGTGGAAGAACACACGAAGCACTTCAAACGTGTCGCTAACTCAAACTGCGATTTGATTTCCACTTGGCTTGGGTTGAGGAGGAAACACGTCTAACTTCGCTTCGCGGCTGAACTGAACTAAACTGACTGCGCTGTGCGGCGCAATGTGTGGAGGCAGAATCTTGCAGATATACGCGCGTTAAAAAAACGACTCAAATTAAGAGAGAGGGAGAGCGAGAGCAGCGCCGCAGTCGCTGTCGCTGTCGCTGCCTCAGCCACACTTTAAGAGTGCAGTCGGCGACCAGCAGCGTAGGCTGCCTATGCTTATGCACATGCATGCCGCTGCTGCTGCAGGTAGTAGTTGTCTGGCTGTGGGGGGACACAGCGGGGCATCCAGCGTCAGCGCTGACGTTGACGTTGACGTCGACGCCAGAGAGCGAAGTGAAAAAATAAAGCAAAATAAAAGAGCGAGTGAGCGAGCGAGTAGGCGGCCTGTCTGTGTGTGCTTGAGCGTGCTCGCATGTGTCGCTCTGTGTGTGTGTGTGAGCTTATGGTTGTGTTTGTGTGTGAGAGTGCCTGTGCGAGGCAGCACAAAGATCTTGTTGAGCAGGTAACTCAGCGACAACAGCAGCGAATAAAAAAACCAAAACAAAAAGTGCGATTGCGTTTGAGTTGGAGTTGTTGTTGCTCTTGTTTTCGTTCTTGTTCTTGTTGTGGAGCAAAAGAAAAGGAAAAGAGCGAGAGTAGGGGCTATGCTCTGAGAAACAAATCAGGTCGCTATGACACGACTCACACATACCCTATACAAACATTTTTAGCGGACTTAAGTATGCAATGTGGGATTGTATTAAATATTAGTTAATAAGATAATGTGTTGATTAACGCGACTTACACATACCCTATAAAGATATTTTAAGTAGACTTAAGTATGCAATATGGAATTGTATTAAATATTAGTTAATAACTTAATGTGTTGATTAACTTGAGTATAGCTGAGTAAGCAAATGTAAGCATTGTGCATACCCTTCTTTTGTGTGTGCATATGCAGGGTATAGCTAGTCAGCCACTGAGAGCGCATAAGCCGAGTTTACGCGCCAAAAAACGTAGTAGACCGCTGAGTTGTACAACTGAGAAGGCA
This sequence comes from Drosophila leonis, assembly GCA_035045365.1. Taxonomy (NCBI): domain Eukaryota; kingdom Metazoa; phylum Arthropoda; class Insecta; order Diptera; family Drosophilidae; genus Drosophila; species Drosophila leonis. The sequence continues at coordinate 9,444,804 of JAWNPC010000262.1, read as the reverse complement.
AAAATAGTAGTAGAAAGTTACAAAAAGGTAGTAAATGCTTTGGGCAGTTATTGAGTATGCGAATACTCCATTGAAATGCATAAAATATGTTTATAATTTGGTATTTTGTGTAAAATATTGTTTAATTCTTTGCTCTTTAAACAATTTCACCACATCAAAACCTGTTTCATTGAGCCCACCTTCCAATAAACAAGCTCTCAAATTATGCTACGTCATTCGCTCTTTCGCGCTCTCTCCCCCTCAATTATTTTGCGCGCGCGAAATTTCAGACAAAAAGAAATAAAAAAAAAACTTTTTAAGTTCTATATAATAAATGTCGCTTGCTTTCCCTGTTGTATAAGTTTTATTTTTATATTGAAATTGTAAATCATATAAAATATTAAATTCTTGATTGAACTCGACATTATTTATACGTTTTTTCTTTTCTAATATTTGCTTTGTTCTAAACTCTTTCGTAAATGTACATGTTGTGTGTGTGTGTATGTTTATTATTATCCAGATTTCTTAGCGAAACCACTTCCGTAGTATTTTTTAAATATAGTAGTAAAACACATTGAAGTACAAAAGGTAGTAGATACACGCGTACATACACACACACACACACAGTATGTTTTCATATCTACAACACATACATATATACATATGTATATACATACATACATACACACACACATACATACATATGTATGTACATATGTATGTATGTCTGCATGTATTATCGTATGATCCGAATTTTTCTACTTTGCAACTTGACGGAACGTCGCTACGTTCGTAAAGATAAGAGAACTAACACTAACACACACACACACACACACACATATGAGCATAACGCATGGCGTGATGCAAGGATTGCCCAAGATGATGAAATTCTCAAAAAAAAAAAAAACAACATGAACATGAATGCGCATGCAACAAGCGAAGAGGCTCAAAAGAGGACTCGCAGAGAGCAGAGGCGGGGCAGCAGCGCACTGCAAGAAAAAGGGGCTCGATTTTTATGATTTATGCTGTGGCTGTGTTTTGCCTTAGTTTGATTTGTTTTTGCACTGTTTTTTTTTGTTGCTCTCTTTTGGGTTTTTGTTTTTGTTGCTGTTGGTTTTATCACAAAGCTTTTTCATTAGGGATTCCAATTACTTGACGACGCTGCTTGCAGGCAGGAGCTGTACATAGAGAGATGTGTGTGTGTGTGTGTGAGTGTGTGTGTGTGTGTGTGTGTGTGTGTGTTAGAGCAGGCCAGTTGCAGCTGCCGCCGCCTGTTGATTTCTTTTGTTGTTGTTTCTTTGCTTTTTGCAATAAAACTGATTAAGCGTAATGTGAGAGAGCCAATGCCAACTGGCTATGTTTTTGTGATTCATATTTCAAAAAAATCTTCTTTTTCTGTATGTTTGTATTGCCATCATTACACTACACACCTTAGCAACAGGCAGAAGCAATAAAAAAAAAAAAAAAACAAATGCCATAAATATTAAAGGAAAACAAATTGAAATCACTTTTCAAAGCGCCCATAACATAAAAATTAAGCCAAATAATAATAATAAAAATAAATAAATAAAACAGAGAGACGATATATACAAATTAAAAGACTTCCCCGTTGACATTTCTGGGTCAGCGACCCAAAGAGTTAAACGAGCCAGCAGCAGCAGCAGCAGCAGCAGTAAACAAGTGGTGTGATGGAGAGAGACAGAGAGAGAGAGAGTGAGGGAGAGGGGGCAACAGCGTAGTAAGTGGAGTAGTGTCCAGTGCCCAACCCAAGTTGTTTGTTGTTTTTATTGAATATGATTATGTGGCACGCTGCAAAAGCGAGCGTAAATTATTTATTACACAATTTTGCAGCAGCAGCAAACAGCAACAAAAGCAACAACAATGAAAACAAATAAATTTTTGCATTTGGCAGCCGCCACGCAAAATGTGACGAAAACGCCGCCGCCCGCTTCAATAAAAATAAATAATAATTCATATTTACTATAAGTAGCAGCGGCTGCAACAACAACAACAACAACAACAACAACCAATTAGGCGTTGCCGCAGCAGTAGCTAAACAACTGTAAATTGTGCGCCTGCGCAGCAGCAGCAGCGCAAATGGAGTAAAAGGAATGGGCAAAGGGGCTAACGGGGCTTGGGCTATGACAGCAGTGCAAGCTGAGCTGTCTGTTCGACACAAATTACCGTTAAATTAAGCGCTGGCTCGTCTGTTAAGCCAGAGCAAAAGAAATTGAGAGAGAGGGAGAGAGCGTGTGTGAGGGCGAGCTGAAAGCAGTGAATGCGAGCAGATTAAGCTGCAAGGCAGATAATATTATGCGTGCGCTGAGCTGAACAAGTAGTCAAGCGCGATTTGTTATCGATAACGTGTTATCGAGGCGCAACTCTTTTTACTCTTTGCAGAAATACAAATATTATTATTAGTTCTTTTCGAAATAACACTTTCTATGGCCTCCCAGCTCAGCCAGTTTATACCCATCTTGATGACCTGCTCTTGATAAGATGCAGCAGCAACAGCAGCAGCAGCAGTTGCCCTCGCCCTAGCCAATTGCAACAACAACAAGAAGAAAACTCAAATGAAGCGAATGGCGAACTCGCTTGGGCTTTGCCTAGGGCAAAGGGGCCAAGGGCTAAGGGAGAGGCTGGCAGCAGCAGCACGCGACCACAGCGTCACATGTGCCGCAATCTTGTGCAGCCGCAGCCCGGCCCCCAATGCTGACTACGACCCTAGCAGCAGCAGCAGCAGCTGCGAAAACGCCAAGAACATTGACTTTGTGGAAAACGCAAAAGCAGCCTGAAATAAATAAAAACAACAACAGACGATAGAGAGAAGAAGGCAAAAGACGATGATGACGCGGATGATGATGATGTTGAAATGGCAGGCTTATGCAACTTGATGCGTGCTGTAGCTAGAAAGGGGGGAGAAAGGGGGAGGGGCACAACCACAGTCTATCTCTGCAGGCACGTTGACAATTGCTAATAGCAGCAGTTGGGGCACAGCTTTTGGCTTTGATTTGTTAGTCATAACTAACGAAACATTCAATAAAAGCTTCTGCCAACCCTCGCTAGCACTGCCCTGCCGCAACAGCATCTACACACACACATACAGTTACATTCAACTGGGTCACTGACCTATCAAGTGCAAGACCTATTGAGCAGCACGCAGAGTGAGAGACAGAGAGAGAGAGAGAGAGAGAGAGAGAGTGAGAGCGCGCGAGCTGGCGAGAGGGTTGCGTCGGCTGTGTGGCAGCAGCAGGCAAATGTGGCAGCAAATGTTGCCGAGGGGCAGCGCCAAAGCGAAAAAAAACTCCGGGAAAAAATATATATTTATGCTCCTCGCTCTCTCTGTCTCTCTCTCCCACCCCCCCCCCCCTGCCCCCTCTCTCTGCTACATAAAAACGAAAGCGCAGGCGAACAAAAAATTAAAATAAACCAACGAGGGCGCCCCCTCGTGCTGCGAGCGGGTGGGGCTGGGGCGGCTGGCAGCGCGAAAGGGAATACAGCCGCAGGCCAGGCAACCATAACCATGGGCTGTGGAGGCGTATGGGCGCACACTTTAGGTGTCAAAGCGTGCGAATGCGCTGGGGCCGCAGCGAGAACAGCGAAAACAGCTCAAGATTCGTCTTTGTGTGTGTTGACTGTAAATGTGGCAATTTTATTTGCATTTGGCCAGCGACTTTGGCAGGTTGCCCAATGCAGCGAAGGGTCAGGTCACACACTGAACTAGGCTCCGCTCCCCTCCTTTAAATTGGGGTAATTTTTTATTTTTTATTATATTTTTTTGTTGTTTCCTTTCAGTAACTTGGCCTGCAACTACCTGGCTACAAAGTAGTTAACTTTGAAGCTCTTTTGCAGCTACTTTGATGAAGTGTTGCAGGCGTAGGGGAAACAGTAAGAATTGGAGAAGGGTTCAGCAGTGAAAGTATAACTGGGGTTAAATCTAAATGGTATCTAGAGGGATTAGTAGAAATGAAAAGGAGAGGGTCTTATATAGGAATTTAGAGATGGTTAAGAGATAATCTTTGAGCTTTTATGTTTCCATATATGTATGTATTTATGAATATATATACATATGTACATATATATTTATATAGAGTAAGAACGTACTTCTTCCAAATACACATACATACATATACTATTATATAAATTCTAAAAAAATAATAAATATAAATATAACAACTTTTTAGACGCAACTTTTATAAAGAAAGTATAGGAACAAACACATGCTTGATTAACTTGCATGAGAATCGCATATAGAGGCCTTATTAAGCTAAGCAACAAACAAATATGAAACACAATCAAAGTCTTTCATGAAAGGCATGCCAAAAAGATATATTGTAGTTCAAGTTCGAGCTCGAAACTTGCATTGAACATTAACCTCGAATTAATGAGAATCGCATAGAAAAGTCACATTGAAAAATACAAAGAAATATAAGATATAGCTTTAAAATTTTCATTGAAAGACGAAAAAATTCGAAGAGCATTAAAATATTAATTAGCGTAACCTAAACTTGTGAGCATCGCATAGAAAGGCCATACTAGGGAATAGAAGCAGAACAAATGTTCAAGCATACAACATTTTATTGAAGGAAATAATGCAAATAAAAGCATTAAAACAATTTAAATTGAATTTATGAGAATTGCATAGAAAGGTCACATTGAAAAATACTAAAATAAAAAAAACCATTTGATTAAACAACGAAAATACACCAAAGAAGCACCATTTTAAATATATAAACATGAATTTATGAGAATTGCATAGAAACGCTGTAATAGAAAATGCAGGCAGACAAATTTTAGAACCACAAAACATTTTATTGTAAGAAAGAAATGTAATTGAAAGCATCAAAACATTTTAAGGGTAAAGTTTAATGTATGAGAACTGCATAGAGAGGTGCTGTTAGCAAATACAAGCAAACCAAAATTAGAAATATATCAGATAATAAAATTTAAACCTATAAGAGCAATGTTAATGATTCGAGGCATTTTTTTAAACTATGAGAATCGCATAGAGAAGCAATACTTAACTATTTTGCTTTAGTATATAGTTCACAAACTTGGCCTACATTTGGTATAAGAAAAGAAACTTAGACATATAGATATATATATATATATATGTATATATATATATATATGTAAAAATTCTCACTTTTCACGAGCGAAATATAAACAAAAATCCAAAGTTCAAAAACTTTGTTGAACAAAATTAGCTAAATTAGATAAGATAATCGACGGGATTTTCAGTCTATTCGTTTTATTTAATTATGTGAGTCACTCAAAGATCGATGAGTTCCCCGGTAAAACTGAAGTTTGAAATCAACATGGGCTTAAGGCAACGACGACGACCCCGCACCGCTGCGCGGTGTAGCAAATCAAATGTAGCAGTCGAAACAGTAGCCGAACAAGCAGCCAGAGTCAAAGGCAACAAAATGTCATGATTTACAATAAGAAATCATATATCTCTCGACGTTTTTTTTTTCTCTTCTTTTATCTGGTTGTGAAACAACAACAAACCTGAGCTGACAATGAGCGCCTAAAGGGTTTCCAGCTGAACTCCCCTCGCCCAGGCAGCCGTTGCGATCCGCAAACTTCACGCAACACAAACAGAAATACAAACAGATGGATGGACGGACAATCGAATGATAAAAGAAGAAAAAGAAAAAAAACTATGTTACAAAGACAGAGAAAAGAAAACATTGAAATGGAAGAGAAACAACAACAACAACAGCAAGGCAAAGAAACTGGCTACGAAACTGGGCAACAGCCAAGAACAGGGCTTGGACTGCGGCTGGGGCTCGGTGCCAGGGCGGAGAGACGTGCGTTTATTTTGTGTAAGACAGGTAGCCAAGTCGCCAAGCGGCTCGACTCCGGCCATTGTCTGTCTCCGTCCGTTGTCTGAAAAGTGCGCAGTTAAAAAAATCGGTCGCCAGAGAAACCCACAGACGGACGGACGGACGGACAGACAGACAGACAGACAGACAGACAGAAAAAAGATCAACATAATCGATGATGTGGTTGTTGTTGTAGAGCCAGCAATCCACTTCGCTCAGCTCGGCTCAGCTCTGCCCTGTTGGCCCAGCCGTAAATGTGTTAAAAAACGCGCAGCGAGATTAAATGAGCATAAAATACAGCGCAGCAAACGTCGAACCGCGTGTAGCGAAAAACAGTCGAACCTAAACCTAAGCCCAAACCAACAAAAAAAAAAAAAAAAAAAAAACAGAGAACAAAAAAAAAAAAAAAAAGAGAACAGAGAACAAAAAAAAAGTATCTTTAAGATGCCAGACACGAAACACGTCGTCGACTGGCGTTCATCAGTGACGACCCTGCTGCCTGCCTGACAGACAGACTGCCCACAGTTGAGCACAAACTCAGTCCCAGTCTCAGTCTCAGTCTCAGTTTTAGTCCCAAGTCCCTGTTCCAGTCCCAGTCCCACTTGAATAGCCCGGACCTGCCCTCGAGCCTTTCGCCAATAAAATATGCATGCTGAGCTCGGCTTGAGACCCCGGGGCCAGAGCTGCTGCTGTAGGATTCGCGGTCTGAGGTGCGATCAGTGTGTGTAGAAGTTCATAAAGTGAAAATGTGTAGCATATGTATATATCTGATATATATATAGGTATATATATGCATGGGTGTATTAAGAGCAGGCTTTAGAGTTGCAGCTGATGCCCTACCTTTGGGAGAGCCTTAACTAACTGTTTGTATCAACAGATCTAAGCTAAGCTGAGCTATGATTGAGCTGCCCTCAACATGTGTGGCATAAGTTTTTAGCAAACTTCAGTTACTTAAGGGCTGATTTTTATAGGTTTAGCTGACTATCCTGATTTGAACTGACTGAACTCTAGATAAGGTCTAACATTCATTCATATATTGATCTAGTCTAAGCCTGCTTAGTCTAAGTTTTGATTAAGCTAAGCTCAGCATGCAAATCATAGATTTTGATCATATTTTGGCACATTTTAAACAGGATATATAAGTACTTCTGATACCCTACAATGCTCTGACATAAAAATAAAGTCCAGAGAATTTTGCTTATCATTAAAATATTATCTAATTCTTTTAAAACTCACCCAAGCTGAGTTTTGGTCAACTCGCAATCAACTTATATACTCTTAGGCTACCTTGATAAGCCGATATTACTGAAAGGCAAGCAAGTACAATCCCTACATGATACCCTACAATGCATTCCATACTAACCTCTAGAGAAGTTAGTTTATCATTCAAATGTTAGTTTATTCTTTTAGTACTAGTCCAAGCTGAGTTGTGATCTAGCTCTGATCATTTTATAGCTGTGATCGTAACTTAGATTTGTTGGCTACTTTGGATATCGAGATATCACTGAGTGACAGGCTTATGAGACCCTGCCCTGCCAAGAATATAAACTCTATATAAGATAGTTTGCCATTCATTTAAATACTTTTTTGAGGACTAACCCAAGCTGAGTTTGTGATTCAGTTCTGATTCCATATTATTGAAAATGCGCTTTATAGGTTCTCTGATCCAAAAATGTTCTAAAACAAAGCAACCCTTTAGCATCTTGGGCAGCGCAACTTTTATTTAAGTTTTGCTCCAGAGAAGTTGGCCAGGGCTGACCAGGGCTGACCAGGGCAGAGGCAGGGCAGGCAAAATCAGGCAAAAGCTCATCAAAAATGATGCCCCGCAGGCAAATGATGGCATGGAAAATAAAACAAGAGCCAAAGCACAGCAAAGCAGAAATGAAGCCACAGCCACAACTGAAATTATACGCAATCGTAGTCAGCGAGCAGCTTCTGTGCAGCAGCCAAAAGAAATAAAAGGCAGAAAAAAATGAAACGAAACGAAACGAAATCTACATTGAGAGAAGGCGGACAGGCGAGGCACATCCTCCACAGATACAAGGCTACGCTCTGCGGTCCAGTCCTGCTCGAGCAGGCTAACAAATTACGCCTGGCCTGGCCATAAAACATTTGTGTTAGCCTGCGTATCACGATCGCCTGGCTGGGCGTGGCAGAGGCGAGACTCGGGCACACGCATTTAGTGGAACAACAGGAGGGCAACAAGGACCGTTGATACCTCGTCCAGCTAGTTCTCTGGATCTTGACTGCCTGCATCAACGCCTCAAACTGCGGGCTGCTGCTGCTGCTGCAAAAGTTTTAATCATGCGTTCGTGTTGGCCAAGTTTTAGGTTTGGCTTTTACACAGTCTTGAGTTGTTGCTTTTGGCCAACTCTGGTTGTTCGTGCCTTTTATAATGATTGCATTTATCATTTATTCTGCGCGTCAACCAAATTATATGCCTGAGCTGGCCAAGCAAGGCAACTACAGCCAGGGCCAAGTCAATATTAAAGTGGCTCGATCGAGCTGGCACATATACATATATGCCTGACTCTATCAATATATATATATGATTTCTATATATGTGACTTAGGCTTCCTCATTTGACCCAGAGCTATGGCAGTCAGCCAAGCGCAACATTTGCTCCAGAGTCTGCCGCTTTGATCCCAGTTGTCAGTGCTTGAGGTCAGGCGTTATTGGAGCATGGCACTGGACGTGCTGGCTTCAAGTTTCGCTTTCGTTGCATAGATCTGGCTGGAGTCGCTTGAGATACTTGGAACAGCGCTGATAAGCTGGTAGCGTGTAGCAGGCGCTGCCCAGCTGGATGCCGCGCCGCCAACGAGCAGCTCTGACTGTGGCTCTGGACCGACTCACACCTCGGCCAGTTTGTCAGCAATTACAGTAATTCCAATTAATACGCAGCAGTTGTTGTTGTTGTTGTTGTCTCTGCTGCTGCCCTGTTAGGCACTTATTTCTTTTCTAATTTGTGGCGCGTGTTGCATGCCACAAATCTCAAACTCAACGAGCCACTGTTGCTACACACACACACACACACACAAATTAGCATGAAAGCGTAAAAAGTATCTGCAGCAACTGACACGGCAGAAAACGCAAAATTATTATATCTAGATGCTTTGCCAGCTGAAATGATAAATCTAAACAACTCGCAAGGGGCAGGGGCGCCGGCAACCAGTAGCAGGTTGGGTGTAGGCTGCATCAAGTTGAGTTTCGGGGCTACAATTATAAATTGCAAAGAGTGCGGACCATAGACCATAGTAGCTGCAGCTGCAGGACCACTGAGTGGTAATTGCCCTCGAGGGGAAATCAGCAGCAAGTTGCAAGTTGCAAGTTGCCAGTTGCCACAGCGGAAGCTGCAACAGGCATTCTACCTACCATACAATTCTAATAGCTGCAGGCTGCATCTTTGGCTAAAAAGGCAGACTACGCAGATACATTTCGATTAAGGCTGCTGCTGCTGCTGCTGCTGCTGCAGTCGTAGTTACAATAACAAAACTCTCAGCTCTCACTCTTTTTACTATTTTCTTTTCTGTTTTTTTCTGTTTTTTTGTTTTGAGTGATAAATGCAATTGCAGCCGTCGCCCAGCACCATTTGTATCTGTATCTATATCCAGGCATCTGCTGCTGCTGCTGCTGCTGGAGAAACCCCTATAATTAGTGTTTAAAAATTGTTTTTCCGGGTTTTATTTCTTATTAATTGATGTTGTTGCTGCTGCTGCTGCTGCTGCTGGAGGATGCAAATGTTGACTAAAGTTGATTTGCTGCGCACATTGAGTATATTTCAGCGTATTCGATAAACCGCTTCAATATGCTGATAAGAAATATGTGTGGAAATATATAATATATGAAAAACTCAGAAACGTTAATTCATATTTCACTTGAGTTGTGAGAGTTTTCTAATCTGGCTGATGAGCTGTGCACATTCTATTTATAGCTCCACAATATTCTTAGCTTATTTGAAATATATTCTATATCTTCATATACTGCATACAGAGTGAGGTAACTTAATTTGTTTGCCGAATTCAAACTGCTATAATTTTTGCAGCATTAGTCAGCAGCGTGATAAGTTCCCAGCGTTTCCGTCTAGAGAATAAATTATATCAGTAAAGCATACGTAATTAAGGCAAAAGAGAGCTTTCTGCGAATATCAAATTAGAGCAATATAAGCTTTTATTTCACTTCAATTTGCAGTGGAGTAAGGGCAGCAATTAGAATTAAAGAATACGAGGGTGGTCTACAAAATTACTCAAATATATGTATATATATTATTTACAATTTTATTCTCTTAATTTTACAACAACAAATGTTTGTTGTACTTCAACAACAACAACAACAACAACGATTATTTTTTTGAAAGCTTTGCCAAACTGATAAGAAAAATTTGACCACTATTTATTATGGGATGAGTTATCGAAAAAAAATTGATAAACTCGTACTGCGTAGGGTATACACGAGTATACATTTCAAATTTCAGAACTCTAGCTTTTGTGGCTTACGAGATCGCTGCTTTCACACGGACGGAGGGACGGGCGGACGGACGGACAGACGGACATGGCTATATCGACTCAGTTTGTCGAGCTGATCAAGAATATATATACTTTATGGGGTCTGCCACGTCTCCTTCTGCCTGTTACATACATTTTCACAAAAACATTATACCCTGATTTCCCATTTTCAATGGGTTCAGGGTATAAAAACCTGATACATATTTAAAATGTCTAAAAAATTGTATTGTAAATACAAAATTAACTATTTAAAATTGGTCAATTTTGAAATTGTCGAACGAAAATAAGCACAAGTCGTAGAAGCCCCCCTCCGATTAGAGAATGTGAGCAGCCGATGTAGTCTCTGCTTATACATGTTTAAGAGGCGATGATAAGCATTATTTAAATGATGAACAATATAAAAATGAAGTCGCAATCAGTTGTGACAGCGGAACGTGAATAATTATGCAGCTAATTTGCATGGCAAATTCAGTTTATTACAAGCCGAGACAAGGTTCTAACTGAAATGCACTTGCCAAGAACTTAGCCAGTATTTATGAGCCTGGATGGAGTACGCGACGTGCATTTAGTGTTTTCATAAAGTGGCAAAAGTAGTTGTCAGAGCAGCAAGCTGTGAGCAGTGAGCAGCTTGAGCTCGCGTGAGCTCTAGCGATTGTATCTCTGTGAGATACATTCGCGCGATAAGGCGAGCGAGCGAGCGAGCGAGCGAGCGAGCGGAACGCGCTGCCTGCCGCCACATTGTTGATTAAAAATAAATTGTCAACTTTGACAGTGAAGCGGCAGTTTTATTTATAAACTAAATGGGTGCGCAATGGAATTTTGCTCAACTGGCAACTGGCAACTGGCAAAAGGGATCGCTCCAGAGCTCGTGAAACTGCTGCAAATTGGCATTTTTATTTTTGGCTCTCTCGCGCACTCTCTTCTTGCTGTTTGTTGTGGCAGACATTGGGGAGACTTTGATGGCACGCGCTGCTTGTTTATTCTTAGCTGCTGACATCAGCCAGTAGCGGCAGCAGCAGCAGCAGTTGGAGCAGCTAACGGAATGTCTAATGCATGTTGGGACCGCCCAAGCGCCGCACCTGCACTGCCTTTCATTAAAATGCAGCCATTAACACTTTTTTTTTTGTTTCTGCTTTTTGCTGCAAGAAGAGGCCGCACTAATGGCTCGCCGCGGGTCTCACTTCCGCTGCGACACGCGTTGCTTGTGGACTTCTAAGCAGGCTTGACAATTGCATTGATTGCGCTCAACTCATTAGAATATCACATAAGAAACGAGCTAATGCTCACTGCGATCATTTATCAATGCCTGCTTGGGTTTGCCATAAGCCGCGCCATGACACAGCAAAAATCCAGAAGATGTAATGAAATTTGTCAATCAGACAACCAAAAAAAAAAAGAAGAAAATCCAAAAAATGACACAACACAAAATGTGAAATGTGATTTTCACTGAGAACTTTCGTTGAGACTAAGATTCATTACGGCAGTCACAAAAGTAGGCAGAGCTCAGAGGCACTGAGCAGCTGAGGAGCTGCTGAACGGCGCTTAATCCTCGCGATGATTTGACGCTTTCAACATTTCATTTGTATAACAAGATTTTGTATTGGGAAATTATGATTACTTAGTGAGCACAGCTCGATAGTTAGAGAAGCTGTTAAGGTGGCTTATGACTATGTATAGCTAGTGGAGATATATTTATTGGGATCAGCTACTCTAGCAGCTCTAAAGTTATTTAATAACTGGGAGAAAAGGCAGTTCGAATACATTTCTCAAACAATTCAAGCTTCTCTAAACTCAGCCTCGCATATTTCTTTATTAAAACTTGTAGAGCGTAGATAGTTGAACTATAATTCCTAAAGATATATTTGGTCCAGTCAAACTAAACCTTTTTAGTAATTGAAAGCTGTAGAGAGAAGAGCATAGAGAATACAGTTGCCAAAGAAAGTTTCTGTTCTCCAACCTAAATTTAAACTAATTTATGATTAAACAAATTTAAGATTAAAATCTGCAAAAATTTTAGAAATGAGAACAAATTCTAGCTCAATTCTTAAAGAAAGTTTAGCTCCGTTAAATACTATAAAACTTTTTAATAAGGAAGTTCAACTAAGTTTTATTACCTAAAGTTTTAGTTTGCTAAACCTATTTTATAATGCATCATTTTTTATAGGAGTTCCTAGAGGAAGTTAAGCACCTCAAAATAAATCTAAAAAAGAGTAAAATTACAGTTCAGAGATATAAAATTTCATTCCTTTTCAGATATAGTAAAACCCAAAAAGCTTTATGAACTGCATACCTCATGAAGAGTATAAACTTTTGCCAGCCTATGTAAAGTATAGATTTTATATATTTTTGACTCATGCTGCTGAAGAAGTAGACTCCATAAGCAGATATAAGTTTATATACTTCCTTCATTTCGATCACATAATGACTCTTGACTTCAACAGACACGAATACAATGGATTATTCGCTCTGGGCTGTTTTTGAGAGCAAGGTCCGAAGGTAGAAATTCACCAGCCTCAAAGCGCGTGGGCTGAAATACCGATAAGTCACATGGGGACCATCGTCAAGATCCTGTGACTCATATCGAGCCAAAGTCAATTGATTTGGAATTTTTGATTATTTTCACACATGTTGTACTATGAAATAAATAACAAGTAAGAAAACTTTAGTCGGTGGTGCTCGACTAGGATATCCCCTGAACCCCGTTCGATCTGCGTTTTTAAATATACTCAATTTTATATTTATTAAAGCAGAAAAAAGTAAAATTAGTAAAATTAAATTTTAAAAAAAATACGTTTTTGGATTCGGTTTCAAAAATATAATATAAAATATAACAAAATTTAAAATTGTATAAAATATAAAAAAAATCGAAATACAAAATTTGGAAACTCAAGCCTCAAAGATGTGCGAGATATAACTTAATAACTTGATTTCTGTAAGGTTTTTAATCGATAACAATAAAACGGGAATAGTTATCGGTTTTTTAAACAAAAATTTCTGGTCTGCAGCTCTTAAAGGTTCTGAGATCGACGCTTTTATACATACGGACAGACGGACGGACGGACAAAAGGACATGGCTATATCGAGAATGTATGTACTTTATGGGGTCCTTCTGACTGCTACAAACATTAGACATTTCAACAAAACCATTATACCCTGATTTCCTATTTTCATTGGGTTCAGTGTATAAAAATCAGTTTGCAAACCGAATTTATGACTTTTTGAATAGGTTACACTTCGAATGCCCAACCATGTAGTCTCTTTCTCTAAACTTCCTACATTTGATTGTACACCCAACAATATATATAATCCATTTCTCCTTATTTTACACCATTTCATTATGAACTCTCTTTACCTGCACTTTACAGGCTTGATTCTCTTCTCTCAAATATTGATTTTCCCATATGAAAGTAACTTTCAGCACCTCAAATCTAATAAGCTGCATAAATTTGAAAACAAACTCATCATTAATTTATTGGTCTTAAATGCAATTCAGAGTTGTTCCCAGGCCCATGGCACAAAGAAGTAACGTATTTGGTGTAATATCAATTCTCTCAACACCTGTATGGGTAAGATCAATAAACCCATTGCGCAGCTCGTACAAGCCGATTGAAAAGTCATCAAATGGAAATTATGCACGACAAATTGTGTATACGTAATGCCCTCGGCTGGTATAGCAAGAGTCCGTTATTTGACTTTCCCAACCAAGAGAGTGTATAATAATCATAACTCGAATTGGAAATAATGTAGCATATTTGACAGACAGACAGACCAAGGCACAGACCCCCAAAAGCCCCCCCAATAAGGGCAATCAAACAAAACAGAGCCGTGTGGCGTACGCACAGCATAATAAACTAAATGGTAAACAAATATTGGAGAAAGACGGAACGTTAAGAGTTCGCCTTCTTCTTGGCTGGGGGAGGGGTGAGAGAAGAGCTTTTGATTCTTTGTTAGCTGACACAGGGCAAACAGCAGTTAACCAAGTGGCATGCAAGTGCAAGGCGAATTGGGTCGGGCTACCTGTCCAGAAATCACATTTCGACTCTGTCTTCCCGTATTATATTTCAATAATTCTTCACTTTTGTTTAATGCCAGCGCGTGGGCGTCAGCGAGCAGTGACAGCGCTGGGCCAGTTCTGTAACGATAGATAGCCAGATAGTCATCGGCGCTGCTTAATTGTCGTGACAAGTTGACAGTTCGCATGAAAGCCCATCCATTGTTTCCATGCCGCCCCAACACTTTTGAGCAACTGTCTGTATTCAATTTCGAAGCTCAGCCAAAACAAAAAAGTTTTTCTTTCTTTGTTGAATCGTGCTTTTCCTTTTACTTCTGTTTTATTTTATTGCTGCTTATGCATTTATCTCACTCGACCCAATTTTGTGTTCTGCTGCTGTGTCGCAATGGCTTATTAAAGACCCAGGCGAAGCCAAGCCACTGCCTACAGCAGCAGCTGCTGCTGCCTGGGTGGCGAGTGCCGCATCTAAATACCTGGCAATCGCATCGATGATTCATTTGGTTACATTTCGCCAATGGCTGTCGGCCGGTCGCTAAAGGTAAACGCAACGTTTGCAACGTTCGACTGCTGGCTGCCCTGGCCGTTCGGCCTATGCGTCAGACCTTAACCATTTCAAGAACGCGCAACTCTGACTCTGGCCCGTCCGAGCATCACTGGCTGCACATGAGTAACTGAGCTCTGGAAATTCTGGACATTGCAAGGCGAAATTCAATGACTGCATTGAAATACTTTGAAATTGAGGAAACTACGTGAATCTAGTAAACAGCAATATCGACAAAATTTCATATACGAAGTCTATACTCCAGTCAGCTGATTGCCAATGACAATCCAATTCCAATTAAATGCTGCAATCTCTTAGAAGCAGTCATATACTAAAATATTACTTAGCAATGAGCTAAGTTTGGAATCCTATATTTACATATTTATTATTAAAATTATAGTTATAACATTTCTATAAAAATCCATAAATTTGCAGTCAGAACTTCTGGAATTTTATAGAAATTTAATTATTTAATATAATCATATTAATATAATTTTAATAATAAATATTTACTAAATATAGAATTCTAAATATTTATAATGACAATATTAGAGTATTTACAAATTTTCTTAATTTTAAAATTTGTTTTATATTTTTAATAATATTATTTAAAAAATATATGTTAAATTTAATAAGTTCAAACCTTAAATTCCATAACAAAAACAACAGTCAATCATATATTATTAAAGTAATAAGACAATAACTGGTCTATCAACAGCTAGTAACAGTTTTTCAATCAAGTTAATAAACAGCTCTCATTCTAATTTATGCTCAAACTGAGAAACGAAGCTGTTATTAACAGCAAATAGTTTAGTTCGTCATATAATTAACTATTTATAATAACTGAAATTATGTCTAATAAGAAAATTCTTAGGAATTCTAACTATGGTCTAACACCTTTGAACGCAACAAAATAGATTTTTACACAAATGTCTTTCACTTTTGCAAATCAAATAATTTAAATAATAAGAATATAATAGAAAATAAATATTAAAATAAAATAAAAATAAATATAAACATAAATATGTATATTTACAAAATATAATATATATAGAAATATAAATCTGTATATTTAAAAAATATTATATAAATATAAATATAAATCTGTATATTTAAACAAGTAAGAGTGCTCTAGTAGAGACTGCTCGACTAAGAGATACCCTGAACCCTGCGAAGATGCGATATTCAAATCATTTTACGCTTCTTTTATATATACATATACACAAACAACACATACACACACACACATGCACACGCACGCACAAGCACTTGCTCTGCTACTGCGCAGTTTACGCAGCGACTGCGCGTGGGCAGCGCTTGGGCGCAGTATGGGCAATATTGCTTGACGGACGGACGGACAGACGGACGGACGGACGGACGGACGGACGGACGGACGGACGGACAGACGGACATGGCTATATCGACTCAGTTTGTCGAGCTGATCAAGAATATATATACTTTATGGGGTCTGCCACGCCTCCTTCTGCCTGTTACATACATTTTCACAAAAACATTATACCCTGATTTCCCATTTTCAATGGGTTCAGGGTATAAAAATATTATATAAATATAAATATAAATCTGTATATTTATTTAACATTATAATCTTGAAATTCCAACCAATTTTCTGTTAAATATAATTATATTTATTAGCCATTAATTATAATTATGTAAAGAAATATATGTACATATTCTTCTTTATGTACCATGAACTTTAGGGCATAATAGTTCTGTTCTAAGTATATGTAACAGGCAGAAAGAGGCTTAGCAGACCCCATAAAGTATAAATATATATAATATATATCAGCATCATCAGCAGATTCAATCTAGCTTTGATAGCCTGTCTCGATTTCAAAGAGCTATATGTAGACTTGAATGTTCTACGTAGATCCATCATTTCCACGCTTAGATCAATTTCATATCATATTGTTATGATATGTTTCATATCATCGATAAGTTTTAATGTGTTAATGAAATCTACTGAATTTATCCAATGATCTACATAAACATTGGATAAATTCATTTGTTAAATTATATCTCTTACATGATTGAAACGAGAGTCTCCCAATTTCGCATTCAGTTGCATGCATATTTTATATAATTCTGATTTTATTTTTCAGATTTTAGATGGCAGCTGAAATTTTTACAAAATTCTTAAAGTTGAATTCATTATATATAATATATATACAAACTGTGCAGTATCTCCTAGTTGAGCACTCCCAACTAGATCACTCTTACTTCTTTACCTATATCTTACTTTCTTCATCTTCCCATATCTTACTGTATGCATAATATATTACAATATAATTAATACTATTTTCTTATGCATTCACCTAGAACTATTCGAAATGAATTTTCTGCTTTCACTTTTAAGTACAATTTTATACTCAATTGTTCGCCCTTTCATAAAAGTAAACGCAGTATAAACACTTGATTTGTTCTTTGATGCTTTTGTATAAACAAAAAGCTTTATTCATATTTATATATACAATAAATAAATAAAAAAAAGCTGACAAAGGCGTTTTGATTAATGTGCCACATACACACACACACACACACACACACACACACACACACACTCGCAAACACACTCGCCACGGGAACTGATAATGACTTTTTAAATACACTTCTAATGCGCTAAAAGGGGGCAATCGAGCGCTGACAAAGGCAGGCGCGACCAGGTGAGAAAAACTCACCGATCAAGGGGTATGAAAACAAAATGTACAAAAAAATGGCCTATTGAATAGCAATTTGCATTTTATAAGCTACTGCGACAGGAACGTAAAAAAATGATGACTTTAGAGGACACCGAATGAGGCACGCCCCGAGGGCTTGACAAAAAAAAAAAATCAACGATTTATGCGTTTTTGATGATTGCAAAACTATGGAAATTATGTGATAAGATTTTCATAGAATCACCCTACCTACCTCCCTCCCTCTCTCCCTGCCTCTCTCTCTCCCTCTCTCTCTCTGTGTGTCCATACAGCTTATGCAAAGTACTTTTGTGATCGAAGACAAGAGTTGCTTCTAGAGATCCAGTTGTGCTCTGTGTCTATAGCAAAAAAAAAAAAAAAAAAAACAACAACATAAAATGCAAAATCATTTGCCTGGCCCTTTGCACGTGCGGCGCTCGATAAATGCAAGCTCTTTGTATAAAGATCGTTTCTTGCTGTCGTATTTGCAATCATTGTGCGATCATTTATGGGCTGAACAGAGCGCGTTTTGTCTCTTGTCATCAGTCGTCGCACAACTGCTTAATATTCATGCTGCGCATAAGGCCCTTGCGAGATGATTAGACAACATTTAACACTTGGCCTGAGCTGGGGCTGGGGCTGGGGTGCATCATTCAGCGAGGGTTTTCTTCTTTAAGTTTGTCGTAATCAGTTTTCATGAGGCTGCAGTTGGTCTCAGCCGGTAACGGTCTTTTGAGTTAACAAGCTTACTATATATGCCAGGGCATCTTTGAGTCATGAATCAAGGTGAAAATTGTTTTTTAACAAATGGGGAGGGCGTAGCAGTCGGGCGTAAACGACTGTCAAATACTCGCTCAGCTAAATTTGATTAAATATGAATACTTCCTTTACTTTAAGTTTGTAGAGCACAACGAATAACCACATGAAACTTTGCCAACGTAAGTTCTATAAATGTGAAGAAGATACATACATATACAGCTATGTTCATGAAAATAGTAGTGCGGTTGAGCTCTCAATGCGATAAATATTGTGCAATATTTTGCAAACTGATACAAATATTAATAATAACATATTTTGTTATTAATTTAGATTTTTGTTGCTGCTATAAACTTAGGAACATGTGCAGTTTAGGGCTGGAGAAATGAAAATTAACAAAATTTAGTTGTTCATGAAAATAGTAGTGGCTACCAAAATGGGAAACAAATTATTTAATATGACTTTAAAATATTGTATATATTTTTAATATATATATTAATAAATTATGTTTTATATTATATTATATTTAATTATTTTATATTATATTATATATTATTTTTATTTATTTTATTATTTATTATTTTAATATGAAAAAATCATAAATATTAAGATTGACATATTTTGTTATCAATTTAGAATTTTGTATTATAAACCTAGGAATATTTCCACTTCAGGGTTTAAGAAAGAAAAATTAACAAGATTTAGTTGTTCATGGAAATAGTAGTGATTACTAAAAAGAGGAACATATATTTTGTTTTATATTATATTAGTTGAATTTATAAGACTAGGTCAAACAGTAGTAGTAAAAATTCCCAATTTCCGCTCTGTAGCTTTTATAAAGTCCAAACCTACTACTAGCTAGTTAGTCATAAAACGCATATACTCTCTTCACTTCATGAACGAGTATACATGTACAGTCGAATATCAATAAAGAGTTTTTCATTGTGCACCCTATTAGGCGACACGTTTCGAATCATTAACTTTATGCAAGCAAAGCGCTTGTCATGCTCTGCACTATGCCACCTAGCTGGCAGCAGCAGCAGCTAATGAAGAAGAAGAAGACCAAACAAAGAGACATTGCATGTGTAATACCTACAGATATACATACATATATGTGTATATAGTGTAAGTGACCGTTAATTTACTCAGCTACTATTATGCGTTACGCCTGGGCGACGCTTTACATTAATACGCCAATTTTTCGTTACAAAAGGCCCCAGACACAATGCCCATATCTGGCTGAGTCGAACCGGCCAAGCCAAGTGACTGTAATTAACATTTTCGCATTATAATTTGCCCCGTTTTTCCGCCATCCACTGGGTTCAGCAGACGTTGAGCTGGCCTTTAATGTGCGCACATTTAAGAGGCAGCGACAGCAGATATGACTGATCCGCCGCAGAGGCCGGCGGATGTGGAGACAGTTCGAGGCAGTTAACAACAGCAACAAATAATAAAATACAAAAAAAAAAATCATAACAAAAATGTTTTTTTTTCTTTACATTTCATTTCCACTTTGGATGACTAATAAACAATGCCTGTTGCACTACAGTGACTGCATAAGTATGCCCACAGTTGAGCACAAAGCGTGAGAATTGTTGAAGATACCATAAAAAATATTGGCTGCCCATGATTTGAGTAGGCTGGCAGTAGAGCTTGTTAGCTTATCACTAACTTATCTTTAGCTTTAGCTTATCTTTAAATATATAAAATCTTATTAATACTAAAAAGCAAATCAGTATAATTCCAATTAGCATTACAGAGAACAGCTTCATTTATAATTTAAGCGTATTTAAAAAAAAGTAAATTCAAAATATTTTGTTGGTAAATAATTCTCTAGATGCGAGTATACGATCAGGTTATACCCTGTACCTACTGCCCTGAAAAATGCGTTAGCTGATGAAATGGGCGAGACACTCTCAAAGTCGAAGTACTCTTTATTATACTCATTCACGAAAGTGAAATGAGTATATTTCTGTTTGTGCAATGTCTGTCTTGCTGTGCGTCCGTCTGTCCGTCAGTCCGTATGAACGCAAACCATTTCGCCGCTATTGGAGCTAGAGGTTTGAAATTTGGAACATATACTCCTGTATACCCCCGAATTATAAAGTGACAAGATTTTCCCGATACGCCCACTAGGCGCGTGGCAAATCCGAAAATGCTTTGTTCGGTATGTCAGAAACCCTTTTAGTTGAAATGCTAGAGAGTTGAAATTCAGAATGTATACTCGAGTTGACAGCTTGACAACAAAAAGATTTGGCGGATATATCTACGCCCATAGGGGGCGTGGCAAATCGGGTATTTTCTACAGTTTTAAAGCTAGGAACCTAAAGCTAGGAACCTAAAAACCTCTATTGATTTGCCAAAATTATATATATATATATGCATTGAAAGAAAGTGAAGTTGAAACAAAAATAAGTTAAGCGTGTTATAGAGGAACTTTGTGTAAATTTTATAGTCTTTATTCTTTACTTATTAGCGAGTCGGACAAACAAACGGAATGACGAACATTGCTAGATTGACTGTGGCTCCTGAACAAGACTTCAAATCAAACTTCATGCTGCCAACCATATATTTTTCCGACTCTTACATACATTTAAAGAAAACTATTATTACCTGCGCTTCACACTTTCAGTGGCTGTAGGCTATAAAAATATTAATATGACAACTAACTTATTTAGATCTATTATTTCTCTAATTTATCTGAAGATATCAGAAATATAATCAAATCGAAACTTCCATAGCTAAAACTACACAGGCAAGCTCCAACAGTCAACAGGCACAAAGCAGGTCCAATTTGGGCACTGATATGGACCTGGATGCACGTCATGATACTGAAATGCCCCCTGGAGAGATTCTGTAGTTCAGAAGTTCAATTCGATTAGAATGCTGCAGTCTTCAGCATTCAAAATGATTGTCAACAAATGCTTAGCTCAGTTTATTTCAAAGCTCTCAAGCGCAAGCAAGTGCCACAATGAAATTCGGCTTGCTCTTATCGCCTATTATTATTTTGCTGCAGCTGAGTCACACTGTGGCCATCTTTCCAGGCAATATAGGTAGGGAAATCACTGAAATCATTACTAATACTAAAATATATTTAACATTCATTGCAACTATTCACAGCAAATCAATATTACTTGAACAAGCAGCGATTTCTATTGGAAATCCTACATCATCTGCAGGAGCCGCTGCAACACGAACAGTGGCTTGCACTGGGTCAGCGAATGGTGAGCGATAAGACGCAATATGTCGTAAGTAAATTTCACAAAACAAACAACAAACCAAAATTCATAGCAAACAAATCTGATCTCACAGCATTATACAGAGCAAATGCAGGAATATTATCAACTGCTGAGCACTGATCGCCTGCTGCCCAGGGATGTCTATTTTAATCCACTGCAGCCAGAGCACTATAAGGAGACCTTGGGCCTGTTTCATTTCTTCTACAACACACGCGAGTGGAGCACATTGAGGCAGAATATATGCTGGGCCCGTGTCCATGCGAATCCAGCTCTCTTTCTGCACGCTCTGCTGCAGACGATGCTCAAGCGCGACGATTACCGCACCTTGATCATGCCCAAGATCTATGAGCTGCTGCCGGCGCCTTATCACGGCGAAACAGTTGTGCGCGAAGCTGGCAACTTCAACTACATCAATTGGATTCGACAAGAGCTGATGCTGGGCAATCAGACTCACATTCAAATGGTCTTGCCCAAGCAGCTGTTGCCCATGAACCTAACCGGAGATTTGCGTACTACAAGCAAATGGTCCGAGGCAATGTCTGAGGTGCAGATCCTAAGCTTAACAGAAACAAGGCAGTCGCAAGCTAAACTAAGCCAACTAATTGATGATTTTGGCTGGCTGAGCTACTGGTACTATATCAATATGGGCGTGGCTCTGCTGGACAATGAATCGGAAGCTGCTCAAATCCGCGATTGGTGCTACTGGCAGCTGAGTCAGATTCTAGCACGCTACAAGCTGGAACGCTATGGACAGCGAATGGAGTACAAACGTTTGTCAATGCTGGAGCAGGCGAACACTCCGCTGCTGACTTGGCAAGGCCAACGATATCAGCCAGAGGCTCGCGCCACGAGCCAGCATCTCGCAGAGCTGCTGCACAAACTGGAGCTGCGTGTAGAGCTAGCGATATCCAC
Source organism: Drosophila leonis (assembly GCA_035045365.1). Classification (NCBI taxonomy): domain Eukaryota; kingdom Metazoa; phylum Arthropoda; class Insecta; order Diptera; family Drosophilidae; genus Drosophila; species Drosophila leonis. Next base: position 9,422,342 of record JAWNPC010000262.1, on the reverse strand, counting down.
TCAAACTTTGAGCCTCGCCAATGGCACGTTGATCGATTTACGGAAGAGTCAGAATTGGCTGCTGGGTCTGGAGCAGCTGTTTCCCTACGACTTGAGTCTACTGCAGCTGCCTTCGGCTAGCCAGCCGCAACAGCTGCTGGAACCTCATGCAATGCTGCGACAGCCGAAATTTTACGCCTATGCCGATCGATTATTACATGCCTATCGATCGTATCGCACTCAGTTTCAGCCGAGTTACGCACAGCCCGTGAGGCCGACCGATATGAGCATTGAGGATGTTCTGGTTGATCCGCTGATCACTTTCGACGAGCATGTCGATGTTGATCTCAGCAATATTTTGCACGCCAGAAACTTTTACTACGAGCAGCATTTCATGTGGCCGCACAGTCTGCAGGCGCGCAGACACCGACTGCAGCAGCAGCCATTTGCGATCACCTTCCAGCTGAGCAGCAATAAGACGCAGTCAACTATTCTGCGCACCTACCTAACCACAGCCCGTGGGGCTGTCAACGAGGAGCCCTTCTATCAATTGGATTCGTTTCTGACGATACTTTACAAAGGCAATAATACGATACGCCGAGCATCTAGCGACTTTGCTGGATTGATCGGCGATCACATAAGCTTCACAGAGCTCTATCACTATATGAGCCTGGCGGAACAGGAACAATATGACTTTCCCTTGAATATAACTATACCGAGTTGTGGCTTTCCCAGACGCCTGATGTTGCCGCGCGGCGGCACAGCTGAGCCGCTTGCCCTCCGACTACTGATCATAGCTACGCCCTACAACTACAAGGCCAGGCAGGGCAATGAGCTCTACTGTGACTTTAGCAACGGCGTCAGCAGTTGGAATGAGCTGCCGCATGGCTATCCCTTCGAGAGGTTCGTGGAGCAGGCAGAGCTACAAGGATCACACGCATATTGGAAAGCCGTTGAGATAGAGCACAGGGATTATAAATTGACTGAGAGCAGAGTTGGTTAATCGATCGAAACTGCGACCCGTCTATGAAGTGTATAGCTAATGCCTTTTTTGTAACGTAGCCCAAGTCCATAAATAAAATTTAAGTCCACTATACCGTTGTGTCTATTTTTCCAAGCCCAAAAACCTTTAACGGCAAGTGACGCCAAATTTGGGTAATTACATGGGACAGACGGACAGACGGACAGCCGGACAGCCGAACAGTCGGACAGCCGGACAGGCGGACAGTCGGACGGCAGCACCACGCAACCGCGGCACCGCATGGGACCAAACAGCCCAACCACATGTATAAAATATTAATCAAAATCACAAAAGAACAAGCACAAAAACGTAGAATCAAAACAAAAATTAAAAAAAAAAAAAAAAAATCCAAGAGCAGCAACAAGAAAGCGCAGCGAAGAAAAAGCATTAGGAAGGTGTGGCAGAAGGGAGGCATCAGCGATAGGGGGCAGCCGGTAGAAGGCAGGGGGCGAGTAGACACATACAGCAAACGTTGCATGGATGCAAAGCACTTTATAAAGTTAAACAACGAATCGAGCAGGGGCTCGGGCAAGGGAGCCCCATCAGGCAGCTAAACTTGTTATACGCAATCGAATCGAAAATATGGGCGAAATAAAGCGACGCTCAGAGTCGATGGCGGGACGGGCGGACAGACGGACGGACGGACGGAGGGAGGGACTTTAACGTCGACGGGTTGCGGCTGTAAATCTAGAACTAGTTTTGTTTTTTTTTCTCTTCTCTTTATTCCACTTGTACACACACACACACACACACACACACACACACACACACACACACACATGTGTGTGTATTTGTCTTCAACCCAATGACGCGGTATAAAAGAAAATATTGGACACCTGCACGGTTTCGTATCGCAGCAATAGCAACAAATACAACAACGAGGCGTATGAGGGACAAGTGAAGCCCAAAAACCCGACAGATGAGCGCTGCGGCTCGACGACGCGACGGTTACGTGGGGCTAAGCGAGCGCGATAACTGCGAGCCGAGACCAACAAAAGTTCGAGTCGAAGTGTAAATACGCTCAAACGAAATCAGAGAACACAAACAGCTAAGCATAACAATCGTTAGTAGATCATGCAGATAGGCAATATACCTAGGGTGCTCTCTCCTCTAATAGCCTGGAAATCTCTTAACTTTATCAGTTGCTCAACATCTGAGTGCCAAGTGTATGGGCAAATCGTAGTGCTCTGCCCGGTTTTTAGGGTAGATCGACAGGCGTGACGCGCCTTAGATTTTCCTCTAGGTACTCCATATGTAGCTGCAAAATTTTGCCTGTCCTGTGTATCTAAAAAGAATGAAAAAGAAAAAAGAAAAAACAAAAAGAGGCAGCCGAGCGTATACGATGGAAAAGAAGAAGGACGAAAACTAATGGCCAGGCTTTTATTTCCAAGAAATTTAAAACTTTACGAAAACGAAAAATGGTGTTAGGGTGTAGACGACGAGCCCGAGTCGGAGTCGGAGTCGGAGCCACTTAAGAACACATGGTACATGGCTTGAGGATCGTTGGGCAGTTTAGATAAATGTAGACAGCCAGCAGGTAGCTGGTAAATGGTAAATGGTAAATGGTAACTGGTACCGGGTAGCTCTGACCCTGTCTGTGGACAGCCCAAGGAATGAAACTCGGCATTAGGTTTAGGTTTATTGTTTGACGCTCAAAGGTTTCACTAGATTTTGTGTATTTTTATTTTTTTTGGCAGCGGCTTTTGCAGACAGAGGATGCGGACTAGACATTTTCGTATAATTTATGGGGCAGCATCTATAAAATCGAAGTCGAGGCGAAAACCTATTATAGACCTTTAACGAGGCGTGCAAATTGTTTCTGCTGAAAATTCAGCTAAAAATATCGCATAAAAAAATGACAAAAGATGCGACTTCCATTTTAGGTAAATCAATTTGATGCGATGTGCAGTCAGCTTAACTGGTCAGGCGAGCCACTCAGCACCCGCTCATTCAAATCTATATATATATATATATATATATATATATATACAGATAACTGTACAGTCGCCTGAGATGCAGAACTGCGAAATGAGAACTGTTGGCTGTCGGCACTCGAGCCGCTGCCAGCTTGATTGCTTTTTGAACTTTCCGACTCAGTGGAGTTGCCTGTCCCCCTGACCAGCAGCCCAAACTCCAATCCACTCCTCCCCCTCCACTGACTGCTGACCGAGTGGCATTTATGCATAATTAATAAATTGCCTCGCATGCAAACGAAGACGGGGCCCAGATTGCAGCGATAAAAGTGGCTGCCAGCTCCAGTCTTATGACTAAAATTAAAATTATCCTTACATATTATTGACAGCCACTGCAACAACAACAACAACAAGAGCAGCAGCAGCAGCAACAGTTGCGAATCGTAAAACAATCGAAACCCCACGCCACGTCTGACCCAGCACTCGAGCTGGACTGAAGAGAGAGAGAGAGAGCGCGCTCCGCTGATAGACATCCCCAACCAGAGACTCTGACAGGGGCCAAGAGCCAATGCCAATGCAAAGATCTTCAGAGGCGATAACGTATTGCTGCTTGAGGAAGTCAGTCAGAGCCGTTGCAGTGCGCCGATGAGTGGACTTCAAGACTAAGCAGATGAGTGGAGTGCGCTCTCACAGCTGGAAGACAGCAGCGGGTGATGATGAGGTTCAATAACTGCAAATCAAATTGAATATACTATATGCCACCGATGAAATGAACTACGTTGTACATTTAATGATACGTATATATATATATATATATATATACAATATATATACATATATATATATATATATATATATATATATATATATATATATATATATATATACATACAGCTGTGTTCACAAAAATAGTAGTGCGACTGAAACGAATAATAAAATTTGTATATATGTATATATTTCTAATAGGAATCGCTGCCATATGCACAGCTCTGGTCAGAGAAATTCTTGGGTCTGTTTCATTTCTTCTACAACACACGCGAGTGGAGCACATTGAGGCAGAATATATGCTGGGCCCGTGTCCATGCGAATCCAGCTCTCTTTCTGCACGCTCTGCTGCAGACGATGCTCAAGCGCGACGATTACCGCACCTTGATCATGCCCAAGATCTATGAGCTGCTGCCGGCGCCTTATCACGGCGAAACAGTTGTGCGCGAAGCTGGCAACTTCAACTACATCAATTGGATTCGACAAGAGCTGATGCTGGGCAATGAGACTCACATTCAAATGGTCTTGCCCAAGCAGCTGTTGCCCATGAACCTAACCGGAGATTTGCGTACTACAAGCAAATGGTCCGAGGCAATGTCTGAGCTGCAGATCTTAAGCTTAACAGAAACAAGGCAGCCTCAAGCTAAACTAAGCCAACTAATTGATGATTTTGGCTGGCTGAGCTACTGGTACTATATCAATATGGGCGTGGCGCTGCAGCACAATCAATCGGAGGCTGTTCAAATCCGCGATTGGTGCTACTGGCAGCTGAGTCAGATTCTAGCACGCTATAAGCTGGAATGCTATGGACAGCAGATGGAGTACAAACGCTTGTCAATGCTGGAGCAGGCGACTAGTCTGACTGCTGCTGACTGATCAGCCAGAGACTCCGAGCCACTCTCAGAGCAGCTGCACAAATTGTAAAGCAAAATTTTAAAATGAATTTGGAAGGAACTCCAAATAACAATGAATGAATTATAGCTTTGGAATATTATTAATATTTTGTATATTTTTACTTTACATGAAACATAAAGAAGGAAAAATATATATTTTGAAGACACATTCAGTAGAACATAAACTAGAAACTCTCACGCCTGATGCAATAGCAATGCAGCGTTGCTTTCATAATCTCGTCTGAGTGTGTGAGCGTCCCAGAAAGTTCTAGAGCTCACAGCGCCGAACTACCCCAACAAAGCCATTAAAAGCGCCTAAACCGAGCTGACCCACTTTCACTGATCACAAAGTGCGAACAGCTGCTCCCGGGCCTACTTTCGATGACACATTGTGAAATATTGAACAAAGTGGACAACCCTTGAGAGCAAGAACGAGAGCGTGGCGAGAGGGGGGACAGTCCGACGAGTCGAACGCGTCACAGTTGTCACATACATCACTCATACGACGCTTGGGACAGTGAAAACACAAGGAATGCTTCCGCTTGGCGACCTGAACAGACGCCCACACGCAACGGCGCAACGGCACTCACACGTAGCTTCAGCTTTGTTGCTAACAAACGGCAACTTTACAGCTGATTAACGAGACAAGGCCACATTTGGAAGCATGTTTCAAAATTCGAAGAACTCCGGCGAGGCATCGTCATTTTGTAAGCGATAAAATGTTTCGGTTTCAGTGTTTTGTAAGAGCAGCCACCGAACAATTAACCAACTTCAACCCCCCCACAAAGAGCTGCTTATGCATAATGGATCGTCATGATGTGTGTGTGTGTGTGTGTGTGTGTGTGGGCGGGGCGCAATGTGCCTCAAAACATGACCGAAAGTATGTCAAATTTCGTTAATCTCTCGTCGCGATTTGTGTGTCACAAGATATTTGGCGTTGCGCTGAGAGTGCGGCATATTAATTTTTCATTAGGTTTTAATTAAAATTCACTTTACTTAATTTTTTGTTTTTTGGGCAGCCAGTCAACTACTAAACTAATTAAGGAGTCGATTAATATGCCTGCGGCAACTACAAGCTATAAATACCCGTTTCATGAATTGGCCATTTGGCCATATGCCAAATATCAGAGTGTGGTGTCAACGTAATGTGCGAATGCAGGGCTTGCGAGGGGGCCTATAAATATACTAGAACTATTACTTGCTGCTGCTGTTTGTTGTTTATTTGTACATATATACATACATACACTTATATATATATATATATGTTTGTGCCAGGTTAGTATGCTTAGTGAATGTATGTATTTTCTTAGCCAAAAGTTCACACAGAAGCACAATAAATTTATTGCCATCTAAATGAAAGAGGGTGAATACAAAATTGTTCACTGAGAGAAAAGGCTAGAGATGAGGTGATGCAAGCACCCATAGAGTGTGAGACTGAAAGAAAGAGAGAGAATGAGTGAGAGAGACACAGGGAAATATAAAGAGAGAGAGAGAGACAGAGAGAGAGAGTGAGAAAGAGAGAGAGAGAGAGAGAGAGAGAGAGAGAGAGTGAGAACAAGAGAAAGAGAGAGAGAGAGAGAGAGAGAGATAGAGAGAGAGAGTGAGAAAGAAAGAAAGAGAGAGAGAGAGAGAAAGAGAGAGAGAGAGAGAGAAGAGAGAGAGAGAGAGAGAGAGAGAGAAAGAAAGAAAGAGAGAGAGAGAGAGAGAGAGAGAGAGAGAAAGAAAGAGAGAGAGAGAGAGAGATAGAGAGAGAGATAGAAAGAGAGCGAGAGAGAGAGAGAGATATAGAAAGAGATATAGAGAAAGATATAGAGAGAGATATAGAGAGAGATATATAGAGAGAAAGAGAAGGACATATGAAGAGACAGAGACAAAAAGAGAGACAATAATATAGAAAAAGAGAGAGAGACAAAGAAATAGTAAAAGAGAAAGAGAGAGAGAGAGAGAGAGAGAGAGAGATACAATGAAATAGAAAGTGAGAGAGATTGTGATTAAGAGAGTTAGAGAGATTAAGAGCGAAAGAGAGACACAAACATGAAAATAGAGTGAGAGAAAAGGAAACGCAGAGAAACAGAGTGAAAATCAGAGAAAGTGAATGTGAGAAAAAGAGAGATAGTGATAGAGACAAATAACAAGGCAGAGAGAAATACTTAATTATAATCACACCAGCTTTTTTACACTATATAAAATAGTTGACGAATACCTCCCAATGCTATTTGAATTAATGAGAATCGCATATAAGGGCGATAACAACATTTGGCAATTTAGCAGTCAGTCAATCAGAATAAATAGTTAAATATATAAAATAAGAATTCAAATACCTAGCTTTTCTGATATTTTGCTGTGTATTGTGCCCTAGCTCTTCACGAATGATTACGTTTCACGTTTCAGGTTGGTTTTTTTTTTTTGGGCGCATGACATATAGAACTTTGGCTATTTTTAGAATTTATTGCATAGCTGTTGATAGATTCATAGAGCAATTGCAATTTCTGCACTTTGCCATCTGCCAAATTAAATTTTCAACATTAGTTTTCCGCACGCGCTATGGCGTTATTTTTAAAGATCTCTTTTTTTCCAGTTCGTTTGTGTCGCTCGCTCACATGAATGGTTGGAGCCAGCGAAATTTGCTGCCAACGCAGCGCTCAAAAATATATTGCAATATATTTTTCAATGAATTTGAGGTGTGAAATGTTTGCACTGCAGCCCCAACAGAGACATAGCGAATGCAAACATTGAAACAAGGGAGATTGCGCGAGGAAAGAAAGTGCCTAACTTGCAAATACCCTGCATAAGTTCATAAAAGATTTAAATGTTAAAACAAAAGCTGATTTAAATCAAATTAATAAAATTTTGATATATTATCAAGATTTATAATTCAGTCATATTTATATTTATAGTTCTCCAATTGGCATACCCCACTGTCGCTTTACCGTTTACATAGGGTATTTGGGTAAACAAAACAGCATTTAAAAGCGCCAAATAGGCGGGCGCACGGGGCGGACTCTTTTGAAAAATATTGCCAAACACTTTGAATCAGGGGCGTTGTTTTACGGTAACTTGTCCACTGTGCCGTGTCTCTGTGCGCACATTTTGCTTTTGATTAAATTTTTACAGCAACAAATTGTAAACAGATCTGACGTGTAGAACACCAGATATAGTATATACTATGAATATATATGCGTTTTAATGCAGTTTATTGCACTGAGTATACCGGAAGCGTATGCTATTGAAAGATATCATTTATGATATATATAAATTTATATATTATTTTCCAGTCAGTGCAAAACTTATAATTAGGCGTGTAACCTTCGAGTCTGCCATATCATACATAATTCACACAGCTCAAGAATCAATTTCACAAAAAAATAAGCAACTGAAACACTTGATCGACTGCACGATCGCGACATATTTGTCAATATATAATTTTCGAGTGCTGTGCGCCGAGTGGGGACCAGCTGAACCAGCTGTAAGCGATACTCGTGCCAAGGATGTCAACTTCTTGGACATCGATATCGGCTCCGTCTCTCTCTGTGTGTTTGTGTGTGCGCGCGGAGGGAAACTGTATGTCAATTGCTTTAGCTTTTTCGCTTGTTTTTTTCATTATTATTTTTGTATTTCGGCAAAGTGTAAACAAGTTGACCAATTGCCAGCTCCTCGACTCGGTCAGCTTTGCTTTGGCTTTTAACAATTCGCTTTATGTTTTTTTTTTGTTGCGCATTTTGGTTTATTATTATCTGCAGTTTTAGCCATTAAATTGCTAAAAACATTCAAGAATAAATTAAATTAATTAGCGCAAATCAATTGGGAGATCCAAAAAAATATACGCAATTTATATGGCACATGATTAATAGATTATAGATAAGGCTATCAAAAATATATATGTAGCTTTTGAAGGCTTTAACTGAATTGAATTTAATTATTTTTGATTTTTAGAAAGCCAAGACATATGTATGTATAAAATAATATCATTTTAGACTAAATAATTAAAAAAGAATTAAAATCAGCTAAAATATATAAAATATACATATATATATAGCATTATCAACAGCTACTCGGAACTTAAACTGATTTTAATGAAGAAATTCAGATTCGCTAGCCGCGACACGCCATTTAAATGGATTATTGTATTAATACCTTGACCACAAAGCAATTGAGCTCATAATTTGTCGATTTCCGACTAAAGACGGTCAAGCAAAATGCTCGATCGCAGCAGAAAACAAAAACAAAAACCAAAACAAAAACAAGAAAAGGAATGCAACAGCAACACAAGTTTCGCATTAAAAAACAAACGGCAGAAGAAGAAAAAAAATAAATAAAAAACAAAATACAAATGAAAAATAAATAAATAAAAAACAAAAACAAAATTGGGTCCCTCGTTGTAATCCAATGCTTGAGACAACGTCGCGCTGCACTGGATGAGTCATGCGCGCGCCAAGCAGAGCCCAAGCCTCGGATAGGCACGACCGTTGGAGCAGCTCTGTGAAATGTGTGAAGCTTGCAGTCCAAGACATTGGCACAAAAAAAAGGGCTCAGGGTCGCCGCATTGTTTTGACTGCAAAACTACCTGAAGGCGGAGCACGGTTCGGGTTGGGGTTGGGGTTGGGGCAACAAGTTGCTAATCATATCAAGCTTCAAATTGTTGATTATTTAACTTTAAGCGAAAGATCGCAGTGAGATTCGTGCTGCCGTTGTTGACTCTGCCTGTGCCAATGCGGATGAGTCACAGGTTGCACAGGTAGAGGTTGCTGCGCTCTGGATCTAGACAGAGCTAAAGAGTTGGAGAGCTGGAAGCGCGTCTGCCGTCTGTCCTCTTTCTGTTTGGCTTCACTTTATTAGATGTTGGAGCCCAGGTAGATTTATTGTATAAACAGCAAATGGGCAAATGGGCAAATAAGCAACGGACAGGAAGGCGAAAAGCTCTAAGCCAACAGCCAACAGCAACACAAAATTATTTATATATTTCGCTTTATTTATGGGTCTCGGTTGGGGTTTGGTTTTGACCACTTGCCGCCCGAAAACCAACAACAACAACAACAAATCGCTAGCGTGAGTCATATTCGATCAGTCGATACCTTTAGATATATACATACATGTGTGCGGAAACTGAACTCCTTTTCCAGCAGCACTTTATTATTATTATTATTATTATTTTTTAAAAAGAGACCAACAACAACAAAAAGTTGATTGATTTTATAGGCGCGATAAGTTTATTTTAGTCGGGGCTTTGGGGTCGGCCGTTTGCCCGGGTCGCATGTCTGCGGGATGACTAATGTTTGAATTTGTGATCTCTTTGTTATAGCTCTCCGCCTATATAGAATACATAGTGAAGTGACGCTAGTTATTAGCACTTATAATGCGCTGGAGTGTCTTTCAGTCGAGTGTCATTGACACCTGAGCCCCGCCGCGATTTGTGTGTTTATATGTAAGCAGCTAATTGGTAATTAAACATTCAACTTAGGCATAGGCCCAATGCAATTCCTTGGTTAAATATTTGTCAAAGTCTCGCTCAAGAGTTGCTGGCTTGGCAGTTTTTTGAAACGATTAAACAATTAAATGAAACATTGTCTGTACAGCAACGAGCAACGAGCAACGAGCAACGAAAAACTGAATTAATTAAACAAACAAATGGCAAATAGAAGCCATAAATAAAGACCATAACTAATTGCTGACACAGTTAGCCAGACAAAGACATTAAAAGCTTTTGGCGTGGGCGCCGGCGCACCGTACGGTACGGCTGTCAGCGAAACTTCACAGCGTGGCTCACACAAGAAAAGCAAAACGAAATCAAATTGGACAACACCTGCAATGGAAATGTGGAGCGCGTGCTCAGCCAAATGGGCTGACCGGGCACAAAACAAAACCAAATCAAATTTTTGTATTATACAAAATTCATGGAAATAAAATTAACAAGAAACAATAGATGTACGTTAAGGTGAAGTTTGAATACGCTGGATTTACTATTTGGCAAACAATTAAATTTATTTACATTTTAAGCTATTAATATTTCTAAGTCATAGACAGTTCTGTTCATGAAAATAGTAGTGTACTTTTGTAAAGAATGTAAAAAATAAAATCAGAATTTAATTATTTTTGGCGGTTTTAAGACACCGAAAATATATATATATATATACCTCAGTGCAATAAGTATATGTGCAAATATGTATATATATATATATATTTTTGATTTTTTAGTGGTCACTACTATTTTCATGAACAACTAAATTTTATTTGTTTGCTTTGTCAAGCCCTGAATTGCACACGATCCTATGTTTGTAACAAAAAATATTTATATTAATACAAACTATGTTAATCTTAATATTAATTTTGAATTATTTAAAAAAATTTAGTTTATCATTAAGTTTTTTTTTATCCAACATTTAGTGCTCAGTCACACTACTATTTTCATGAACACACCTGCATTTATGCATGTATAGAATCCAATCATAATAATGAATTCATATAAAATAAATATGAAGCTCTTCTATGAATCTGCTCAGTTATCTATCTATCTACCTTTATTTATATACACTTGAAACATAATTTAAATTAATTAATTTGCATGATTAGTTTTACCAACAGTAATAGAGTCAGAGAAAGAAAAAGACAGAAACTTTTGACGTGGGCGCCCGCAACTTGTATAGACATTTGGAGAATGGAAATGGAAATGTGAACACTCGGCAGCTGTTATTGAGTTGGAGTTGGAGGGGCGGCCGAACATAAAAATCAGTTTAAGTGCAAACAAACAAATTTCCAGTAGCACTTCTCAGAGATAATTTCATAAATTTTCAAAAATGACGCGACTTTATTTTACGGGCTATGTGCGCAGGCGCAGTCGTTGCAGTTGCAGTTGCAGGGCCGCAAGTCTAGACAGCCAGACTTGAAGTTGAGTTGTTCGAGATGCTTTGATAAATTACAGACAGCTTTTTCTCTTATTTGTTTTTTTCGTTTTGTGTTTTTGTAAGAGCGATTTATGTGTGTGCAGGTAACAAGAGACGACAGTTGGCACGAGCCATAAATATTCCATGCAGACGACGACGACGACGCCAAATCAGCTGCATCATCCACAGCAACAATTACAACTTTTGAGGCAACAACAACGCCCACTTTAAGCACCTATGTAGCCCTCGTCACCTCTTAGCCGAACAATTCAAAAGTAGGCAGTGCCTGGACAAATAAGCCCGGGGCATGTTCACAAAAAGTAGCTAAGATGCTGTTGTTGTTGTTGTTTTTCATTTTTTTTTTTCTTATTCTCTTTATTTGATTTTTATGTTTTCTCTTCTTTTAATTAAAAGGGTTACCAACTGTCTGCCAAATCAGAAAACAAATCTAAACAAAATAAATGACTTTTACTCCAACACACTCAAGCTTTTTAGGCTTTTAGGGCTACAGCGGAGCGGCTCAGCGATTAAACAAGTCATGGCCGAAGTTTTGTGTCTGGCTTTGGGATTTGGTTTTGTCTTTGACTTTGGCTTTGGCTTTGGCTTTGGGTTCTTAGGCAGTTTACCAAAGAAGAGTGTGCAGAGCAGAACCTGCTGGCATAGGTAGCTGGTAAATAGCCTTTGGATATATTGGAATACGTAGAGAAATAATTCAAGACAAAAATATGTACAACAAATTAAATATAGAAAATTATACTTTTATTAAAATCTACTGGAAAATGCAATATAAAATAGTTGAAGCTAAATCTCCGTTTGAATACAATATCAGCGAAAATTTATTATATATTTATAAATAATTAATAAAATCAATTTGTGATAGAAATTTAAAGCTGTTTTTGGGAAGAAATATATGTCAAAATATTAAATAATCATGCATAAAGAGTTAAATAAATAAAAAAAATATTATTTAAAAAAAATAAAATGAAAAAATAATAATAAATTAAAATATTTTTTTGTTTAATATTTTAAAATAAAATATTAAAAAAAAATATTTTTAAATAAAATATTTTTTATTTATTTAACTCTATATACTAAAATATAAAATTGAAAAGTCAGTAAAGAAACATATATATTAATTATTATATTTATGTATTATTTTATTCATTTATATTTTATATTTAATTATTATTTTATTTAATATTATATTTATTTATTTGATTTATTTAATTATTATTTTATTTATTATTATATTTATTTTTTTATTTAATTTATTTTTATTTTATTTATTATTATATTTATCTATTTTAGTCATTTAATTATTATTTTATCCATTTTATTTATTTAATTTTTATTTTATTTACCGTTTTATTTGTTTATTATTTAAACAAAATCTAAAAAAAAAATTAAAAATAATTTAGTTACAAAGTTATCATTTTTTATAGGAATATTCAAGTTTTTAAAAATGAATGTAATTAAAAAAATATTTAAAAAAAAACCACAAATAATAACATAGATAAGCAAAACATTTTTCAAATTCTTAAATATATCTAAAGCAATTTTTGTATAAATAGATTGATTGAAAAAGCTTAAACTTTGCTTGAGATATGCTTAAAATTAAAATTATGGAAATCTATTTCTTTACTTAAATTCTTATTTTTGTTAAATTCTGAAATTGTACATTATCTTGTAAACACAATATAATCCTTTTATTTTTTTTATAAATATCTATCACAATCATCCTTAAACTTTAAACATTGAAAATAGTTGACCAGAAAAATCTTAAGGTTTCCTTAGAGATCCAGTTTTAAGTTTCAACAAGTCTTGCAAATATTTATATATGTATATATTTTATATAAATTTTTTAATCAGTTTCACGTCGAATTGGCTTATTTGAGAACAAAGTATAAATATTATAAATAAGTCAATAGAGTAAATATAGCCGAGTTCATAAAGAGTATTCACAGACAAAAAGCCAAGACTCATTTGGAGTTGCCTCTTTTAGGGCTGCTGCTGTCTGGGCGTACATTTACAACAGCAACAACTACAATTATAACAACAACAACAACAACAACAACAGCAGCTACAACACAAATACGAAAAAATATAAAAAATAAAACCTGCGCGGCTTTGGCACGTGCGCAGCCCGAAGTTGGTATAAGAGCCGCCCCCGAGACCCGCCCGTCCGTCACAACTGGACTGCAGCTCCAGCTCCAGCCTCCGCTTTGGGGCCCGGCCAGCAGCTTGAGGTCCAACTGGCCCCAAACGGCCAACAGCAGCAGCAAATTGAGTTCCATTTCAGGTTTCGGCGCTTGAAAAATGACGTACAATAGTAGCGCGCTCTTTTTTCTTCGTTGTCGTTTTTTTTTTTTTTTACCTTTTTTTATGTTTTGTTGCTTTGGTCGTATAGCCTGGTAAATCAACTTGTCTGTGTTGTCTGCAAAGCGTGGCTCAGGTGTTGCCAGCTGGCTCTGGGATAGTTAGGTAGCCAGCGTTTGATGACTCTGTTTCAAAGGTATCTCTGTATCTGTTGTAATCGCAGTGGCTTGATTAATTTACGACATAAGGTCAAAGTTGCTCGTAGTCTGCACAGTACAAAGCGTTTAGCTTAGCTTTGGCTAATGGGTCAAGGCTCGAACGGTAATTAAATGTCCCAAGTGTGTTGTTTTGCGACTTGGCTTAGAATGCCCATTGGGGGGGCATTGTCTTGCCCCAAAGACAAAGTAATAAAAATACCGCAGATAATCCACAAAGCCAATCTCTGTGTGTCTGTGTGTGTGTGACTGCTTTGGCCAAAACAATTTTGTCTCATTAGCCTACAGATTTTTGCCGCCACGCATGCGCCGCTGCATGGAAAGTACAGTTAAATGGCCAGCTGCAGCCAAGGCATCTATCTGCCTTGGCCAGATACTACGATAAGGCTCCGACCTGGCGTCGGCGTTGGCTTTTGTGTGTGGCAAGAGCTGCGAGTGCCAAGCGAACTGCCAGTTGTCCAGCTTCTGTTTAGCTGCATCCAATAAAAATGAAACCACATCATACTTCATATCTCATACCTGTTACGCCAAGTCAGTGCCAAAAGCATGGCAAATCTTAAATGTACAAGCACGAAGTCCAAGTCCAAATGACTGCAGCCAGGTGCTGCCTGAGTCTGAGTCTGAGTCTGAGCCTGTCTCTGGCTGCTGCTGTCAGAAGTGTGACGAGTTAGAAGTTTTGCTGTTGTGTTGGCTGTTGGCCCAGGCAATTGACTCTGTGGCTGGTACCTCAATCAAAACATTAAACCTTTGCGGCAAATTTGGCATGGCTTTATTAACGATCTCGTAGCCAGCTCTCTGGCTGGCTAATAGGCAGCTGGCAATGGACTTGGACAAAGTGAGCCCAGTGTAGGATTAGCTCATTAGCCGAGGCTGAGACATGATTGGGGCGACTAATTTATTGTAATGAAGCAAACAATTCAAATCTCTCTCTCGCCATCTCTCTCTGGCTAAGTTCTGTTATTAGCATAGGCTGATCAGGTGCGAAACTTCTTGAATATATACTATATGGTTGCATTACAATGTAACTTATGCTACCAAGTGTTCAGTGTTGCATTTAAGGCTTTTTGGGTATTAGCCTAAGCGGATCAAGGCGCATTAACAACGGCTGCACACCTAGACCATTATTATATGTGTCAGCCGAAGCGTTTCATAAATTAACTTTTTTACACCAAACAGTAAATTAAAACTACCAAAGATGGGCAAAGTGTAGGGAGTGTTAAGCTGAGAGATACCCTGTATGTAGAAGTGTTGAACGGGCATATATAAATGAAAAGTTTTTATGTGTTTATAATGCTTTAATATTAAATAAAAAAAAAATATTAATATTAATAATATTAGTATAATGAAAAATTAATATAATTTAATACTAATATAATATAATATTAATATTAATAATATTAATACAATATAATATAATATTATATATATAGATATGTTAAACTTTCTTCTCTTTTTACTCAACTTCTCTTCAGTCATTAGCTGATTCTAGCTCATCCGACTCTTAGGCTAGGGTATTAACAGTGCAAGCAAAATATATAGATTTTTCTAATTGTTTATCGATTAACAAAGAAGTTTATAGCTTATGCTCGTCTCAGAAAAGTTAATGAGCTTGTCCAGCACCTTGATGAGTTTAAGTTATAAAGTTCTTTGTTAAACGATAAACATATAGAAAAATCGATATATTTTGTTTATATTATATTATACCTTATATACTCTCTGGCATTCATACTAAAGGGTACTACAGTATTAGCAACAAACGTAAAGTCTATATACTCTATACTATATTTACTCTCAAAAACTTATACCTCATCTCTGCCTTGCTGACAACGTTGTATCAAACAGTCAGCAAACAGATCTAAGACTCAGATAAATTGATTTTTGACTACTTTATGTTTATCTACAGTTCATAAACCATTTACACATATTCACTCACAATCTCCATATACCCCTTTACCACTTTTACGACTAAAGGGTATCACAGATCAAGCAACAAAAGAGTGCTGCCAGACACTTGAAGCGCTGCTAAGCCCAAATATTAAACAAGATTTTTGACTACCAGTGTTAACACATTGTGCTGCATGTCGTGGCTGGCCTGAACTACCAAACGAGCAGCAACGATGGCAGCAGCAGCAACAACAACAACAACAGGCAGCTCTACAATTTATGGCCCTTAGAACAGATTTTAGGCACGACGACAGGCCCAAGCCACGAACTGAGTCAAAGTCACGGCCAGGGGCTGTAGCGGTAACTGCGGACGCAGTGCACACACGCAAACGTCAGCAGCAGGACAGGAACAGGTTACAGACAGCTAGGGAAGTGCTACCGTCTTACACGCGTTAGTTCCCCCCCCCGAACCCCTGCTCCACCCGGCTGCTGCTGCTGCTGCCCAGCGCATTGCGTTTTGTGTCGCGCTCTTGTCAACGTTGCCTTTGCCCAAGAGCACGTCTCCGCCGCACGTCTCGTCTCGCCACCGACACTCGCACTCGCAGTTGCAGTTGCAGCGTAACCCATAATTTTAACACCAATAATAAAAGAAAACAACAACAAGCAGCAGCAGCAGCAACGCCAACGTGCAGGTGTGCATCAAGTCGCAGTAGCTGCTCCGTGTGTGCCTGTATCTTGATATCTTACAGATACAGCTACAAAACGTAACGCTCTCTCGTCTCAGCATCAGCATCAGCAGCAGCAGCAGCAGCAGGCAGCGCACTTGGTCATAAATTTACGTTTCAAATTGTCTGCCCGAAAACTGGTTTTGCCCACCAAAAGACCAAAAGGTTTTCATTATATTAGAGGAGGGAGGCGCAGCTGCCCCAGCCAGTGCTCCACACTAATTGTTGCTGTTGTTGTTGCAACGCAACTTTGGCAGCTTTTGCTGGCAACTGACACCAAGACAGCGCCCGAATCTGTGTAGACTAATATTAATTGACCCGAACAATGACACTAACCCCTCTCTCGATATCTTTCGGGTCTTGTTCTTGCTCTATGGAACCTACAATTTGCTGTAATGCAACTCCAGCGTGTGAAAGTTGAAGTGTAAAGAAAATGTTCTTTAATAAATATTTGATTGTTATTAGGCAGATCCTCATTATCAGTGCCAGAGGAAGTGGCTTATTACAATGGGGAACGGATTACCAAGTATCGCTTACATGCACAATTTATATATAATTATTATTAGGGTATCCAAGTTGGAATACCCCTACTCCCAACTCATTCTTTATATATTATACGAAATGTGATTATTTCCAAAGTTATTTCAGCGCATTCCTTGCATTTCCGGTTCAACTGATTTTTATTTCTTTATTTCTTTGCATTGACCCAATTTTTGTAATATTTTGCACAAATCCCTTTATAATTATATTAACTGTAAAATTCTGACAGGTCAGTTAGCTGATTTAAAAGCAGCTGCATGACAACAAGCCATAAAAATCAAACAACAACAACAAAGGGGCCATAAAACAGGCAGTCAGAGTCCAAGACAGCGTTGGGCAGAAAGATTAATTATCACATTAATTAACTGACCTCAAAAAACGAAAGTTTTGCGAATTTAAATGAGGCTGCAGCAGTGAGTGAGCCAAAAAAAAGTAAAAATAAAACCGGGATACAGTCAGAGAATGAAACAAACGAAAGTGTTAACAGTTATACGAAAATGGATCAAGGAATTAAAGCGGGTTGTGCGAGGTGTATGACAATGGGCGATTCTTTAATAGGAATATTGATCGGGCTGTTTTGAAAATTGGCTTCATAGAGTAAATGCATAAAGCCATGCTTATCTGATCTTCTAAATAATCTTTTAGATAATCTTTTAGATGATCTTCCAAATGATCCTCCAGATGATCTTCCACATGATCTTCTAGATGATCTTACAGATATAAGATGGAATCATCAAAGAGAAGGTCTTAGTTCCGAATCTTATGTGGAGCGTATAACAATGAGCGAGTATTTTATAGAATAATTGATCGGAAAGTTCTGAAAACTCGCTCCAAGTCATAGATTGAACGTCATAACGTCATACTGATGAAATCTTCTGAGGCTCATCCAGATGATCTTACAAATCTAAGATCGAATCATTAAAGAGAAGGCCTTAGTTCCGAATCTTATGTGATAGGTATAACAATGATCGAGTATTTTATTTCCGATCAATTATTCTTAATTGATCGGAAAGTTCTGAAAACTCGCTCCAAGTCATAGATTGAACGTCATAACGGCATACTGATGAAATCTTCTGAGGCTCTTCCAGATGATCTTACAAATCTAAGATCGAATCATCAAAGAGAAGGTCTTACACACTCTATGACTTTATATCTTTCTGAGCTATGAATATACGCATTTCATATGGAAATAATACAAGATTATGAAGCATCTACCAAGTAGTTTAGGTTTAAATTTGATTATGGTTTATAATTTAAGCATTTACTCGTTTCTCTTTACTTTTCTATACTTGTTGACTTGAACAGCTGTTAATCTGCAATTCTGAAAACTCTAAAAAGTCTCATACAGCTATGACAATAAGGTTTTCATAAGATAATATTTAATCCACTTTCTTTAAGCATAACATTTAATTTCAGACCGACCACCTACTCACCTTAATCCCCTCTCAAGCAATAGTCCAACTTTCAAGTCTCGTAAATCAATTAAACAATTCACAGATTGTCGATAGGCCCAGCTGACACAGTTGTCTTGAGAGCAAAAAATAAAAAAAAATGTTTTTAAAAAAAATGGGTTAACAAAAAATCCAATAAAAATGTCAAAATGCATAAGAATACGAGAAAAAGAAAAACGCAAGCCGAAAAATCCTTAATTTGCACAACATGGCGATTCGATGGCGATTGTGCAGTCAGTCACATGGAACAACAGTTGGGTCAGTTGGATTTTTGGGCTCGACTTGGAGTCGGATACAACAGTGCGATTTCAACGCGACTGGACTCAGAAATTGAAGTTTTCGCAGTGACAAAGAAACAGAGCGAGGCGACAATGGGCCACCACGTCCAGCACAAAAGTGCATTTTGCGGTTAAAGTTGCCAGCAAATGAATAAATTTTCATGTTGCCAGCAGCAACAAAAGCTTCGAGCGTGCACCCAACTTTGACAGCCAACTTGCAAGTGTTAAAAATCAAACAATTGTCTAAAGAAATCTTAAGACTAGAAACGAACAAAAAAACCAAAAAACCAAAAACAAACAAATGAAACCAAAAACTGGGCGTGTTGCTTAGCGCGTGCAGGCAAATTATTGCAATTGCAACAAAAGGTTTTTTTTATTGCCAACAAAATTACCAGAAACAAATAAAACAAATAACAAATTACGTTTCAATGAGCTCTTAAAAGCTAGTCAACGAAAAAGGTTATTTGCAATTTTTAACTGCAAAATATAATATAAAAAAAAAAAAAACACAGAGAAAAACTAAGATTATTTAGCCCATTAGACGTGGCTCTTTATTTCTGACGCAAGTCTTGCGAGGAGAGCCTAATCAAGCTCAAACGTTTGAAATATTGCAAAATTTGATGTTAAAAGCATTTTTTTGAGAATTTTTATAGAGCTAACGATGTATTAGTATTAGGAAATCATAATAAACATATATATACAAATATATAAAAATATATATATATATAAATATAGAATATATTTAAAAAATATGTATACAAAATATTATATATATAAAATTATTTATATAAAAAATATGATATATGTAAACAATATAATATGTATAAAAAATTATATATATAAAAGGGTTTTCAAATGAAAAGTCTAAAGTGAAAATTCAAATTAAAATATGAAATACAGTAAAGTATTCTTATATCTAAACTAATTATTTGTTAATTTCCTTGGAACTAGCAATATAATAATACATTTTATTATAATAAATATATTTAAAATAATAAAAATAATTTATTAAATAAAAATTAACAAGTTTTCATACAATAAGTTGGTTCTATATCGAAAGTACGTAGAAGAGCAATATGTTATATGCGTTCTATGATATGAGACTTCATTTCTAACGCATGTCTAGCAATAAGATCTAGAACTTGTAGTCAAGCAGAAGAAATATTGATATATAGAAAAGATTTGCCACATACCAAGCCATTTTTTCAGAATTTCTATAGTGCTTATAATAGATAAGAATAAAATTATGATTTATAGCAAACCAATTGAGACTTAAAACAAAATTTCAGTAATCAAACTTCAAATCGAAAAAATATATATAATAAAACTATGGTTTTTATTTACATTCCAGAATCTATATATTTCCAACCCATATATATATATATATATATATATATATACAAGGTGCAATTTAAAAGTTCCAGGACTTTATAAAAAAAATAAAAAATAGATTTTCTTTGGCAAAAATTTTATTGGTCGCCTTCGAAATAGTCCCCTTCGGACTGAATACAACGATTTGCACGATCAAGAAGATTATCAAATGACTTTTTTAGGTCATCCTTCGGTATGGCGTTGAGTATGGCGGTCGAAGCCTTTTGAATAGCATCAATGTCAGCATACCGTTTTCCTTTCATTGGCAAATGAAGTTTTCCGAACAAGTAGAAGTCGCAGGGTGCCATATCAGGCGAATACGGTGAATGGTTGATGGTTAAAATGTGATTTTTGGTCAAATAATCCGTCGTGAGCGTCGAACGGTGAGATGGCGCATTATCATGCAACAATCGCCAGCTTCCTTCTTCACGGGATTCTGGCCGACGGACACAACAAAAGTACTGTCACGATTAGCGCGATATCTCGGCTTCTATACGTCCGAATGTCATGAAAATTTGACACAACATGACAGAGAAATAGACAATCAAACGATAAAATTTTCAGACAGATGGCGCCACTAGAAAAAATTTAAAAAGTCCTGGAAATTGCACCTTGTATATATATTGAGGTCGACTGGTTTGGACAGCTGCTGTAAATACACCGGTTAACAGATGGCGCTTATTTTTGGCATAGTAACTGAGAACAGTCCTACCAACATAACAAAAACAGAAAGGAGAATTTCCAAGTACTTTCAGGTCTGAAGGTATATACATATTATAAGAAATATATATGTGTATATAGAAAACAATACACACTTGCCAGAAGTTTGATTTTCAAAAAAAAGCTTGTAGCTATGATATTTACAAACTTTTATTTTCTATGAATAACACTTTAATTATAAATAATTTTTGGAAATTTTTTTTACTATGATTTATATATTTATAATTTTTCAATAAAAAACTAAAAAACATCGGATTTCGGCACAAAAAGTGGGCGTATAAACTAAAAAAAACAACAGAAAAGACATTAAAAAAATGTAAGATGATGTTGGATAAAGTTTCCTTTTAATAGTTTCTGTCAATCGCTTTGGCATGGACATGCAGATTATGGCGGTTTGATGCTATGGAGTGTACGGCAGCGAATGGAGTTGCAGCCTTGTCTATAGGTCAACGTCTACACTGAACCAGAAGGCTTACTTGCAAATTTTCAAAGAAAATTTACACGAAAGCGCAAGAAACGCCGCTATTGATACCAATCACTCGATATAAATAAGCAATAAGAACTTCAGCTTAACAAATTGTCCAACATATTACTACGCATCGAGCTATATACACCTTTTCTCTGCATTAGTTACTTTCTAAGCACAGACAGCTTGTCGTCGTCTTAATGGAAATTTCCTAATAACTTCATTTAAGTGCACTTAAGCAAAGTAACTTATTTATTGATCGTAGATCTTGGCATATTATTGTTATATAGCTTAATCCACTTCAGTTTCAAGTTTTAGAAATAATAAATTGCCTGCACGGCCTGCTCCACCCCAGACCGATGCCGAAGACCGAAAGGCATTTCAACGCTCAACTTGATGACTGCCAGGGCACCGACTAATGACACATAAATATTTATCTGTCCCCAGCCCCCGCGACCAGCCCCGTTCGGCTGAATGCTAACAAAAAGGGTTTCATGCCTGCACAAAGCTTCGATCGCTGTTTTTTAAATTGTATTTTTTTTTTTTTTGCCCCTTCGTCGAGCTGTGTTATCTGCCAGCTACTTGACTTACACACGCAGAACCCAGAACAGAACTCAGAACCAGTTCGGCCGTTGAGTAATTACACAGCTCGACCGGAGCTGGGATTGGGCTGGGGCTGAGGGACTGAATCTGGAACGGGAGCTGCAGTTGGAGCTGTAGCTGGAGTTGGGGGTTTATGTGCTGGCTTTTTGGAACGAACCTTTTGTCGTGCGTTTGCGTCCGGCCCGTCGCACTGTCGCCGCTCAGACGCTTAATTGCGTAAGGCAGGTGGCTGACAGAGAATAAAGCACCTACATACATAGAGTGAGAGAGAGTGGGAGAGAGAGGGAGACAGGCGCTGGCATAGGCGCAGACAAACCACTTTAAAGCTGTTCCCGTAGGTGATTAGTGCCGGCTTTGAGCTGACGTCGCCCCGTTGCCCCGTTGCCCCGTTGCCTGGTCGTACAGTAGTCCCGCTCTTTCCAATATTGCCAAGTGTCAAATTAAGTGCTCACATGATTAATATTTGTGCCCTAGGCACAACTCTCTAGCTGCATTGTTCCCAAATGGCTTCTCGGCTACTGTTCACTTGGCCATGCAATTTTAGCGCTGATTAACCGTGTCGCTTTGTTATTAACTTTTAATTATAAACCTCTGAAATATTGTCTAGTTCTGAGCCGCATTGATGCGTTTGGCATGCATGTGACTTTTCCTTCAGCTTTTTTTCTTTTGCGCCATCTTCTGTTTTATGTCCTGTGACGATTCGTTAGGCTGCAGGTCAAAAGGAAATTGCATTGCATAGCTGTCCAATGAGTCAGCCACTTCAAAGGCTGGCGACTGGCGAACTAGAACTTGAAGGCAATCAATAAATTTTAGCCTTAGCCCGAGGCCATTTCAGCTGCAGCTCATGTGTGCCAATTGCAAGTCTAAATCTCTCTCTCTCTGGCAGTCACTCGCCGCTGTCTATACATAGTTTGGGCAGAGACCAACGCGTGGTGTTGTTGCACTACAAAACATATGCCAAATTATTTAGAGCGACCTTAGCGTTCGCTTTTCGGATGCTCAAGTGGGTCCAGTTGAATTCTTCAATTGTGTCACGGACCAAATCGTTCGCGCTGTCGTCAGGGACGCCGTCTCACGTGTCACATGCCAGAGGCAAGAACAAGATGCTGCCTCGAGTGGATGACACATGCCTGTGGACGACGACGACGGCGACGGAGTTGGTGTCGGTGTCGGAGGTCTCGGGGCCAGAGCTGTTAAGTACGCTTAGAGCAGATTAACTTAACTGTGCATAAAATGCTAAAAACAAAAAAAAAGGAGGAATTTTTATGCGACAGTAAAA
Source organism: Drosophila leonis (assembly GCA_035045365.1). NCBI lineage: Eukaryota > Metazoa > Arthropoda > Insecta > Diptera > Drosophilidae > Drosophila > Drosophila leonis. The sequence continues at coordinate 9,399,045 of JAWNPC010000262.1, read as the reverse complement.
ATGTTCAAGTACGCCAGAACAGTGAGAGAGGCTGAGAGGGACCAAAACGAAACTGAAGTGCCTGTCATTTGGTTACATTTTCAGTGAGTGAAAATATTGTTGGAATGTGTTAAAAGTCATGCATAAAATTAGTTTCAACTTGGGTGACGCGTTCTGGAACCGGCTGCTGTGCTGCTGCTGCTGCCCTCTCTCTCTCCTCTCCTCTGTGATTTATTTTCATAAAAGCGAACCAAACACTTGAGCAACACGTGCGTTCCTCGAAATTTTCTCGCCTGTTTAGTTTTGTGTTGTTGCTGTTGGCGTTTGCAGTTAAAAAACCATAAAAATTTGATGCATATGACACGTTGAAGTGCATTGGAGAGAACATATTTATGAAATTGAATGCCTTAAATATTGAGCCTGAATAAAATAAGGAGTTGAAAGGGGTATGCCAACAATAACAACAACAACAACTCTAACAGCTCTATTCAGTCTGTCTGTCAGTCTAGTCTAATCGAATTTTACGCAGCACTGATCACCCCTAGTCGGAGTATCGCTTACGCACCTCTCTCTTTTGGCAATTGTTGCGTTGCGTTCTCACGTTCTTTAAATCAAATTAGTTTGCTTTCAGCGCAATGCGAACGCGAAATCATTTTCACACGCCTCCAACAATATTTGATGCGTTTCGCGCCTACTGCCAATTACAAGCCGTCAGATGCTGTGACAATGCCAATGACAAGGTTGGGGTTAGGGTTAGGGTTAAGCCCGTACCTGGACCCTCGATACCTTGCAAACGCAGCCAGCCAACAACTATGCTAAATTGCTCGGCACAGTCAGGCAACTAATTGAATCTGAGGGTATAGATCGAGCAGATCGTATGTAAACAGCATGTTTCTGATACATTTTCATTCGCAGCCATTGTGCGGGCTCGTCTTTGTAACAATCTGCATAGGTTAGGTTAACAAAAGCAGGCAGACGAGCTGGGAGCTGTAATGATCATGCTTGATCGCTTGTTGTTGTGGCTCACGCAATTTATCTGCTCGCCGTTTGCTATCAATTGCTGACCCCTAATAACGAATTCGTGCGCAAACTAATTGTAGACATATTGATGAATGAGCAGCAGGGATAATCCCCCAAGCAGAGCGCAGAAGGAGAAATCAGCCAGCATTGAAAAGGTTCCTTTGCCATTTGCGTGTCATTTGTTGTTGCTGTAAAATTGGCATTTCTTTGGGCTGCATAAGGATCAGATATCACAAAAGGTCCTGTCTAACATCAATCAAAGACAACAAGAGCAGCCCTGCAGAACAGAGAGTAAAAGTAAAACTGCCTGGCATTGTTTATGCTTGACACAAAGATTCGAGATTTGTGATCTGTGATCCCTGATCCGTGTTCTGTGATCCCTGATCCGTGATCACTTGTTTATTTAAGTGCTTAGCAGGTTGCTCGTCGTCGTTGAAATATTTCTGCTTCGTTTGCTTAACAAAATATTAAACCTTTTTCTTTCTCTTCATTTTTTTTGGTTGCGCATTGTTTGCATCTGTTTAGCGCTGGCTGGAAACAGGTGCTGGAGGACGCAGTGCTAATTGGATTATGCATTGCTTAATGATCCTTGCCAGCCAGAGGTATTCCACTTCGCGTGATCGCGTGATTTGGCAGTTGTTGTTGTTTGGTGAAACAAGGGTTAAGCCCTAGAAGATTTGGGCTTGGTGTTAATCTCTTGAACATGCACACACGCAGTATTTTGTGGTTTTGTGGATAAAATTTAAAAAAAAAGGGAAAGTTCCAAGGAAATTGGGTCACAGCTACAACTGCGCTTGGGGTTGATTTGATGATTCATTTCGTACAGCGAAAGTTGATGCTGATTTAAATGAATTCCCAATTCATATTTGCATTATTAAATGGCCATTATTTCCACTTGATTAAGTCCGCCAATTAATATACTAGCTAAATTCCCACGCGCACTCAAAGAGCTTCTTTATAAATCGGAACAAGTACATAAGTCTGCTTCTTTCTTTTTGCATTTATTTTATGATTAAATATTGTCGTATTCAGTGAAGCTCAACCGAAAGCCAATGGGCCGAAACGAGACGCAGCGCGACGAGCTGCCCGAGAAGTTGCGTGAGAACTTGACAAGAAATCAAATTGCACTTAAATGCCACACACAGACAGACAGTCGGACGGTCGGACAGTCAAAGCTGTTGAAGACATTTCATAAATTTGTTAGTCTAAAAAAAGACGAAAAACGAAAAAACTTGTGGTTAGCCCAAGACGTAGCCATAGAGCAAGTTGAAGAGCGCCTGCTCAGCGGAGCATGTCCGTTGGGCAAATGAATTTGTTTTTTTTTTCTTTTGGGCGGGTTTCATGTCGTTTGTTAAACGATCTTGCCTTTAGGGCTCGAACCCCAACTACACGCATACGCTAATTGTCTTGGCCAAATACAAGCGTTTTCACGCCATTCTGCGCACTTAGGGTGCCTAAAGAAGCAATCAAAGATTGAAGCGTGGGTCGTTCTCGATGTCTTGTGCCGCACCCTGGGCAAGACCAACCTCTTTGTTGACTTAAGAAAATGCAGGAAAATCAGCAAGTTGGGGTCGGTGTGAGAAAAACATTGCCTAACAAATTGTACAAATAGCAAACGAAGTCGGAAGAAATATCGAACTATGAGAACTTTTTTCTTGTTTTTTATATAGATAAACTTCCGGCAATTAAGCGGCAGCAGCAGCAAGAGAGAGAGAGAAGGAGAGAGGCAAAGAAAACTGTATTTTTTTTTATTTTTATGTCGATCATCGAAATAAAACCCTTTGATAAACAAGAAACTGTAACTCAATACGAGCAGAAGGTATGAAATCAATAAAAATGCATTGGGATAGAGAGATAAGAATTGAAGCTGGGGCTACTAATTATGTATACAAATCTGCTATATAAGAAGGGAATGAAGAGAGAAAACATCATTGAAATCAAGATAAGCGTCAAAGTGTGCACTGTGCAAAATAACCAACATAAAAACAAAATTCAAGCGACCCTCTAACAAAAGGGGAATCAGAAGAAGAAAAAACTGCCTTCGACTGCTTACAATGGCAAAAGATCAGCGGGCTCAGATCATGGATGAGTTTGCTGCCTCACAATGATGATGCTGATGATGATGATGATGGTGATCATCATGATGATGAAGGTAAATAAACCCAAAAAATCAGCAGCAGCAAATAACTCAAGCAACATGCAGCGCTTTTGTGTGTGCTGCAGCAGCAACAACAAAGTGAGTCAGGGGCAGAGGCAGAGGCAGAGGCAGAACGTAAAAGAAAGGCAAGATAACCAGCGCATAAATGGCCTGGGCTTGGGTTTGTGCCTGTGCCTGGGTCTGGGTCTGGGTCTGGGTCCGGGTCTGTGTCTGGCCCAGGGCCCGGGCCCGGGCCTCAGTCGTTCGCCAGCTCCAGTCGCGCCAGACAAACTGGCGACGCTTGTGAAATTTTCTCGCCGTCTGCTTTTGCCTGCCTCTTTTTCGTACGCAATAATAAGGAAAATAAATAAAAACACTCACAACACCAACACACACACACACACTCACATTATACACACACATAAAAAAAGAACCATAAATGCGTTTCAACAAAGGCAGCCTGAGGAGCCAATGAACCTAAGGAGCTAAACCAAAGCCCAAACCAGGCCATAAATAAGCCGAGGCCCGTCCATCGCCGCTGCCTAGCGTCGCGTCGTGTGTGCAGCGCATGCGCAGCCGTTCGCATTCGGTTGCACTTCAACTTGAGGCATGCCACGCCAACGGCTGTCAGTGCTGCCTGCCCCAAGCTGCTGCTGCACTATTCTATCTTTTTTTTCCTCTTTCTATTTTTCTTCTTTTTTTTTTTTGGATAACCCGAAACCATTTGCCCTTTTAGGAGGCAAACACATTTGTATATTTCCATGTTTAATTTGTGGGCATTTTGTTGTACAGTTAATACACTGCCAATGGCTCTTATGATTCAATTGTAAATTATGCATAGGCTAATGAATTATTATTTATAAATACATATTTATGATAACCCAATGATTTATATATAATATTGTATATTCATTGGCTGTGGGATTATCATGTAATCATAATCAGACTTAAAAGCCATTCAGTTTTTTGTTAGCTTATGTTAGTTAAGGCTAGCAGCAGAGTAAAAGCTGTAGTATTTTGTGTAGTCTAGTAAAGTTTTAGGCTTGTGGAAGGGTATGATAATCAATACATTCATTATATAGTTTGGAATAATTTGTTATTCAAAATGATATGAAACATGTCTTTGGCGTAGTATATTTTAATCTTTTAGTAGTAGTTTTGAGCTTGTCAAAAAGTAAAGAAATATAAATTAAAATAATTTATATTTCTTATAGTAAAGAAATATAAATTAAAATAATTTATATTTCTTTACTTTTTGACAAGCTCAAAAATCTAGTTTTATTTTGTGTTAAATTTAATACAAGTCAATACAGCCAGTCACGTCTAACAGCGAACAGGGTATTAACCTTGAAAAGTTAATACAGCCCATGCAGTACTACAGTACTATGTAGTTGGGATGCACTGCAGCAGACTCAGTATTTTAAAGAATCACTATAATTAGAGTGTTAACAGCTTGAGATAACAATAGCAGGCGTTGCCCATGATATAGAAAAATATACAAAAATGTTGAAAATATAAATAAATAACAAAAAATTGAATCTACTGCAAAGGAGGCAGGCAGTGTTAGAATTCTATCTCAAATTATTTTGGCAATATTATAAAAATATTTATAAAATTTAAAATAAAACAAGATTTTTAAAAATGTATATACAATTAAACTTAAAAATTAGAAAACTTGAGCATGAAATTTTTGTTTGAATATATTCAATATATATTTTGCTTAAGTGCTGAAGGCCTACCTTTAATAGCCTTAATTCTGGCCTTTATTTATTTATTTATCATATTATTTATTTAGCATTTATTCATTTATCATATTATTTATTTAGCATTTATTCATTTATCATATTATTTATTTCTCATATTATTTATTTAGCATTTATTCATTTATCAAATTATTTATTTATCATATTTTTTTTTTTATCATATTAAACTTAAAACTTGTTCAGTTTTGTTGACAGCTTTTGTTGGTTTAGCCTAGCTGAAGAATAAAAGCTGAACTATTTCATAAAGTCTAGTGATTTTTTAGGCTTGTAGCAGATTTTGAGCATCAATATTATTATATATAGTCTAAAACACATAGGGTTGGTGTAGTTCACATGTATTTTAATCCAAACCTAATAATTCAGCCTCTTTTTAATTGCCTGAAACTGATATCTAGCTTTAAAAAAAAAAGATCTTTAAACCATCTAAAAATTCGCTTTAGCAACAGTTCTTTCTTGGATATCTGAAGATAATTAGTGCGAATTATCTGATTTAGTAGAATTCAGTAGAATAGTAGATTGTAGTAGAATTCGTAATTTCCAAGAAAATAAATAATAGTTTTCCTATATGTGTCAGCTTTTATACTGAATTTTGGTTCATATAGTCGGGAATCAAAGCAAGTTTCCATCTCTGATATTTCGTCGAAAAATAAATTATCATACCTTCTGAAAGTAACATTTTTCTTAAAGAAGATAAATTTTGTGGTCTCCAGAAAAAAGTTGATAACAGTGGCTGCCAAATCGAGTGAGATATTCAGAATTGAATTTAGGTGCGCTATCCTAATTTTTTAGCAACTATTTTTTTGGAAGCTTTTTTTCAAAATTCTTTTTAAAATACTTCCTGAAATGATACAGAACCCAATTAAGTTTGATTTCAAGAAGAATAAAACATAGTTTAATATGAAACCATTTATTTAGGAATATAGCTTAAATAATATAAAAAATAGTCAACATTAGCAGAGAAAATGAAGTATCCGCTATCCTGATGATGCGCAGTGTGTGTGTAAATAAATAAATCAATAAAAGTTTTAAGACAAATTTTAATGCAAGTGTGGGTGCGTCTAACCTATTGACGAGCAGAGAAGTGTATGGTCTACTTTTTAACATATATAAAATATATATATAAAAAAAATATATATAAATTATATATATAAAATATAAATATATAAAAAACATATAGATAAAATATATATATAAAATATATATCTATATAGTTCTATCTAGTTTAAGTACTTCATGCTGTTTACATTTCGACTTTCATAGACATAAATCATTCATTCTGTTGTCTTACTATAATTTCTCCATCTCAACAACATTTTAAGTCTATAGAGCATGCTGTCGTCGCACTATCCCTACATATCTACATATTCTCATCAGTTGATTTTCTCTATGTTTTTTTGTTTCTTTTCACTACCTTGTCAGCCTACTCAGCTTGCACACTTATGCTTTAGGAATTTCTACAAGTTCTCAACATTTTGTTACTAGTGCAGTTTTTCACTAATGATGACTAATTCACTTGTGGCTTTTTAGACAAGGCAACTGGCATTTTTTCTCTCTCAGCCCATTTGCATGATTCACACGTGAGAGGTGAAAAACAAAATAACGCAAGTGACGCGAAGCTGGCCAAAAGTATTTTTTTTTGCCTGCCAGCCCGACTGTCTGCAGCTGCTCGCTGTCCCAATAAAGAAACGCAAATTGTCAACAATTTTATTGCGTTACATGAGAAATTTCTACAATATTTTCGGATTATTTGTGGCATATTAAAAGGGCATCACAGAGCGTAGGGAACTGATAAGCGTGGCAGTTGCCTCTCGCATTACAATCAAAATCCAATTAAATGTTATCAGCATGTTCTAAGGGCAACTACATTTCAAATTTCAGCTGGGGGCATGAAAGTCAACAACTGTGCGTGCGTGTGTGAGTGAGTGAGAGTTGGGGTTTTTTTTTGGTTGTCTCAAGTGTCTGCAGAGGTTGCCAGTGCCGCGGGCTGCAGTTGCAGCTGTTAATTTGAAAATTAGATAATTGAGGCAAAGTTCGAGATGAAAATGAAAGTCCAAGAAACGCTTGACCTCAATTTGATAAGATGAACTGTAGTGCGGGCCTCAGCTGAATGTTCTATGGACTTGTAAGCTGTCAAAAGCTCCCGCTTGATTGATATGCACAAGAGCAGTTGCCACTATTTATGTGCTGTATGATACTTTAATAATGTACTTAGCTCTATGGATATGCTATGGCCATTAGTTGCCGCTTACGGACTCAAATTGCCGCTTGGCCAGACGGCAGAATGTTGTTGGCAAAAGTATTTTGTCTTTGCGACTGTCACAATCAGCAGACACTGTTAAATTGGTCGACATTTAGTTGGCTTTAGGCATATCCAAAATCTGTGGCCTAAGCCATGTTGGCCATGTTGCCTGCTCCACCCCATAAGCCAAAGCCAAGACAATGCCAATAAAGCGCACTTGCTGCTCTAATAAAGATGAAAATTATATGCCCGAATACACAGCCAACAACAGCAACAGCAACGGCAACGGCAACGGCAACGGCAACGGCAACTGCAGCAACTGCAACGGGCTGCTGTTATTACAACGATAAGTGGAATTTACATAACAATTTAATTAAAGTGCACAAAAACAGCAACAAAAACAGATACAAAAGCTGCAAGCCAACTCCAGGCTGGCCAAGTCCGGGCCGAAGGAGCTGCGAAAATCTAAAGCGCAAACCCAAAACAAAATCATGGAGGGGCATATAGACATATATCTAGATGGCAAAAAGTTGCCTTATTAAATAAATACACTATAATTAACGGTCATGTGTATATACACATACATACATACATACGTATACATATGTGTGTATGAAGTGGTCAAAATAAAAAATCAGCGAACACATAAGCCATGATTAAAGTTGGGGCTCTTTTTTAGTTTTTTGTCGAGTGTTGAAATTATAGCTATCTGACTAGTTGGCAAAGTCGGATACGCATTGTTATACCCTGTTGCGAATAGAAAAGGGGTAGATAGGTGAGAAAAGGGAGAAAATAGATAGAAAGAGAGATTGAGATAGAGAGAAAAATGGAAGTAAAGCGAGAGCAATAGCAAGAGACAGAGATAAATATGGATATAGAGTTGGAGTTACTGTTAGGTAGAGCTAGAGATAGAGAGAGAAATAGAGATAGAGATAGAGATAGAGATAGCGATAGAGACAGAGATAGAGATAGAGATAGAGATAGAGATAGAGATAGAGATAGAGATAGAGATAGAGATAGAGATAGAGATAGAGATAGAGATAGAGATAGAGATAGAGATAGAGATAGAGATAGAGATAGAGATAGAGATAGAGATAGAGATAGAGATAGAGATAGAGATAGAGATAGAGATAGAGATAGAGATAGAGATAGAGATAGAGATAGAGATAGAGATAGAGATAGAGATAGAGATAGAGATAGAGATAGAGATAGAGATAGAGATAGAGATAGAGATAGAGATAGAGATAGAGATAGAGTTAGCGATAGAGACAGAGATAGAGATAGAGATAGAGATAGAGATAGAGATAGAGATAGAGATAGAGATAGAGATAGAGATAGAGACAGAGATAGAGATAGAGATAGAGATAGAGATAGAGATAGAGATAGAGATAGAGATAGAGATAGAGATAGAGATAGAGATAGAGATAGAGATAGAGATAGAGATAGAGATAGAGATAGAGATAGAGATAGAGATAGAGATAGAGATAGAGATAGAGATAGAGATAGAGATAGAGATAGAGATAGAGATAGAGATAGAGATAGAGATAGAGATAGAGATAGAGATAGAGATAGAGATAGAGATAGAGATAGAGATAGAGATAGAGATAGAGATAGAGATAGAGATAGAGATAGAGATAGAGATAGAGATAGAGATAGAGATAGAGATAGAGATAGAGATAGAGATAGAGATAGAGATAGAGATAGAGATAGAGATAGAGATAGAGATAGAGATAGAGATAGAGATAGAGATAGAGATAGAGATAGAGATAGAGATAGAGATAGAGATAGAGATAGAGATAGAGATAGAGATAGAGATAGAGATAGAGATAAAGATAGAGATACAGTTACAGATATAGTTACAGATACAGATACAGATACAGATACAGCTACAGATACAGATACAGATACAGATACAGATACAGATACATATACAGATACAGATACAGATATAGACACAGATACATATACAGATACAGATACAGATACAGATACAGATACAGATACATATACAGATATAAACACAGATACATATACAGATACATATACAGATACAGATACAGATACAGATACAGATACAGATACAGATACAGATACATATACAGATACAGATACAGAGACAGATATAGATAGATATTGAGCTACATATATGATCAGATATATAGATATTGATATATACATATATCTATACATATTAAACCCAATCTTTTTATAGAGTATCTACACGTTGGTCACTCTCTCTCTCTCTCTCTCCCTATAACTCTGCCATGCACTTTACACAGGTGGAAGTTGTTGCCGCCTTGCTGTCTAAGACACACATTGTAGGCCAACTGGCAAAGGCCCAGACCGCACCGAAAGCAGCCCAATAGCAGTTGACTTTTTGGCGTATGTTGCAAGCAGATCCTCGCCATAATTGGAAGCAGTCAGATGGAACTAGTTGCCAACGTGGCAAGCAACAGCAACAAATTATAACTAACCAGATGCCAAGTATTGTCGTTGTCTTTGGCTGTTTGTTGTTGGCTATTGCTGTTGCTGTTGCCATTGTCGACGGCCAGTCGATCAGTCAGTTAGTAAGTCAAGTGGCTTGAAATGTAAATATGCGAGAGAGGAACGGAGTCGCATCACTTTTACTTTTAAACCCGCTCCGACAGGCGATTGCCCAGTTTGGGCTTTGTGTTAATGTGACAAGTTGGCTGCCAATCGCTCGTACCTGGCCGACAAATTGTCCGCGCCAATATGATGCCGCCGCTGCTGTTGGCCTTTTGTTGCTGTTGTTGGCTTATGCAATTGACACCTCGTTGTTAATGGCTTACAGCGAACTGCTTAATGCTTAAATCATGTCTGCGCAATTTTTTTTATATTTTTTTTTATTTTTACAGTCAAACATTAAAATCAAGAGTGAACAGCTGCTCTCTTAGCAATTAGCTGCTGCCCCAGGCCTGGCTAAGATATTGGCATTTTTATAGCCTAAAATGGCTAATTGTAATTTGTGGAACTTCGGCGTGGATTAAGTTACGATACAACTGGAAATCAGAATAAATTGTATATGAAGTAAGGATGTTTAAGAGGACAGTAAGAGCTTTCAAAGTAGAGCTCAGCATTTAGAGGAGCTCTCGAAGGTCAGTTCTTGAACCTATTTGGCTCAATTCGCAATTAGTCATAGTTGACTGAGTTACCTGTCTCATTGGGGACAACCATTTCGGCTACAGTTTGCAGGTGTTTTCATTTTTGTATTTCATCCCCATTATGAATCATGACAAGAGACCGAAAATGTTTATAGCCTGAGAATGCTTTGTATGGTAGCATGTCGGCAGACAGCTCATAAAATCTATACAAGGCAACTAAAATGGATTTATAAAGATATTAAAACATTTCCATAAAAGGCACAATCCAGATAATCGTCAGCTGAGGGAGCTGCGAAAACTAAATAGGTGACAATCAAGAGCAAAGACAGAGACAGAGACAGAGACAGAGACAGAGACAGAGACAGAGACAGAGACAGAGACAGAGACAGCGACTGAGACAGTGACAAAGTCGGAGCAGTTGGACGATCGGTCGTAAAAAGCTGAAGACCGCGTAATAAATGCATAAATGAAGACAGAAATTAACATAAAATTGTAAGACAAGATGATCAGCTAGGGGCAACATCCTGCGCCATATAATTGCTGCGAGCCGAGGCCAGGGCAGTCATACTTGTGCCCAGCACACTCTGCAAGCGTGTCGTGGCTTTATTTTACGGAATCAGACTCGGGTTCAGCTGGGATTCGGATACGGCTACGAGTATGAGTTCAGGTTCGGGTTCGGGTTCAGGTTCACTGAGCTACTCGATCCCTTTGCAACGTCTTTGTTTTTATAGTGCGATAAGAGACGATCACTAAATGTGCCCAGGCCATAGCCGAAACGCCCTCAGCCAGAGACCAGAGACCGAGAGAACCTAGACCTAAACCGTCGACAATTTTCCTGGCCCTTTTCTTGTTCGCCTGTCGCATCTATCAGGTCTTTCAGTTTGTTTGTTTATTTGTTTGCTGTTGGCGTAGGACGCAGCGACCCTTTTTTTGTGCACTGAGGCTCCACTGGTCGGGTCGGGTCGGGTCTGGTCTGGTTTGGTTTGGTCTGCCTGCTGCTCTGACTGACAAGTTTCACCTGTCTGTATTTGTCTATGGGGTGATCTATCATGACAGTCTTAGAGAACTGCACTCTCTCTCTCTCTCTCTCCCTCGCTCTGGCAGGGTTGACGTTTCTATTGCTGCCCTGTAGATTTGCCGAAGAGCATTTGTTTGAGCAGATAATGGGGCAAACAGTGCGCTTGTCCGTGGTATGGTAATTTAATAGGGTTTTACATGCGCTAGGTGTGCCAGCATCAAGCCGGCTCGACCCTTTGCCCAATAGGGTCAGCATTGAAATTAATATGTCTATGTGGCTAGATGGTAAACTGATATGCACACACACACACATGCATACAGTGCAGGCAGCTCCAAAAACCCCAATCCTCCAACCCAGGCATTGAAAGTGAAATCCCACCAAAGGCACATGACAATCCATAGCGGACAGAGCTTAGCGATATCATCCACGTTCACAGCAAGTACGTGCAAACTGCGTGCAGGCCAACTTGGCCTGACGATAATGATTGACCCAAAAATACAACAATCATAAAAAAAAGCGCCCAAAGCAGCCAAAAGTGAATGTCATTAGAAGAAACTTTGTCGAAGCAGTCGCAGTCGAAGTCGCAGATAAAAAATAAAAATCAAAAATAAATGGGCAAAGAGCTGCCACAAACCGAGCCCAAGCGCGCTCCCCAAGCTGCAGCAGCTGTCAATCAAAGTGCAGCAGCTAACAGAAAACAAAGCACTGAGATAGTTGAGCTTGCACATACCCTACAGATGCCCTGTAATTGATTTGAATTATTTGTTAATTTGTTTTGATCAGTTTAAGAGTTAATATATATAGTTTTCTATGTATATATATTTTATATATGTAAGAAATATTGGAAAATTATATAATTTAATATAACTTTCTGTATAAAAATATTTATCAAATTTTGTATATTAAAATATATATTTAATTAAATATATTAAAATATATATCTGTTTTTCTATGCATATATCTAATTTTCGATTTAAAAATATATATCCAATTTTGTATATAAAATTATATATTTTATTTTCTATGTAGAAACAAAATATAAATAAAATTCAAATTCAAAATGAACTCAGTTTTCTATAATATTTATAGGATTTAGTTAGCAAATCATCCATCAAGCTAACTCGTAGATTTTCTAAGTTTATCTTAGAATATGATTAGATAGGATTACGTCTGACTAGATTTATATAGAAACAAAATATTGAAAAATCTAAAAATTTTCTATATTACATCTAAGATTTTACAACTCTTCCCAATTAGTTCACTCTCCACTTCATAAGCTGTTCAAGTAGTAACTTTAAGTCGTTCAGCTAGAACTTTCAATTTTCATTCTTTTTTTGTGAGATTTTGGTTTTCTCAACGTATTTGTTTTCTATGAAACTTTTCGGCGCGTAACGCGGCTGCCGATGCCTCTATCCCCATCCTCGGCCTGCTTATGCAAGCTGGTGAACACTCGGAAAAATGCCCCCAGCTTGGTTGCCCCAGATTCTGTGCCTCAGCCATAGTCATAGCTATAGCCATAGCCGCAGCCTCAGCCTCTGCCCTTTTATTTTGTTTCGTCGAAGCACATAGAGCATATAGCAAATGCTTTCAATCGCTGCGGCTAAAGAAAACTTTTTTTGTTTACATTTTGTTTTGTAAACAAAGAGAAATAATATGCGTGCGTGTGTGTGTGTGTGTGTAAATGGTATATGGCAATATCGGGTTGTACAACACAATCGACAACAACAAACACTGAGAGAAGACGACGTCGACGACATGTTGCATTCTAATGGCCTGCCCCAGAAGTTGTAACCGAGTTGGAGCCTCTGTTGATCATGTTCATTAATTAATGATCAGTCGTCTGCCCATTGCTGTTGTTGTATTTGATCTTTATTATTGTATTTTATGATGGCAATGCGTTGTGCTTTATTTTCTTTTATTTTCTGTTTTGCCTCCGAGCGTATAATTTATGACATTTTATTGTGTGGCAAATGCAAATGTGGCCGAGTATCAGACAATTGCTGGTGGCTGGGGTAAACGATCGTTTTGTGGGCATTTTACAGATTGAGGCAAATTAAATCATATATTTAATAAAACTATATTTTGTATTATAAGAGAGATATATAAACAACTCATAGATCACAATAAACATCAGAGTAACTGTCATAGATTACCATACAGTAGTAGTAGTAGCTGTCGATTCTGTGCAGCAGCTCTCGCCATATTAGACCCAAAATAGAAAGAAAAGAGGAAGAGAATTAAGAATTGATTGTCTATTTGTTGTTGCTTTTGCACTCAAAAAGATAGATTGCTCATAGATTTAATGGCAGAGGGAACCAATGGAACCCTAACGCATCAAATCGTGTTACACTGCCAGACAGACACAGACTACAACAATGCCACAGCCTACAACAACGATATGGCTAACCAAATGGGCAACCAGACGAAAAACGAAGAACAACAACAAAATCAAAATCGAAAAGAGAAAAAAAGAAGGAAAAGAAAAACTGTTGTAAAACGCATTTTGACTGACAGGTACCCATAGGTCTTAGGACGGACAGACTCGACCCTGTGCACAGGGCACAGCTGAAACTGCTCAGTTTGATTGCACGAGTCAGCCGAAACGACGACGACGACGTCGAGTGCCGAGACGCTTGCCTCAATTTGAAAATCGACAAAACGTGCAACTCACATGTCATACACGCGACGAAGACACCAGTGAGCAACCAGCAACCAGCACTGACGACCGAGGATCACAGATCGAAGACGACGAAGTTGTCTGCGCTATATGGCAAGGAACATGTCCGGATGGTGCGTCAACAGCTGGCCGAAGTTTGTCGAGTTGAAGCCTCTGCCTCTGCCTCTGCCTCTGTCGCCTACAGAATTCTGCTGCCACGCTGACAACGGCAGCGATTGCTGGCTCTAAGGAGGGACAGCTCGATGCGAGGGAGAAACCAAAGTGTGCAGGTGTGTAAGGGTGCGTGAATTGTTTTTTTAAAAGACAAAACAAGCAAAAGTACTCTCAAAGGTAAATGTACTGAGGCGATTGGGGTTGAATTGAATGAATTATGATATTTATATATATATACGGTGTGTTCATAATAATAGTAGTGCGACTGCAATGTTGGACAGCAAAATTTTCTGATAAACATAATATTTTGAAAACTATTTTGAACGAGTATTAAATATATTAATATATATATCAAATAAAGTATAAAATATTATATATATCACAAAATTGAAAATAATTTAAATATGTAATATTATTTAATATATTTACACTTGTGTTCATGATAATAGTAGTGCGACTGCAATGTTGGACAGCAAAATTTTCTGGTAAACATAATATTTTGAAAACAATTTTAAATGAGTATTAATATATTTATAGATATATAAAATAAAATGTAAAATATTATATATATCACAAAAATGAAAATAATTTAAATATATTGTATAATATTATTTAATATATTTACATTTGTGTTCATAGAAATAGTAGTGCGACTGCGATGTTCCAGCGCAAAATTTCCTGATTAAACATAATATTTGGAAAACAATTTTAAATGAGTATTAATATATTTCTATATTTATAAAATAAAATATAAAATATTATATATATGCATAACAAAATTGAATATAATTTAAATATATATGTATATACAATCTTAATCTTAATACTCGTTTCAACTTGTTTTCAAAATATTATGTTTATCAAAAATTTTCCTGCTCAATATTTGAGTCGCACAACTATTTTTATGAACACAGCTGTGTAGATAAATATATTATATATACATTTATATACGTATATTATTAGAAAGGTACTTCTTCTATACAATATACCAATATGTTATACATATATCAATTATATTCACTTTAATATTCAATTCAATTTAGCAAACTAACTTTGTAGTTAGGCTTCTGCTCTTGCATATCCTTAACTTTCATTTCATTGCTTAACTCTCAACAATCTGGCAACTCGATCGCCTCATATTCAAACCAAACCTGAGTTCTTCTTATAATCGTTATGTGCCCCCCATAGATGTGTCATTTGGTGAAGATATTAAAGTTAAATGTATTAAGCGAAGAGACACTTTGATAGATCGCATATAGCAGGAACAGTTAGTAAGTAGCAGTTACCCTGTAAAAAGTTAAACAGGCAACTACAAGTATAAGGCACTGTTATTCCTTTATTATATTGTTTATTTGTTTATTATACAAAGAAAAAAAAAACATTGTTCATGCCTTAATTCATGTATAAGGCTTAGTCTGAAATTCATTTGAAACTTGTAATTTTTATGGTATTTTTTCTTTTACTTTCAAAGTTAAACTTTCCTTATTTTATTTATTTTTTAATATTTCTTAAATACAGGGTATTTGTATATATAAAGAAAAGTCACTGTCAGAAGACTCAAAATTAAGTTGATAAACTGAATTATTAAATCACAACAAGGGCTCAGGCCATCAAGACCAAAAACAAGACGAAGAGGACAACGATTATTGCTTCAAAATTTTACGAGGCGCGCTTCGAGTGCAACAAGATTTATTCAATTTGTGTATAGAGGTGAGTGTGTGTGTGTGTGTGTGTGTGTGAGTGTGTGTGTGAGGGTGTATGTGTGTATGTGTGTGTGTGTGTGTGTGTGTTTGTGTGAGGATTCTAATTATACAAAACAGAGCCAAGCCAAAGCAGGCTTTACTTTGCATGCTGAGAGTATGTTAGTGTGTGCATGTATATGAGTTGTAAATGAGTTTTA
Organism: Drosophila leonis; assembly: GCA_035045365.1. Taxonomy (NCBI): domain Eukaryota; kingdom Metazoa; phylum Arthropoda; class Insecta; order Diptera; family Drosophilidae; genus Drosophila; species Drosophila leonis. Next base: position 9,383,037 of record JAWNPC010000262.1, on the reverse strand, counting down.
TGCCCTTAGGGAACACCTGTGCCTAACCTCTTCAGTTCTGTCCAACAAGTAGAACTTGTCAGATGCGGGTAGTACTCCAATGATTTCAGTATTGGCAAAGAAGAAGATTATGCGCATAATGATAATCTTGTGCCTAATCCAGTCATCAGTTCACTCTCCACTCTCTGTCTTTCTCCTGCTCTGTCTCTTTCTCCAACCCATCCACACGATCGTTAATGCTGAAATGTGCCGTGCGCGCAGCTTGAGTGCTCAATATATAACTCAAGAAATTATCGCTCATTATCTTATTTTGGCTAGTAAATAATTTCGTTACGGTCAGCAGCTATTAAATTCGAAGCAGAGCAACAGCAGCAGCAGCAGCAGGCGAAAGGAGGCTGTTGTGCAAGATGTGCGCACATCACATTAGTCAAAGAACCAGAATCCGAAACAGAGTCGTAGCCGAGTGCAGACTGAGCACGGCACGAGCGCATCAAATTAAGCAGGAAGAAGACAGCAGCGTCGACAACGGCATACAGCAAACAGCAAACAGCAAACAGCAAATAAAATACATACTAAAAACCCCTAACCAATGTAATTTGATACCGAAAATCATTATGCACAAACAAACATACAAGCCAAAGATATGTATATAGGAGTCAAGAGACAGCAGCCAAGCCAAGAAGACAACGACGACGAGTCGACGACTAATTGCCATCAATTTTTTGCATAAATCTTGGCAATATTATGCATGCAAATGTTAGCCAAGCAGGAGGCGGGCGTTAGCTTGGCCAAAAAGGGGAGCACGAGGCGAAGGTGGCGCGGCAGCGGGCCCATAGACAAGCGCAGTAAACATGGCACAGTTTAATGCCGCAGACCGCACCAACTTCAGGATTGCCCATGGAGCCGGCACTCGAGTCGTGTTTAGCTAACCAATCAAAAGGTTCTTCAACCCGCCAGTTGGGAAGTTTAGCCAGGTCTGCTTGACTCCAACTGCAACTGCAACTGCGACTCTGACTGTGCGCTCTTCGTAGTTAACCATTGCTAAAGTGGCACGATCACCAACATCATTATCATACATAGAACGACGACTCGTAACTACGACAATGGAGCAAAGCTTCATGGCGCTGCTATTACAACAGCAACAACAACAACAACAACAACAACAGCAGCGAGGCGTGTTGCTAAAATCAAATAAAAGTTCTAAAAACGTTTTTTTATGCTAGTTGAAGTTGCCAGAGACACAGAGAGAGAGAGAGAGAGAGAGAGTGAGTGAGGCTACACGATTTGAAAATTGCGTACGTATCGCCAAAACCGAGTTCATTATGTCCAAGGAGGAGTCGACAACGTCGTCGAGCGAGCTGGCACAAAGCTAGCTCACTGTGCCCAGCGAACGATCATGATGATCATGCAGTTGATATCATGCAACAGGCAGGCAAGGCAAGCCAAACCAAGCCAAGCCAAGCCAAGCCAGGCCAGGCCAGGCCAGGCCAGTCAGGCCAGCCCAGACCAGACCAGGCATAGGCATATGCAGTCAGGATAAGTTCATTGACTTGCATCTAGAAGTTCATTGCAGTTGAAGTCGTAGCAGCGTACGAGAACCCATGGATCTCTCAGTGTTTGTCTTTTGCTTGGCTTCAGAGCGTGTGTTGCACACTTTCTGTTTTATACCTATTGCCGAGTCAGAGACACGTCCAGGCCCGAAACCAGGGAGAGACCGAGACCGAGACTGAGACTGAGACCGAGACAGCGACTGCTTTTTATTTTCCTTCACTACACTTGTCCTATGGCAGCTCTTTGTATTATTTGCTAGGATTAAAGGTATTAAAAGACATGAAACGAAGGCACAGCGCAGCAAGGAGAATGAGCAGGGTAAACATACGATCGCATGTATATATATATATATATATATATATATATATATATATGTGTATGTGTGCTGTGGCAAATAAAACATCTGTGCCGTAAAATCAAAACACAGAGGGATACGAGCGTATGGAACTGCGCTGCAAATGCGCGCGCCCGTTAAGTGTGGATCAGTTGGTTTCTCTGGCCAAGGAAAAACTTGCAAATTGACGTCGTGGGGCTCGTATAGGACAGGCAGTAGTAGTACGACGATCGTGTGGACCCTTCAAGAAACAAGTAACGTTGTGTATCCCTCCATTTCGCTCTTCTTTTTTTTGTTACTTCTTTTTTGCGTTTGCCTTTGCCTTTGCTCAGCTCTGAAATTTATTCTGGCGGTTGGCTCGTTGTCTGGTTTGGTTGGCAGAGAGTTGCCTGGTTGGTTGGGGTGACCGCATCTGTGGGTCTGTTTGAGGTTATTACACTCTCTCTCTCTCTCTTTCTGTCTCTCTGGTTGCGCTTACAGGCTCTGTGGCCAACAAGGACTATAAAAGAAATTAGCTTTGGTTGCTTAAGGAACTTTCTAAATTTGATTTGCTTAAGTTTGTTTGATGTAAGTGAAATAAGATTAGTTTCTGATAAAGATAAAGCTAAGCTCAATTCAATTCAATTCTTTTCTTCTACTTTCTACTCTCTATATTGATATATTCTTTAAGCCAGTCTGTTCAGCCCGATCAGCTCGATCAACCCGAACAGCTCGATCAGCTCGATCACCTCGATCAGCTCGTTCCTCGCACTCTAATTTCATGCTGCAATGAAATCTCTGTCCCAGCTGCAGCTCGGCAACACTGTCCGATGCACTCACTCACTCTCCCTCGCTCTCACTCTTCAAGTCATGATCTCTCTCAATCTCTGAGCTGCCCGGTCACTCACGCTCTTCCATAGAGCAGTTGCTCTTAAGTTTGTTGTTTCTCTTGGACAGCGTGTGCTCTGAGTTTATTTTGATATTGCTTTTCCTCTCGATTTTCTATACACACACACACAGAGAGAGAGAGAGAGAGATATACAGATACTCATGGAGAGTGTGAGTCCGCTGCACTCCGGTTGTAGTTTGTTTTGTTCGTCTCATTCCGCTGGCCGTTGTCGCTGGGGGTACAGTAGTCTCCCGCCAAAATTTAGTGGCGCTCGCCGTTTGCCTCTTTGTGCGTTGATCTTTTACGTTTTTGTTTTGATTTCAACATTCTCGTCGTTTGCCGTAGTAGTAGAGCCAAGCCAACGCTGCGCGCTGGCCTGTTCGCTGGCAACTTGCCGGACCGGACTACACACACACACGCACACAGACACAGCTTGGACAAGTGATCATGACAGCGAGTTGTGCTCGACTGTGTGTGTGTGTGTGTATTGGGCATTTTCGTTTTCAATTAGGTTTAATCAAGCAAACGATCGATCATATTGACTTGTTTTTTGAGTTGAGGCTTGAGGTGTGCGTTTTGTGTACTGCCTGCTGCCTGCTGCCTGCTGCCTGTTGTCTGCTGCCAACTACCAACTGCGAACTGCCAACTGCCTGGGTTATTGCTCGCTTTTCATTTTCCTGTTCTGGTTTTTAAGTTTTGCATAAACTTGTTGATTAACTGCGGCCCGAGGGGTTCAGCTGCTGCTGGTTTTTGGTTCGCGCTTGTTTGAACTCATTACAAATACACTTACACACTGCGTGCGTGTGTGTGTGTGTGTGTGTGAGTGTATACCCAAAGGGTACCAAGGTTATAATCGGTTTTAGGATTAAGCTGAACCAAATTAAATCACACGAAATAATAATAACTATATATAGTTTATGGAAATGCATAGAATAGAAGATAAATTAATGTGGTGTATGGAAATTTTCGAATAAATAAGAATGTAATTTTGTAGTAAATATAAAAAAAATTTGCGTATGGAATATATGAATATAAATTATTGGAATAAAATATAAAATATGGAGCTGTTTTAATGGAATATATGAATATAAATTATTGGAATAAAATATTTATGTATTTATATAAAAATTGTACATCAGCTTAAAAATTATTAAAGTATTACAGCTATTTATCAGATATATATTTAATTAGTATACATATATATATACAATTTAGAAATTTATTTATTTAGTAATTTTTATACGATGATGAAATTTTATTAGTATTAAATCCAAAATTTAGTAATATATATATATATATATCTATATATATATATATATATATATTCTATTGATTTACAATAGCAAATCTATATAATCTCTGCTCTTTTCTTCTAGAATACCTATTATTTGTGTTTCCTAAGGCAGGTCACATCAGATTTTCATAGCAACTATTTGACAAAAAGATTGTCGCTTAATAAATATTTTATAATTACTATAGGTCATTGATAGCCAGGTGAAACAAAGATGATATGTAAATCAATATATATTGATATATATTAAATATATATTAAATTTCAATAAATATGTAGCATATGAAATCTTATCTTATGAGATCTTCTCAAACATCTGTTAACTCCTCCTACCATAAGAATATTTAAGATATAAATCTTTTTGAGCACTTTTCTGCTTTCATGATATCATAAGCAAACAGCATAACTGAACTAATAAACTGTTCTTTAATCTCTAAAAAATAAAAATAGTCACTACTATTTTCATGAACAATACGTTTTGTTCATTTCACAAGCCTTGCAGCCACATGTTCTTAAGTTTGTAACAATTGTTAATCTTAATATTTATTGCAAATTGTTTTCAAAATATGAAATTATCACTACATTAAATTGTCCAACAGCTAGTGCACAGTCGCGCTACTATTTTCATGAACACAGCTGTGTGTATGCAAAAACCTTATCAGATCTAGTATTAATTCAGTTAGTTGCTTGATCTGATAAGGTGTTTGCATATACACAGCTGTGTTCATGAAAATAGTAGTGTGACTGAGGTGTCGAAAAAAAACCAATTATTAAAAAACCAACTATAGCGAACAAGCCGTTGCCTATAAAAGTCATGAAGTTATGAAGTTATTACACTTTGTTAAGTGGCAGAAAAAGCCTATTATTAACAGAACTTTGTATCATCTAAAAACTGAGCTCAAGATACGCTAATCATTCTAAATAGTTCAAGTAGAACTTTATATATTGCCACACAAAATAATAATAATATTTTAAATATATGGATATAAAATTCAAAGTGAATTCTATTTAGCCTGCTAAGCGTCTAGAGCAACTTCTCAGCTAATATGCAGATGCAGATTTCAAGTTTGCCAATGCATTTCGTTGGCTTCTCTATTACCAAAGTGTCAACGGTGTGCGACGTTTGCTCAAAGAAATTATATAAAAATTATATACACACACAGTAGCAACAAGACACCAGAGGCGGAGGCATTGCACAGGCTGAAGCTGTAGCTGAAGTTGAAGCACTTGGACAATCAGGCAGCGTCAGGCATTATCATTATGTTTATTATATGAGTACTTGCAACCAGCAGCAGCAGCAGCAGCGGCAGTGGCAGTGGCAGCTCACAACAGCTCATATAGCTCTCGCTCTGATCATAATCAGACAGGGGCCAGGCTCTTCAGGCCAAGGGTAGAGGGAGGCGAACTCCAACTCCAACTCCAACTCGAGCTCGAAATCGACAAGTTGTTGCATGCACGATCGACGTGAAGAGCGCTGCTTGGGACTCGTGTCTTTGGGTTTGGCTTAGCCCCTCAGCTGCCTGTGCTCGGGGACTGCACAAAGTGTTTTGAGGCGACTCGTTTGGATGCTGCTGCTGTTGCAGCTCTCGGCCCGCATCATCATCGTCGTTGTCGTCGTCGTCGTGCGCATTTAAAGGTCTCCAGTTCTGAGCGCGTCCTCCACCATCTCCTCCTCCTCCTCCACCACCACCACCACTGTCAGCTTCGGCTGTCTTCTGCTGGAGCTGTTTAAGTGCCGTTGCCGTTGCCGTCGTCGTCGTCGTCGTTGAATCTTTAAAACTTGATTTTAAGTTTGTTGTTGTTGTTGTTGTTGTTTTTTTTTACGTACGCCAGCTGAACACCTGTGTTCTTATGCGCTCCCCTCAGCGACTATAGACAATATTATTATTATTTTTTTTTTTTTTTTTCTTAACCTCATGCAATTTAATGTCATGTTTTTCGTCTTAGTTGCTGTTGGTTTATTTGGTTTTTTTTTCTTTATTTTTTTATTACTTAAGTGCGTGTTTAGGTTTAAAGGTTTATGTTTGTGTGCTGCTGCTGCTGCTGCTGCTGCTCGATCTTTTATGCCTAGTAAATTTAGCGTCTTAACCTATTTATAATGAAATCTGTTTTGGCCATAAACTGCTGAGAGGCGGGGGCCATAATGTTGCACAATTTATGGGACTATTAAAGCACAGTTAAGGCTTAGCCTATGAAAATCATCTAGGTAATTGCGACAACTGAAAAAGAGAATAGCCAACTCTACTCTAAGCTGAAGTTATGGCATTCAATAAACTAACACCTTCGTGGTAACGAAAAAGGAAACCATTTGATATGTTAAGAATATTAAAATTTATGTAAATTTTATTATCTAATCTAAAGTCGAAAATAAATATTTTTGTAAAATATATGAATATGAAAATATATATAAATATAGGTAAATTAGATTATTTTGTCTACAATCTAAAATAGAATATGAAAAGGCAAATGAGATTATCCCGTCTAAAATTCAAAACAAATACTTTTGAAAATATAAGAATATTAAACTGTAAATTAATATATGCAAATGAGATTATCTAGTTCTGTTTCTGAACGTTTGCTATTTCAAATTACAATTCTATTTCTAATTCTATTGTTAGCGATGCAATGCAATATTGAATTCAATTGAATTGGTTTGTTCTGTTGGCCGAACATGGCGTATGAGTAATCAACTAATTTTGAACAATAGGCAAAATGCAATAAAATTATTAATAACGCGACTGTAACTAATCACGTCAAATGAACAATAGCCAAAGTACATTTATGGCTGCTGCCAAAGCTAACAAAAGAACCCGAAACCGTCTCCATGCTACTATACTCTATGCTAACCACCAACAGGGACCGATTCGACAGTTGGACAGTTGGACTGACTAGCTAACAAAGCGCATTCAATCAACATAGCACAAACAACAGCGCACAGTTGCAAGTCATAAAATACTACAACAAAAATACAGTGCAAATACAAATACAAATACTATAGACTGAGAGCTGAGTGGGGGCAAAAACTTACAAAAAAAAAAAATATAAAAAAAAAGAAGAAACAATTTTCAACATTGGCCGAGGCAGCTACTGGGCATACGCCAAAAAGAGGCGACGCGACGCCTCGTAACGCTAAGCAAATAGACCAAAGACAAGCATAGAGAGTTCTACATACGGGGCAGAAGGGGCGGCACAAGGGGGCGGGGCTGGGGATAGGGACCCAATGTATACACACACAATGCAACTTCACGCCGCAAGTCAAAATGCAATTAAGCGCAGCTACTGGACGACTTCAACCCGCTGATGATAATGACGACGACGACGATGATAATGATGATGACAATGATGATGACGATGGCAACGTTGTTGTAACCATCAAACAGCAGATTGTCAGAGACAAACACACACACACATATATGTGTGTATAGATGTATGCGTGTGTATTTATAACTAGAGAGAGAGACCCATGAGCTGGGCGTTGATGTTTCAGGCGGAGTTGCACAGATAGAAAACTACATAGTACAAACAAAACTCGATTTCAGTTTAAGACGCAGTAAAAAGTTGTAATGCAGCTTAAGACGGGAGCGCAGTCGCTTTAAACATAGAGGAAGGAAAAGAACCGCATGGAAAACGAAAAGCAGCAGCCGCAGAGCAGCAGCAGCAAAAGCAAAAAATATATATATATAAAATAAAAGCTTTTGTGCTCGAAGTGGCAATTACACGCAACAAAATTGGAGGCAACAGGTTCAGCCCATAATTTCGATATATACATCTACATATATATGTGAGCACATAAAAAGGGGTGTAAGACTAGCCAAGGCATCTATCTATCAATCTGGGTAATTATAAAGGCAATGAAATAGAAAAAAAAGAGAAATTCAATAAATCAATTAGATCAACTGGCTTAAGGCGGGAGGACAAAGGATTGCCTAGCATTAACTATAAAAATTGACCAAATATGCTGGGTTAGTCCGTCTTATTTCAATAATTATGTTAGCCCGAGGTATTATTAGTATTTCTGCGTGTTATTTGAAACTCAACTCATTACTAAATACTAAACTCTATTCATATTATTTCTTAAAATAGCGATAGTCGTTAGCAGTATACAAGTAATTATAGCTTTAAAGTTGTTCTTAATGCTCTTTGCATTATATATAAATTAATATATATTTATTATAGATAAATTGCATAATAAAATAATATATATTTACAAAATTCTTATAAATATTTAAAATTGCTCGACAACAAACTCAACATGCTTTTCGCTCAGTGCAGCTGCAACTGCAAGCTACAACAAAGAAGGTTCTTAAAAGCTTTATGCATCGTTGTCGCTGTTTCGTATAGCTCAGCAGCACCAACAATAACAACAACAATAGCAATAACAACAACAATATCAATTACAACAACAACAACAAGAACAAGAGAAAACCGGTTTTAGCATTTGCTCTTAGGCTCCAAAGACTCCAAACGCTGGGGTCTGCCGGTAAAAACTTGGGTATTTGACTTTGGCTGTGTTGATTTGTGCGCATGCGCGCGACTTGCGCCGACTCGATTCGCTGCGACTGGTACTCACTGTACAGTGTACACCCTGCAGCGTTGCAGCTGTGCCCCACACACACACACACACACACGCAAGCACCTATAAAGACAAAGGTCTATTGGGTAGGGGAGGGGGCAGCTGAGTTGGTGAGGGTTGGCCAGCGAAGGAGGGACTACCTCCACTACATCTTGTTGTTGCTGTTATTATGACGCTCGAGTAGCTACTGTGCATTGCTTAACGATCATGCCCGATCATGCTTCAAAACAAAACAAAAAAACTAAAGCCAAAAAGCTCGCACGTTTCGTGTTTTCTTGCCGTTGCTGCGGCTGCTGCTGTTGTTGTTGTTGTTGTTGTTGTTGTAGCTGCTGTTTAGTCTGCTTTGGTTTGGCTACCGTTTGGATCGCTTTTGGAATCGCTTTTGGTATCGCATTTGGCTCATTGTCAATGTCGCTGTTTGCTATTTGAGCTCAGCTTCTGGTGGCTCAAGCCCTGCCTGCCTGCCTGCCTGGCCCCCCCTACGCTGCTCCTCACCTGCCTCAACCCAATTCGCTGCGTGATTCATTTGTCGTGCTGTGCGGAGTCGACCCGCATGCTATATGTGCTTTGGGGGCCACAGATATTGACGTTTCATATAGCTTGGATGCGGTCGCACCGTTATGGAAATATGATTGCCCAAAAGGTACAGGCCAAGTGGATGCAACCGCCTCCCCACTCCTCACTCCCCACTCTCCACCTCCCTCCCTCTCTCAATTCAATGAGTTGCACCCACTGCCAGATCAATTTATGTAAAATGAATGGTGATTAAAATGATCGCCAATATTTGCATTGTGGTCAGCGTTTAAACTTTGGCTTGCATTTATTATTAACGTCTATTGGCCGGAGTTGATGAAGTATTGCCCGCCGGGGGTGTGCCCCATTATAACTTTAATTTGTGTTTTTTTTCTTAGTGATGCACGAGTTCTCTATAAAAGATTTCAATTTGTTTTTCAAGGATGGCAATGCGATGCAACTCGCTGGTAAATAATTAGAATTCTATGCTGACCCTGAGTGCAGCAATTATATGGTCAAGGTTGTGCATAACCAAGAGCGATATGAGCACAGCTAAGTAACAAATCAATATTGACTCTGGGAAATTTAAGTAGCCAAACAAATGACAAAGTCAACGGCAGCCAAAGCAAACAAATGCTCAACACAAATAAAAGATATGAATAATGGGCATGCACACAGTCGGAGCCAGAGCCGTAGATTGTGGATAGCTACGCAAATAGAAAGACTTTTACCTTGCGCACACAGCATTCAGCTGATAAGCCATCAGATGTCCAGAAACTGATCTGAAATTAAATAAATATATTATTAAAAGACGAAAAATAACTATTTATATTTTAAGAAGAAATGATATAAAAATAAAATAATATTTTAAAATTTATTTTTTGTACTTTTTAATTCAAAAAATATTTTATTAAAAGTTGATTTTTGTACTTTTTATAACTCTTAACATATTGTATTTTGAGAAGAAATTATATAAAAATAATATAATATTTTAAAATTCGATTTTTGTACTTTTAAAATCAAAAAATATATTTTTAAAAGGCGAAAAATAACTGTATATTTTAGGTTATTTTCTTAAAAAATTATATAAAAATAATATTTTAAAATTTTATTTTTGTTATTCGGTTAGTGGGCATTAGAAATGTGTTACAAAATGTGTCATGTATATAAGATAACGTCTCCAGACTGTGTAATGAATGCCACAGATAGCAGAGTTATTATAGATATATAGCAAATATCTATTCTGTTATCTATTCCTATGTATAGGAGTAACAGCAAACAAATTATTGCCAACTGTTGCAAAGGCTATCCTTTCCTCCCTTTGGGGTCTACTGCAAGGCATGAGTTGCCTAACAATTAATGTAGAATTCAATTAATATATAATTAATTAAATAAATGCAATTATCTTATTTTTTCTTTCTTTTCAGAAATCATTTACTGATTAAAAATATATTTATTTTATTTTGAAAGTTTTTTAATTTTAAAAAAATTAATATTTGCCAAAGTCACAAAATTTGTAATATTTGTTTATAAATTTTCTAAGCTTTATAACTGAGATTTTGTGATATATAATATATAATATGAAATCGAAATTACAAAACAATTTAAAATAAAATAATAATATAATTTAATACATAATATAAAATATAATATAAGGTTATCTATCCTTTTGCCCATTTCCAAGTATACTAGATAGTTTCTCAGCTTAAAAACTTAGGTACAATTACGCAATGAATATTTCTTTCATTCCTCAACAGCAGATATGTTGTAATGGAATGGATTGTAGAACTATGTGAAACAATAAATATTACAATATTTTTGTATCAAATATTTATAATATTTTTGTATCAAATATTTGTAATATTTTTATATCAAATATTTGTAATATTTCTATTAATAAAATTTTTAATATTTTAATTTCAATTTTATAATTGACAATTTTGTCTCATGAGCATTGCCTGATTAGTAAGTGATATATCATAAAGACTTATATAGTTTCTTTTAAAGATATCTAAACAATATCAGTTTAAAGCCACGCTAAACTCCCATATCTACATGCCCCCATCAAATGGTTCTCCTACAAAAACAATCAGCCAATCCCACACTTTTCATCAAAAACTCTCTCAAAGCCATATATCTAAGTTCCAAGTTATCCATATCTACAAGGGCATTCAAACATCGTCATCTATGCCCAATAAAAACTGACAGTGGTTTTTTATCATTCGCTCAAATGAACTTGAACCGTTGATGAGTATAGAAGAAGTGCCTGGCAAGAAGTACAGCTTTTACTTAGCTCATTTCTGGTTGTTACAATTGTCACGCTGATTAACTAGACATGGCAAGACAAGCTATACAAAAACCACAAGAACTTTTGCAATGGTTGAAACGCAAGGCACCTACGCTCGTACTGTACCCAGCTAGCTGCATAGATAGAGAAGAGCGCAATCCGGCCGGCACATCCGAAACCAGATTAAACCGCAGATGTTCTGTCAAACTGACAGCGCCAGAGAAACGACTTGATTGCGCATGAGCCCATGCCCATGGTCAGGCACAGGCACAGACTGAGGCTGAGGCACAGGCTCGTTCCGTGCTGTGGAACAGGCCAGCTTATCCAACGACAACAACGTTGAACGTTCAACGTTCTAATGAACCCAAAAGATTTTACGCGCCAAAGGCTTTTTTCACGTTCCGAGCATCGAGACTCGTACAACTGCAAAAAAGTAAAAAAAAAAAGAGAAGATATAGGAAAAAAGAGAACAGGCTGCCTTTTCTGTGTTTTGATACGCGCTTCCAGTCGATACAAAATTAAAGACCTAATGAAGTGGAGGCAACGACAACGCAAAGATAAATATGCACAGGCCACAGAGTATAAGAAAAAAAAAAGCAACGAAAAAAAAAACTCGTTTGACCAGTTGAAGGCAGTTGTTGGTTGGGGCAAGAATCATCATAATTTTTACTATCAACTTGCAACATGGACACATGCGACGACGACGACGACGACGAGGAGGACAGACTGACGGATCGGCCGACCAAGCGAGCGACCGTCCGTCCGTCCGACCGATCCGATTGCGTGTGCCTAACCCTCTGCCGGCACCTCGGACGTCGCAGTCGCCTGCCTGCACACGCCTACGCCACACGGTGCCAAATGCGAGGGAGCGAGACAAAACAACAACAAAGCAGCAACACATACGGAGCATATATGTACATACATACATACATATATGTATGTACATATGTATGTATGTATGTATATCTGTATGCATATATGAAAAAAAATGATATGAAAACAGGTCATTGCCTTAATGGATCTGAACACAACGCCCCACTGGCTTCGACTTCGACTCAACTGGAATTGAGTATCTGTCTCTCTCTCTGTCTTCTCTCTCTCTCTCTCTCTCTGTCTCTCTCCTTGCCTCTTTGTTGCTCGTATGTGGATGCAAACGACAGCGTACGTTGCCTGCATACGAACGAGGGAGGCGATGCAAGCAGCCCCAGCGATAAAGATTTAAGCAAATAATCAAATACATAAACAAGAACGAAAAAATAACTAAAATGTTAGACGAACTATAAATGCTCTTTGCTTGAACAAAGTTGAAAGACTTGAAGAACTTTGATGGAGCTGTAAAAAATCTGTAGAATTTTAGCTTGAAAAGTTAAGGTCATAGAAAAGCAGAAACTTTGCAAGCTTCAGTTCTTTAGATTCGTGCAGTGTTTTTCAACTGCTTGAATTCTTTCTGCTGTTACTGGAGATCTGATATTTAGACAAGTTTTATATATAAAATAATTGTAATATGAATGATCAGTTAGCCTTGATCATAAAGTTTGAGCGCTTAGAAGGTGGAAAAGAACAAACTTTTCAATTTAAAATTTTGCAGATTTGTTAGATTTCTATCAAGTTCTTAAATTAGTTTTCAAGGAGCTCTAGTTTTGAAACAAGAATAGAAATATATATTTTTATACATATTATATTCCAATAATCTATAATATAAATTTATACAAATTTGTTTTTAATTTCAGTTAGAGTATGCAGAAGACACTGGCAGCAGTGCTTGGGGCGACGGAAACTCTGGAGGCTCGCGGCTTGAATTGAGCTGAGTTTCAGAGAGGAGAACTGACAGACCAGATAGACAGACAGACAGCACAGCACAGTTGGCCAGATGGGGTAGCGGGACACTGAGCATGAGCATGAGCATAGAGCGTACAGAGGCGACTTTCAAAAACTTTACACAAATTTAGATTTATTGTTAAAGGCAGTGAGAAAACAAAGCAATGCGCATAGTAAATTGGGTTAAAAGTACAATTGTCGTTTAGACTCTAATTGAGTCATGAGGCATGAGCCTGATTGGAATGAGCCTGTCACTTGCCCAATGGCCACAAACAAATCAATTGCAATGCCCGATAGAGAGCCACAATACACAATGAGCTACTGTTTGCTTGCTGCTGGCTGCTACTCCAGCTGGTCATTCACTCAAACATTGCGAGCTGGACTTGTGCTGAACGCGTGCCCGCCAGCCTGCAGCAGCTCAAAGAAGTTGCAGTTGCAGTGGAGTTGCAGCTGTTGCAAGGTTGGCCCAGTGCGGCCCACTTGCTATCCTCTTGGTACAGTGCCGCCACCTTTTGCCAGCTGCTGCGCCCAGTCCAGCCAGCCAGCCAGCCAGCTGAGACTCTGACGCTGAAGCTGACTCTGACTCTGATCTTGTGCCATTTTGTTTGCCGCGGTTGCAGTTGATCTTTGCAGTTGGGCCACTAGATAAGCCCGCGCTGTTGACTTTGCTTATGTAATACTAGACTCCACTCAGCTGCCGGCGATGGTTTGTGCTGGTGCTTCTTGAGCTGACGGGATGAGCGACTGCTTGGCTGCCTTGCCTTGCCTAGCTGGCTGGCTGGCTCGCTCACTGGCTGTTGTTTTTGATAAATTGCCTAAGTTCAGAAGTGGAGTTTGCTGCCCGTAGGGGTTATGGTTAGTCAAGTGGTTAAGTATGGAAGGCTGCCATCTGTTTGGCCCAAAGAAATGCAAAGATATATGTGCATCTATATATGTCAAAGCCAAAAGGTTAGATACCAATATGAATTCATAATTTGCAGCAAAGAAAAAGTCGCTCTTGTCTGATACAGACACATAATTGGAAATTATATAGTATCTAATAGTTACACTTTAGTAACTTCTGCATGCAGATCTATTGTTTGCACAGCGGAGAGCAGTAACTGGTTTACTCAGAGCAGGGCAACCTGCTTCTGCCACGCCGCGGCGTCTGATTACCCACATGACGTTGGCTCGCGTGCAGCGCACTCACTGACTGCTGCAGCATGCAGATGCTGAATTACTTTTTAATGCCCTGGACCCCAAATTATCTAATTTGCAAAGTTATTGCTATTAATTGGGCGTAATTATTGCGTGTCGTCGGGGCTAAATGGCGCCTTTTATGCAGCCTTTATAATTAGTTTCCTTTAGCATTGCTCCGTCCGACCGACCCTATGATTGCTCTAAATGCTGTCCAGCTCAACTGCACTTGCCTGTTGCTTGGTTGTCAATTTTAATTGATTGTTAATCTGCGCCGCGCAGGCTCAGCATGATCTTGGACCCTCTCTCTACCCCTCTCTCTCTCTCTCTCTCTCTCTTCACCTCTCTCTCTTTCTGTCTTACTCTTGCCGAGGTTAATCTTATAAACGTACCGAGTTAATTGTATTAAATACGCTCCACAGCATTGTTGTTGCTGTCCAGCTGGTTGGCTGGCTGGCTGCTTGGTTTTGTTGATCGCTGCTATCGTCGCCATTGGAGTTAATGAACCATTGAAGATCAAGGATAAACGATGTACACATGGCAATTAGTTGATTTTTTATTGTAGCCACTGCGATAACTAAATATAGACGGAGGCCATAAATGCATATAAAAACGATATGGAGACAATCCAATCGAGCCCAGGCGGTTCCGCAGAAACTGCACAAAGGCCGCAATCAATGGACGAAAAACGCAATTTATTAATAAGTGTTTACGAGAAAATATGTTTATAAGACTAGGCCGATTATAAGGCAAAGGTGCCTCAACTATTTACCAAATGTTTCTAGCTGCAAATAGACAAGGGTTATTCGAAAATTTTGAGAAGCATACTTTTGGGATCGAGCTATTATAGAGAACGTTTGTCTTGTTGAAATGTAAATGAGAATTGGTTTTCCTATGGCAAACTAGATATCTGGAAAATAAATGTTTAAGGATGAACGAACTCTACTTAAAAATTTGCATAAGTTAAATGAACAGATAAACTAACAATGGTAAAAGTTTTCTATTTAAATTTTGCCAAAAATAAAAATCAGCAAATAATAATAAATATAATTAAATAAATTTAAAATATTAAAATAAAAAATATAAATAATATAAATATTCATAATAAACAGGAAATACTATAATAATAAAACAAATGATTTTTCATATTAAATATTATTTAAAATTGGGTTTTTTTGTAGCCTGAATTACTATTGCAAATGGGTTGTGTAACAGACAAAAATAGGCTTGGCAGACCTTAAAAGATATATATATTATTCATCAGGAAGACAAGTTGGTTCGATAGAGACATGCTCGTCTATCCACCTGTCCGTTCGTTCAGCTAAGTGTTCGTTCGTTCGTCTGAACCGCACTGATCTGGGATTTTGGTATATCAAAATACTAAAGACTTCAGGGTATCTACTAGTCGTACACTCCCGACTTAAGCACCCCCTGTTTAAATGCGAGTATTATAATATAAAAACATCTCTTCAGCTTTATATTTCACTCAAGTCATAAAAAAAATAACACTTGACTTGTCCACTCAAGCTAATGCTTTAAGCTAATATTAATGCATTATTTATTTCTTTCTCTTTAGAAGTTAGCTATAATTTAAAATAAATACTAGCTTAAGACTAAAGCACTGGCTGCTAAGGCCTTCGGCTTGGTAGCGTCCTAAGGAATTGAGACTGTATATTTACATATGATATTAATGCATATTCCGAAATGATATTACTAATTTCCAGATCTTAAATAACACACATTAGCATAAGCAGCTCTAAGTCAGACCTATAGAGACTGGATAACAGGTCGTGCACAGCACAGCCGGGAAAGGCAAGAGCACAGCTCGCTAGTAAAATAAATCAAACTTTTAATTACGCTGCAATTAAAGTAACGTATTTCAATTAATTAAAAGCAATTTTGATTGAGCGCGCGCTTACGAACGAACTGAAGCTGGCCCACGCCTAGCCACAGCCCAAATAAATAAAAAAAAAAAATCAAAAACTTCGATAAACATTACGAAACCTGAAATTTTGCGCGCCAAAAATTTGCAGCGAAAAACCAAAAAAAATATTATTAAATATATATATATACACAACATATATATGTTTATACATGTAGATAAATAAAAACAGCTGGCTGGCGTTGCAGCGGCTGCTGGGGCAGGTGATAAGGCGGCTGCCGCGTCGGCAGGTTGTTAAACCAGCTGCCCCGCGTGGGAGCTGCGCAGCGAGTCTATTGCGTCGTTGCGAAAATTAACTGCAATGGAGCGCACTCAATGTGCTTTTAGCGGTGGCCGGTGGTGCAGTGGGGGCTTGAGGCGGGGTGCTGCTATTGCCACTTGGCATAAATGTTAAAAGGCTCGCCACAAAGCTTCCTACACAGGCGCAAGCGGCTTCCGTGGCTTCAACGGCAACTTCGACTCCAACTTTGACTGTGGCTCGCAAAAACAAAAAGATTATTATTGTTGTTGTTGTTGTTGTTGCTGTTGGCGCATTGGCCTAATACGAAAGTTGTTGCCCTTGTGTTGGTGGTGTACGTCGCGGTGTGTTCGTGCCACAAGTGGCAGCCACAAATTACACAAGGCAACATAAATGCGAGCTAAGTGGAACAATAAAATGTTTAAGACTATTTCAATTAATATTAATAAAAGTTTAAATGCAAATGAATTTGTGATAGATATTTTTAAAACAAACTCTATTAATAAAGTGCTAAAAATTATTATTTAAATAATTATATTTATATATAAATATACTTTAATATATATTTATATATTTAATATTTTAATTATATGAATTTATATGCAAGAAATTGATATTCTGGCTTTGAATCGGAAGAGGTTTTAGTCATATATATAGGTTTCTATTGTTAGAAAAGTCACAAATTATACATACATACGTCCTATTGAGTGCTTGAAACTCATTAATAAAATAAAATATAAATATACATACATATATAGCATAAACACTTCAATTGATTGTGAATTTATACAAAACAATCTAATATATAATATATAATATATAATATATAATATATAATATATAATATATAATATATAATATATAATATATAATATATAATATATAATATATAATATATAATATATAATATATAATATATAATATATAATATATAATATATAATATATAATATATAATATATAATATATAATATATAATATATAATATATAATATATAATATATAATATATAATATATAATATATAATATATAATATTTAATATATAATATATAACATATTATATATAACATATCACATATATAATATATAAAATATAACACATAAAATATCAAATATCAAATGCATAATATATTATATATTATATATTATAAAATATAAAACATATAGTTTATATGTTATTTATTTTTAATATGTATATTTAAATTTGATATTTAATAATTTGATATATTTTGAGGACAGCAAAGACCGTACGTCAGCAGACTATAGCCTCCTGGAAGGCAAAATGGTTATGCGAAAGATACGGGAGATGGACTGCAAAAATCATCCCCGATCTAGAGCAGTGGATAAATAGAAAGCACGGTGAAACGTCTTTTTATCTAACACAAATGCTCTCTGGTCATGGCTACTTTCGAAAGTACCTAAATAAGATGAGGAAAACTGCCGAATCCAGCTGCATTTACTGCGACAATGCAATGGACGACGCAGAACACACTTTCTTTAACTGCGAAAAGTGGTCAGAAGAAAGAACCGACTTGGCAGAAACTGTCGGTGAAGTTAAAGTAGAGACTATAGTACAGCAAATGTGCAACAGCATAGATGCCTGGAAAAGAGTCTGTGACAGCCGCAAAGGTTCTGCGGCGGAAATAGTATGAGCTGGATGCAGGAACACAGATGGCAGTGCTCAGCTAGAGCATATACAAGGGCTCCACCTTGAAGGTTAATGCTCCTGGTTCCAAGGTGGGAGGCAGCCCGAGAAGAGGAGGTTTTTTAGTCGGTAAGCAGTATTGCAGTCCGACACACCAGCCAGAGTGACGACCTGAGTGACGGTGCATAAAGCATTTTTACCTACCTCAGCACAAATTCTTAGTTAATACTAAATCTTATACAAAATAAATAACAAATATATATATATATTTAAATTTTAAATATATAAAATTATAAATATATTAATATACTTTATAAATAAATAAATTTATAAATATATAAAATTATAAACATATATAAAATTCTATAGTTTATAGATGTTTACTAATTTTAAAAATATATATTAAACTTTTTATTTTTATTATATTTTATTTATGTTATTATTATCATTTTATTTATTTTACATATTTATAGACATACAACTTCTTTGTTAGGTCAGCTTAAATTTGCTATTTAATAGTTGTCGCTTGCTGCCTAGTGTAACTAATGAGCTAAGCAAGCACGTCACGCGTCAAACTTTGTACGTGTTGTTTCGTTTGTTGGTCAAGTGGCCAACAACAACAACAACTATAGTTACAACTGCAACAACGACAACATGCAACACGCGCTTAATTTTATTGGACGTCATGCGGTGCGCATGCGCAACGGACCTGCCGACCTGATCCACCAACAGTGCCATTGCATATTTACATACACACACACACACACACACACACACACACACACACACATGTATGTATATAAATGTATATATATTATATATATGTATGTATATTTCTATATATGTTTCTTTTCTTTATTTTGGGGCAAATGGCATAATTGGCTGCCCCAGTGCGGTTTCTGGCTGCGACCCACTCGACGATTCGAACCAAGACCAAGCACATGCATGTGAGTTATAAACATATGCACCTGAGGCGTTGTACGTGAGATATGAGACATTTGGTTACACGATTTATTTCCTACCTGTGTCCATTTGATTGATAAATGCTAATATATAATATAATAATATCAATCAAAAATTAAAGCATTGCAACATTTGGCTGACAAGATGTCTGCCAACTGATTATCAAGCGAATTTGTTTAACATTTTTGAAATAGAAATATACATATATATTTACGTTTTGATAATGTAGCTGAGAATGGGATAAATATTGTAATAAATATAAATATGCATTAATAAATATAAATACAAACAAATATGTAAATATTGTCAGTTATACAGTTCAACAGGATTAAGTAATCAATAAACAGTATCTAAGCCAGACAAACTACACTCCATTATCCGTTACTACTCTTATCCTAAACCACAATCAAATCAAATCATGAAGGAAGTTGATTTCAATCTAAAAACTATCAAAGTGTTTCATTAGATTTGACAGAGCCACAACAAAATTTAATTATAAATCATATTAGAGCAACTACATGGCAACTCCTCTCAGTGTCTCCAATGAGAACTAACAGCAGGCGGGCAGTTACTCAACTATCCCCCACACTCTCAAAAGGAACACCAGCTAATGCCACTGTGGATTGTGTGGGTTCTAGTTTATGGCAAACGCATTTGAGCCTGCGTCGCAAGATCGAAGATTGTCATCGTTGGTTAGTGCATTAAATGTGGATTTTTAGTGCTGCACATTTCAAATTCAATTGCACACAAAGCGTGCGAACCTTGCCTCTGTGTGAGTGTGTGTTTGTGCTGCTGCGGCGCTGGCTTGTTGTGGGTCGACGGTGCAGCAGGTTTGTCTCGTGTGTTGTTTTTGTTTCTCTCTTTTTTTTTATGTCTTTGCGCGCGCTAATTTGCGCAAATCAAACAACAGCCCACAAGAGCAACGAGAGCCACATGAAGGAGCCAAAGACTCAACCAGTTTTTTGTTTTGCTTTTGTTGTTTTGGGGCACTGCGTGCAGTTGTAAAAACACCTGCTACAATTGATTAAATCACAGCAATTTATTATTAAGATTTTTTTTGTATTGCCTTTTGGTATTTCTTGCAGAAGGAGCGAGAGAGAGACAGAGAGAAAAACCACACAATGAAAAACTATAAAATCGAGGTTGATTGATTTTCGAGGTCTTGTCGAATCTAGCTTTGTGGGTGTTCTCGACGTGAGGTTCAATTTGCTGCTCGGGCCCATTTGGCTTAGACACTGCGGCTACCAGCCGATTGTGCCGTTACTTCAAGCTCATTTTGCATAGATCAATTGGCTGCCTTTTTGCGCAATAAACTTTGGCACGTTCTAAGGCGTTAATTGGGCTTTGCATTTGCATACAAGATTTACATAAACTATAAAAATATTGTGGGTTTGACTGAATTGAAAGTCGATTTTCTATTGATTATGTAAATGGTGGATGTTGATTAGATGGGATCATTTATATCATATGTGAAAATGTAATTTTATGATTCAAAATTAAAGAAATACAAATTAAAAATTAAGATTTCGGCCAATTAAAATTAAATTAATTAAAAATGAGATTTGGGCTAATTGATTTAATATTAATATAAGTTTTTTATTATTATATGATTTTTACTATTTTATTATATGAGCTTTACTACTTATTTGTACACCAAAGCAAATGTCAGTCTCATATAAAAATGCATTTTAAATTGAGAATATACCGAGGAATACTCGAATACCAAATAATAATTCAACAAAAATCCCATTAAAAAATAAAATTAAAATTAAAATATATATTAAAAATAAATATATAGAATCCCTAAATTAAACTAAAATATGCTAGCAAGTGTTTATTAATAGCCCATGGGCTTAGCTTAGCAGAGTAATTTAGAAATTGTTTAAATTTAAAATCAAATTATAAATCAATTTGTCTCAAATGATTTTTGATTATTAGGCATTTGAGGGTTAAGCCAGACGAATTTGTGTAAAAATTAAAAAAAAAAGTAACTGAAGAACTAAGTAGAACTTCGGTCGTCATTCTGGCTTCAGTGCGCAGTTAATTCATTGCACAGTTGAAATGTTTTTTAGCATACTTAGACTTTTTAGATTCTAAGCCCAACATTCAGATAGAAATTGATACAAAGTGAAGAATATAAAGAACTTGTAGTAACTGCTAATGAAGTAGAGCCAAGAAATGTCAATTGGATGCAGCATCTAATAGATAGACGCAGCATCTACGAGACCCTATTAAATCTTCTGTTTGATGAACTGCCAGCAAAGCCAAGGCGCCTAGGCTATTTAAATGATGTGATTTTCCATATTTAATGCAGTTTAATATCGTTTTCAAATAAAGCCACAAACAAAGTGATATTTTAAACTATTTTTGCTTCATGGCCATTTCTCTTTTTACCGAATTTATATTGTCACTCAATATAAGAATTAAAAAATAATTTATTGATCAGTTCTAAGGAACTGTTAAGCATTTGCTAAAATACCACATCATCCATCTACACATTTCTCTTTATTTAATTGCCTAAAATAGATTTCGCAAAGTTTATTTTTAGCCAATATATCAACAAAGGCCAAGTACATCAACTAGTTCAAGCCCTTTTCTGAACAACAATGCGATCATAGATATTACATTAATCGTATATCAAAAATCATTTATGACTTATTAAAATAGCTGAAAATAAATACCAGCCAAAGGCATTACAAGCTTCGATGTAAATATTAAAAAAAAAAAAAGTAAAATATTTAACAACTTTGTAGCAAATTTAACAAGCTGCGACAAGATCGACAAACATGAAACTGATTGGTCGAAACAGCATGGGATAGAAAACATGAATATCGCGTGCTCTAAATATGCCCCGGGGCCACTGGATAAATAGACCGGGCAATTGTCACGATAGGCTACTGTACGACTCGAGCTCGAAATGAAGTGGGCAATCATTTTTATAGTCGCCCAGCTAGTGCATCACATTGCGGTAAATATTAATTAATTGAAATTTGACTGATCTCTATTGCGGTGTCCTTTCGAGCAGGGCGAGCAAGCCTATGTGGTCAGCAATGAGCAGCTGGAGTCCTTTGAGGGCGATTCGGAGACGCTCGTCTTGTTCGACAATCTGAAAACAGTTGGACGCGATCGTGCGATCAACGGTTCGTTCTCCTTTCTGGGCGACATGGACAACGATGACTTCAAGGTGTCGGTGGAGCTCTACTCCAGTCCCAATAATGACGGCGACTTCAAGCGCATGGTCTTCGACGTGCCACAGACCAGCATTTGTGAGTGCTTCAAAAAGTTCTATGTGCAATTCGTGCAGCCCTCAGTTAGCGAGGGCGACACCACAAATTTTCCAATCGTTGGCGAAGACACCTGTCCCATACCCCAGGGCGAGTTTTATATCAACAACGTGCTGTTCAACACGCAGGATTGGCCCGAGCAGGTGCCACGCGGCATGGTCAAGGCCATCATAACATTCTTTACAGGTGGCAAGAATGTGGGCGGCTTCATAGTGTTGGTCAAGATTGAGGATCGTCAGAGTTAGAACTGAGGATAAACATTTTTGTATACATTATTTTATTTTAACTAGCAATAAAGGTCTTTGAAAGCGAACAACTTGAACTTTAGACTGAACTCAAGCACAGCTCAGATTACAAGCTGTTGCCACTGCTATAACTAAAATAAATCAATTTCGTGTCGATGACAGCTACACAGGCTTCATTAGAAGCCAACAGCCATCAGCAGGCTATCAGCAAGACACCCCAAAATTTGGGGCATTTATTTGAAAAATTTACAAACAACAGAGAAAAAAGTGAGAAAAGTCACGAAATGTTAGAAAAAGTGCGCAAAGAAAAACTCAGCAGGAGACATATATATGTTTATATTCGACTTATTCACAGATGGATTTCCCAAGAAGTGGCGGCCCGTGATCTCTGATTTTATTTATAAATTCATTCACGACACACACACTTGCAACGAGGGCGGCAAATGGGGGGCCGCTGTGCTTCGGTTTCGGTTTCGGTTTCGGGGGTCGCCCGACTGCCACACGCGCCTGCCACGTGGTTAAAAATAGCCAATGTCGAGCCGTCGACAGCGCGCTAAGTCGACTGGGGGATTTTCCGAAAAAATGAAAACGTCACTTTAGCTGGGCATTAGTTTTCACCCAGGTCGCTCGCTCGCCCGTTTGCCTGCTGCCAAAACATCTGTGCGACTGACTGCAACTATTCGAGGCATTTTCCAAGTAATATGCAACACATGTTGGTGCCGCCTCAAGCTTGGGGTAGGACAATGCGCGTGCGCCCCGTTTCAACAGATTTCTATGTATGCATATGCAGATGAAAAATAATGCTCTGTCAAAGGCAGCTAACAGCAAGTGACAGTTTGGGGGCCTGCTTCTCTGATGCCAGCTCATGTCAGGCATGACATTAGATGATGCTCTGCCCTGATAAGTCCTGCAGTTCCAAAGCACATGCGTCCCCCTTGGCATGCGTATGGCACACTCTGTTGCACAATTGTCAATCAAAGATGTTGCGGCAGAGTTGCGACATTTCCAACTGCAACTTGGTACAGTTGCAACAAAATGCTGAAAGGTTGAAGAACTTTTAAATCTAAAATTATGGTGGACACGACTAGTTGAGTGTGGACTGTGCCAAGGTGCCAGATACCCAGGCTTATCAATATGAGTAGTTAGATGATGTACAAAATGGCAATATGATTAGATATATTTGTATAATACGAGCATCTCAGCGCTGCCTCTCACTGTGTTATAAATACTTTATACAAAGAAACATTTTTTTATATTTTAAAATTGTTGAAAATGTATGCAAATTTAAGTTCCACTAACATTATGATAGACAGCAGACATATCTAAAATTTAAACTTATTATCTAAAGTATTTATACAAATTAAAGTCTGATTAGTAAAATTTAAGCCAAATATCTATTGTATTGCATAATTTTAACCCATAAACTATGATAGTTGAGTGTTTCTAACATTCCCTTTCAAATCATAGTACCTTTGTCCACTGAAAGTGCAAAACTTTTCTTATGTTTGCCTAATTTTTTTAAATTTTAATTTTCAGAAGTAACTTTGAAGCCTTTCTAGTTTGTCAACTAGACAGAGTTGCCTGTAGGTAGATTACCTCGGCATATGTTATCTTGTTCATTTATATATTCTAATTTGTATGTCACCTATCTGCCTCTTATACAAACATTCTATAAAAGCTTTACTTATTTTTCCCTTACTCAATGATCTTTGCAGCTTCCCAGACTAGAATTGATATAGAATCAAAACTTAGCTCGTTGCCTTGTTTCGAACTCTTATGTTTTTAATAAAAGCAATCATTTAATATCGTTAGTTAAGATCGGTCATCAAGTAGCAACCAGCTTTGCGCATCGATATTTACTGCAATATAGTATAGTAGTTCACGCTGGGATAGATGTTATATCTGGCTGTCCAGTCCATTTATCTTGCTTTTTTGTATGAACGAAGATGTTATTAGAGTTCAAATTGTTATTATATGTTGGCATATATCACCCGCAGATCATGTTTAGGGTATACATCAGCATGGCAAATGGTAAAGAACAATATCTGTCACAATGTCAGTGCTAAGCTTATGAAGCCTTGCAGCTAAATCTCTAGAGATATTTCACAAAATATCACACAAACTCTGTACTACTGCCCCAACTTTTTTGAAAGTAGATTTGACCACAGCAGAAGACGCAAAAGACTCAAGCGGATATACCCATCACACTTGCCAAATCATTTCTTTTGTATTTCAATATTGATATATATTGACTTCCTCAGCTCCTCAAAGCCCCTCGACTGACTACAGTCTAATTTGACATCTCAACATTCAATACGAGTTGCTGCATGGCAAACTTGAAAAGCCTTTATAAATAAGGAAAATAAATTTAATTTAATTTTATAAAAATAAAAAAGAAATCCATAGAGACATGCTCTACCAATAGACATATCATATAAAATATTATATATACTAAAATTGTTAAGGAATGGATGGGAAAACAAAGTTTTCAGGTAATGGAGTGCCCAGCGCAGAGTCTAGACCTCAATCCGATTGAAAATCTTTGGGCAAAGTGTGAAAAGACGGCTTGGACAGTATGATGAAGCGCCAACAAACATGGGCAACCTATGGGACCGCCGCGTAGATGCGGAATGGAATCGAATCTCAAAAGAAATTATGCATAATTTAGTCGAGAACATGCCAAATGGAATAAACCAAGTTATGGACAAAATATTAAAACTAGTTTAGTTCGTTAATTTTGTTAAGAATAAAATAATAAACAAAAAATAAAAAACAAATTATTGATTTGCTTGTATGGTTTTTTTTATGCGTGATAAAAGTCAATGTTGTGAACATTCACTCACTTTTTGTCGTCCATCTCTTGGGCTCTGACTAATTCGAAATCATTAAAGTTTGTAGAAATTATCAAATATTATGATTCCACCTGACTGCAACGTTTTTAGCTTATTTAGAATTAAACTTACTCAACATGCTTTCATTTACCTCATCTAAACCCTCTGCTTAGACTTGCAGAGAAACACTTTACACTCCTTGATTAGCCATATTCAATAGTTCAGCTTCGTTAGTCAATTCACTTGACCTCAGCAACAACAACAATAATAAACTTTAACACTCAATTGTGTATCTCAAATTTTTAATGTCTTCTTCAAAATAAATTTTGTTAAAATTTGATTTGTTTTTGGAATTTACACAATCGTTTAATGGCCCCACAAACAGGGTGATAAAAATTGTGTCTGCAGGCATCCACACAGCTGCAGCTGCAAGTGGCGAGCTGCCACAAATCAAATCAAAGCATACAAATTGTTTTCAAACGAATTATGGCATATCTATGGCCGGCAACGATGCCAAGCGACAATGATTAAATATTTTTCTGAAACTTCTGTTTGGCCATTAAAATGTCGCGGCGGCGTAGAACTTTAACAATTTTATTAATGGGTCGCGTGATTTAATGTGTGCCCTCATATCTCTCTCTCTCTCTCTCTATCTATCTATCTGTAAGGGAGCCATAGATATGAAATTGGGATGTGTTGCCCTTTGGGCTGTTGCCTAATTGCGTAATGATTGAGTTAGTTGTTGTTGCGGCTTGGGCTTGGGCTTGGGTTTGGTTTTATGATCCAAGCGCTAATTGGACTAGCTTATGTATGTGTATTCAATTGGACCAACTCTCGATGGCAACTCTAATTGGCTTCCGTGTCTAGCTGCAATTCGACCATCCATCGACTCCCCATGGCGGTAATGAGCTGATCTAACTGCCGTTCTGCTTTTGATATCATGATTTTTGAGCGTTGAGAGATGTCTACAATTAGCTTTCCCACGCTAAGCTTTTGCCAAGCATTCATCAATATCACAGCTGCCCATTGGAGTTGTCAACACAAATCTCTCGATAGATTTAGCATATTGCACAAGCGCGTCATAAAAACTTTGCTAATTAAATGCAAGCTGTGCAGTCGAAGCTATTAAAATGTGACCTCAACTTGAAAATAGGTCAAATTAACTCAAATCGGGAACAAATCTTACGAACTGCGAGCGATTTATGACGACAGCGCTCAGCTATAAAATTGCGAAAGTAATTTTTATTGAGAATTCCATATGAAGAGCTGACCTAAATGCACAAAAATCTAGAAATTGAGTAAAATATTAATCAAATATAGTTTGAGTAGTTATCTAAAAAGCAAACCTTTAAGCGGTACAAACGCCCTAAGGTATGCAAAGAAAATTATAACAAAAGTGCTACAAGGCAAGAGGTTTTCTATGAGGGAGGAAGTATAATCCTGTCTGGCATTGGCCACAAAAACCAATTTATAGATAATCATATAATTAATCATGCACTTGTCCAACTGTTCGTACAACGAGCCAGTGAAAGGACACGCAAACACCCAACACATTATGCCGTCTGACCATTAACTCAGCTGCTGTCCGACGCGCTATGATTGATGTCTGAGCTGAGTTGAGGAATGGAATGACTAAACAATTTCACTGGCATTTGGCAGCGCGCAAAAATCAGCAAATGGGTAAAATCGTTTGGGGAAATTATGATAAGACAATTTGACTTGACTTGACTTGACTCGACTCGACTTCACTTTGCTTGGCTTCTAATTAAACCTGTCTCTGTCGCCCATTTTCCACTCCTGTTTTTTTTTCTGCCGCATCATGGTAAATAAGAAGCGTAGCTCATTAATGCAACAACAGATTTGTAGCAGCATGAATTATTCATGTGTGTGCGTGTGGGTGTATGGGTGTAAGGGCGTGGCTTGAGCTCTGCAGTCAGGCCAGCTGACTACCCTTTTTAATTCACTAACAGTTTGTCTAAGCCATTTTACCCTCAAGTGGCACACTTATGGCTGGCATTGGGATTCATAATTGGGCTCGAGTGTCTAATGGAAAAAATTAAGTGATTTCAATGAGTGCCTCAGAGATGACTAGACACAGCATGGCCAAAGGATAACAGGTGTTGGGCATAGTTTTGGTAAGGTCAAACAGGAAGCGGATGATGAATCACTTCACGTCCACTTCCTAATTATAGCCAAAAAAAACTGTATTTCTCTTCCACTTTTCAGTCAAGCAAATTAGCGATTGCCGTCGCCTTGCCCCCTAAGACAGCATTGAATACGTATCGAGTAACTGCAACGCGCTTGGACGATGATTTATGTGCGGCCGCACCTACATTTATGCCATAAAGTGGCCATAAATCACACCAGGAGGCAAAAGCTGCAGCTCTGCAGATCTGGCAGCTGCACTGCGAGCTAGGCTCGACTCGTTTGCAACAAAAAGCGAAACAACAACAACAACAACAGCAGCAAAGTGCCAGCCAAGTGTCTGTCAGATGGCAACAAAGCCCGCAGCCAAGTCGACAACAAATTGATATTTTTAACATGTGAGTTCAAATAGATAAAGTCAATTGATGGACAGAGAGTACAAAAATAAGAAAAAATCAGTAGCAAAAATGCACACACACACATATGTATATGTATGCATGTGTGTGTGTGTGTGTGTGTCTGTGTGTGTGTGTATTTACACACGCACGTTTCGCTGTTGTGTCCAAGTCGAAGTGCGTTGCTGGCTGGCATGACAATTAGACGGCGGGCTGCCCTGAGTGACGCCTCCAAAACAAAAGAGACAAGCTACGAGGGCCTGCCCCTCTGCCACGCCTACAAACTGTTTGACTTTAGCTTTCGCCTTCGCCTTTGCCACCGCCTTGCGTCTGCGACAAGTTGTCAATTTGTTGTCTGTGCTTGCAGTTTTTCTTGTTTGGGTGTCTTGTTTTTTTAAAAAGACTTTTAAGGAGTATTTCAACTATGTAATTTGATGTGTAACGGGTGGAAGGAGTTACGTTTAATGTGAGAAAAAAAGTATAAAATATATATTAAATGTTTCTTTTATTTATATATATTTTATTTTGTTTATATAAAATATTTGTTTTATTTTTATATATAAGAAATTTATTTTATTTATATATATATCCATTTTTTAAAATTTTACATATGTACATACAATTTTTTTAATTTTATATATATGAAATATTTATTTTATTATATATGTATAAAATATTGATTTTATTTTATATATATAACATATCTCATTTTATTTATATAAACTATTACTTTTTTTATATATAAAAAATACATATATTTTATTTTTTAAACATTATTATTTTATTTTATATATAGAAAATATTTATTTTATTTTAAATAAATAAAAAATATACTTTATTTTATATATAAAGTATTTATTTTATTTTATAATTAGAAAATATTTTTTTAATTTTATATAAATAAAATATTTATTATATTTTATGCATACAAAAATTTGTTTTTTTTTTTATAAATATATACAATATTTATTTTATTTTATATATATGTAATTTATGAAAAATATAAATTTTTGTTAAATGACAATAGCAGAATTATAGTTTTTCTGATTTTTCCATATCATTTCTTATGTTACTATGAAAAAGGCATGAAAATCTATTTTCATCTGTGTTTTGGTCGTAAAAATTTTAAGAAAGTATCAAATAACATTAATTGAGATGTTATGCTCCAAAAAATTAAAAAAATATATATTTAAGATTACTAAACAACATTTTGAAATATGGTTACACTGCTTGTCCTCCTTCCAATAAATACCTAATTGCTTAATTTTATTTCTGCTTAATAAGAAACTACAATCTACGGTATGCAAAATATTATACAAAGACTCATTGAAGGCTATCATTTCGCATGTAATAGGTACATCGTGCGCGATTTTTAGACACTGCAATTAAACAAAACATCAAACAGGAGTCTCAACATAACTCACTCACCTACAATAGTATATCTAAACCCAGAACAAGCAGACTAAAAAGACAACTTTTAAGCCAATTACCAAACCGTACACTTCATAAATTTTAACTCATACAGAATACATTATAATAATTTATATTTAACTCACAGTCAATGTACCCACACGAGAGTTTTGTAGTTTAATAGAATGTGAACGGTTAACAAAATTTTTATTGTTAAAAAAAAATCAATTTGAACATACAAAATTAAAAAAATATTTAGAAATTGATTAGATAACTCCAATGACACTAATCCTATCAATAACTTAAAGGCAATGATAGGCGAAAACTCTCTTTAACCGCTTTCAGCTACACTTTGACTTATACTACATTATATCAAAAAGAGAAAAAGAGAACAAGAAAGCTTACGCAAATCGTTTTGGCTGTTTTAGCCGAAATACTAAAGATCTGAGGGCTATTTAAAAATAAGAAAATACTCTTAAGTAGAGTTTAGTATACAAGAAATAAACCAATAAAAGGTTATTAAATCTTACAAATCAGCTAATCAATTTAAATACTAGATATCAAACGAATTGCCTAAAAAACTCAAAAAGAGTTTAAGCCATAGAACTAACATAGAAATATAAGACCCAACAGCTGTTGAGTCTCTTATACATCAAACAATTAGTTAGAGTATTCATTGTTCGTCAGACTCATAGCTTCTCTCTCTCTCTCACTCATTCATTTTTGCTTGTGGTCTGCCCGAACACTTGTCACAAATTGTGCAAATTTATTTTACGCGCTAAATGCAAAACGTGCCCGGCCAGCTAAATGGCAAGAATTAGACTCAACTGTTCGCTGGCTGCTTAAAGTGCGCTGCTTGGATTCTCCAAACACGCCACTCTGTCAATAACTGTGCCTTCGCCGAACTGGCCCACCCACAAGCTACGCATTTTGAATATAAGTGCTCAAAAGCGACATGTATGCAGAAATATATATACATATATATATATAAGTATACGACTTATACTTGTTTATAAGTCAGCTGAAGTGGCAGGCTGACTGACTCTCTTGGCGCACTTTTTAACCCTTTGGCTGCCTAACAATGCGTAAAGTTTTGTCGCCTCTTTTGATGGATTACTCCAAGTTGGAGGCAGCAGCTGGTTTGAGTTGATTTTGCTTTAACACTTTTGCCTTTTGTGCTCTATATAATTATTTATTTATATATGGCTATATGGCTGTGTTAGCTGCTTTAGCTCTTTTGGCATAATGCAATTTATTTCTGGTCTAGCGCTTGGCGTATTTTATGTTAATTTTATACAGCGTCGTTTGATTAATTGCCCTGCCTTGCTCTGAGTGTGGGAGCTGAATTTGAAAGTCAACTCAAGTAAAGTCTTTAAATGTTTCTAATGACAGTTGCAGCTACTGTTTGGCAATTATCCTCAAAATCATGTTTCTTCCTTGTTGCCAAAGACAATGCAACTGACCAACAACTAACTGAACGACACTTTGATTAATGATATGCCCTCTAGAGTCAATTATGCCATTTGCATTCACAATCCCAAAATTGTAAGCAATTATTCTATACTCATTTCTTGGGTCCACTGATCGATCGTCGCATCGTTGACGTTTTCAGATTTTTCTTGTCTTGCATTTTGGGCAATTTATAGATAGGCATCGCAGACGAGGCCCAATAACAAAACGATCAACTGAAAATGATTAGTCAACGGGCCTGAGCCTGAGTAATAAAAGAAGAGAATTACTGACAATTTCATGAACAAACGCCTTTTATGACCCAGCCAACATCTTGTATAGGAATTTTCATTTTTTTATTTTTGAAAATGAAAATACAATTAACAAATGTCAATTATGATGACACAGAGCGAGTGAAAGGCAGTTAATGGCAATGCGACGTGCAGCAGATGCAGCCCAAATGATATAGTTTCAAGATACAGATACAGAGAGACACAGCTACAAGGTACAAGATACAAAACACATACAATGAGATACATATAAAAGATATGTTTGTCATTTTTGTTAATCAATTTCGTGTTACATTTCAGAGATTTTCTACTTCTTTTGATTTGATTTGTTTGCCTGCCACGCTGACTCAGAGGCATGTGAATTTCTGTATTACCTTTAGCTTTACCGTTGCTTTTTGTAGCTCAGCCTTAAGTAGGCTGTGAAAATGTTGATATCTACTCGAACTACCACTGCCTTGGTGGCATTGGGTTTCCGTTTTTTATAACTTAATTTCCTGGTATGTTCGCTTATCAAGTTCCCGTTGTTCCTTTTCTATCGCTTTTTTATGCTCGAAATCAATTTGAAGCACTTTACACGAAATTAACATTATTTTATATATATATGTAGACAAATATATATATATCTATATATATTTTGTATGTATTTTCATTTTATTATTATGTTTTTTTTATGCTTTTCTTTTTTTTTTTAATGCGGCACGTCTGCGCGCTCAATTAAAAGCGGGCAATTGAATGGGTTCCTAGAGCTGTGCCCTATACCTTTTCGGTCGCCAAAGGTGTTGCTGGCCAAAGTGTCACTTGCCAAGCGATTGAAGCGTAAACGGTTTTTGTTCCAGCCAACCCAACCAAAATTAACGCCTGAAATGGATTTCAAGTGCGGCTGGCTAATTGAAAAGGTCTTTTACGCTCTCCCTCCGCCTCCCTCACAATACCTAAATAGTCAACAAAAGGCGCGACAGGAAGCGCCATTCAAGAGTCATATGCCACATAAAAATATACATACATATATACAAAATAAATTTCCATACAAGACAAAGAGCTGGCGCAATAATAAAAAAAATCACAGACTAGCCAACAATTGACCGCTGGGAAATGAACCCATAAACAAATTACGAAGCGCAAGGCATTTAAGGACGACAACAAAATATTCGCACGCAAGCGCCGCGGCCAATTTATTTATTAATCGCATGTCAAGGCGGGAGGAGTGGGCGTGGCACTTGGCACGTAAGCATTAAATACAATTTGAGCGGAAGAACTAATTAACAAGCGGACGAATTGGCAGCAGACAGAGTGCAAGTCCAATCCCATCTCCCTACGTATCCACTCATCAGGCAGTCACAGAAAAAATGAAGTAGAAGAAGAAGAACCAGACACAACTTGGCAAAAACTCATTAGCACGCTCGAACGTTAAAAATGTCGCGTCAAAATCAGCGCTTAATATTTTTTATGATTAGCCATCCCCAAATGTGACATTTTTTTTGTGTTGTGTTCTGTTTGGTTGACATTAATGTAGCCAAGGCGAGAGAGAGAATGCGAATGAGAATGTGACTTGGAATAAAGGTAACCTAACTAGTAGATACACTAACTAAATTAAGTTTTGTTGTAGAATATGACAGATTTTTATATATTTATATAAAGAAATAAATCTTATCTGTGTAAGAATATAAAAATATATATAATGTAAAGATAGATAAGCACTGAAGCTAGCAGAAAACTTGTTTAGTAAAATATAAAAAATTTTTATGAAAAAAAAAAGAAGAAATATAATATAGACTGCAGAAGGAGAATGAGAATGATAATTTCAGGCTCAGCCTTAATAAGCAAAAGTTTAAATAATAAATAATGAAGATTTCGTAACAAACTGTTTATTTTTAAGCGTGAAATTTCAAAATGTCTTATAATTTTGATATGGCTGAAAATCCGGTTTTCTGTTAGTTTCTTAAAAAAAAAAAACAAAATTATAAAAAATATTATTATTTAAATTTACTTATTTTATAGTAATATTTTTTATAATTTTGTGTTTTTTTTTAAAGAAACTATCAGAAAACCATTATCATTATCATTATGGTAAGCACTGTAGAAGAATAAAGTTATGTATTATACAAACATAGATTGAATATGGCATAGCCATTTTAAGGAACTGTAGTCTTGAGCTGGTGTATAAATGCTTAGTTGTCTTAAAATGCTTGATTGTAAGTTGGAATTGAGAAAACTGAACTATTAGAAACTCTAAGTGAATCAAGTTTTAATGTAGAATATGGAAGATTATTCCTTTTTATTTAAGAAAAATATAAAATTATCTTTGTGGGAATGTAAAATAAAGATGAGTTAATTAAGAAACATGCGAGTGTAATTTCATGATAAGCCTGACCTGAATGAAATGTTAGAAAACAAAACAGAATTTGTATATAATATGTGAACATAGACTGCATATGGCACAGCCAGTTGAAGAACAGAATAGGGATAAATTTCTCTGAGACCTTAAGCTAGTGTATAGCTGCTCTTGGACAATAGAAATGCTTGAATGAAAGCTGATGTATTAATTATTGAATTTTAACACAGCCTAACTGAATATTGATTAAATCTTAATTGAACATCTATACAACTATACAAAATTATTACACAAAATCAAAAGTTGCTTTACTTCCAAGAATATAACTCACGAACAAATTTATCGATTATCATACAAATTTTACAGGTGTATTTTGAAGGTTGCCACTATGTAGAAATAATATGTTTATATTTGTTGTGCAGCGATTTCCGGCTTAGTCTCGGGATTTTTCACCCCACCCCCAGTAGCTTCAGAGGAATAAATTATAAATAAAAATAATTTTATAGAAAATATAATAAAATGCAAAAATTAATCAAGTTTTTTTAATATTTAAAAGAGCTGCCTGTTTTAAGTGGACTTTTGAGTTTTGTAGAAAATAAAATAAAGATTGAGTAAAGAGTGAGAATACAAGTTCAATTTGGGGGTATAGACTAACTGACTAATTTATGAAATTATTATACTCTAGCAAAAACTGAAGAAGAGTATATTAATATAGTTTAGAAACAGCAAGTTTAGCTATTGGCATAATTGAATATTAGCCAAAAAATAAGTAAATGAATAAATAAATTAAATAAATAAAAATACTTATTTCACTTCGTGAATGAGTATAACAAACTTGTAACTTTCAATGTTTCATAGTTAGAAAATTTTACAAATTAATTTGAAGTCCATTTATAAGCGAGGACAGCAATTAGTTTATGGACAATTAGTTTTTTTTTCAAAGGCGAACTCAACAATTGCCTCGCTTATAGATTGATTAAAAACTAGGCACATATAAAGAAATGTGGGCGTGACATAAGAGAAAAAGCTACTGCAGAAGTTAATAGCTAGGATCACTAAGCTTTGTTATTCTCTAAGTGTTGAACTGCTCTACAGATAAGCCTAAAAAGTATATATAGTGATACAATAGGAACGTAGCAATTAGCAAATCAGAAAACAAAGAATTTGTAAGAATTTGAATTGCTTGAACTGCAACATTCTGTCTGGATTAGTAAGGTTTTCAAAATGGGCCAGTAATTTGGCAAATTAATTGAGCAGTATCGAGCTATAAGCTGCAAGCCAGGCTTAGGCTTATACTGTAGTCTGAGATGAAGCCATAACTACTATATTAAAATTATAATCAAATTTATTGTCTAACAAAAAGAATTACTTATTAATTTATTATCAATTGACATATTAATATCACAAGTCCAACCACAAGACTTATATGAAAGCCAAGTAGACTTCACTGCGGCAAGTGTAGCCAAAGCCAATTGAGTAGCGAAAATGTGCACACAAATTATTTGTTATTTGTGCCGACTTTGTCTGGATCTAATATACTATATAGAAATAAAATGAATGAGCTATTTGAGCAGACTTTGTCTGGAATTATATATAATATATATAAAAATATATTCACATAAACAAATATGAACAGGTGGATGGATGGCTTTGGCTGCGTGTCGCTCAAAGTAATCAACATAATTTTCGAGCAACGCGACTAAAAACGCTAAAGACTCATTAATTGTGCGCGACATTTGTTGGCGTGTCCCGAAAGTAGCAACTTTAGCCGGCAGCGCCGTTTTAATTGTCTCTCTCTCTCGCTCTGTCTTTCATTGTGGAACGCGGAACTGGACTCAAAGCAAATACGAGGCAGAGGACATGACACCAGCGACTGCGTCATGCACTCATCAGTGTCCACGTTGGCAGTCGTTGTCCTGTTGCTCTTCCTCTCTCTCTCTCTCCTTTTGTATATCGTCAATAAGGTGATGCGACAGAAGCTCTGACTGGCAACTGCATTACGTTGCTCTTTTATAAATATGACGATAAATTTCGTTGCGAGTTTTGGTTGCTTTTTTTCGCATTTCGTATTTCGACTTCATTTTGGCTTTTAATTTCCTACTGGGATTTACGCAAAAGGTAAAGCAGCCCTTCTTTTTTTTCTTTTTCTGCCACTGTCCTGTCTGGATGTGTGTGGGAGACGCTTTTAATAGACCTTCGTCCAGTCTGCGAGATTTTAATATAAAAACTACAACAGCCAAAAGCAACAGAGGGCAACAAAAACGTCGCTTTATGTGCCATGTTTTCAGCTTTGGCCAGCAAAGAGCAAAAAATAAAAAAAAAATACTCAGAAAAACAGACAAAGTGAGATAAGCGCTTTAAGCCCTATTAACGGGCTTGTGGCTCGATGACCATGTGTTAGTGGACAGAATGTGTGTATGAGAGAATATCTCTATGAAAAGTTAAGCTAAGCTATTTGTAAAATCTGCTCTTGTTGCAGGCATATTAAAGAGCTGACAAACTGTTTAAGTAAAGTAGAGTTTCGATAGGGCTTCAGAGGGAGATGAAATGGAATAGAGAAAATATGATAACATATATGTACATGTATAATGAATATATGTATATAATAGAATCTATACAATTTGATTAGAGGAAAAACTAACTGAAACACTTGTAACTGTGCCTTTCAGAGCTGTGAAGTTTAACACGGGAAGTGAAGAGCGTTTGCTATAAGAGCAGCTCTATAGGCTAACAAGTTTATAGGAGATAGACACAGATAGGTGTTATTGGCTATATGAACTCAACTTGTTATTATAATCAGGCACATATATAGTACTTTATGGAGCTGGCGACGCCTGCTGCTGACTGTTACAAACATTAATATCTACAAGGTGCAATTCAAAAGTTCCAGGACTTTAAATTTCGCTCTTTCTAGTGGCGCCATCTGTCTGAAAATTTTATCGTTTGATTGTCTATTTCTCTGTCATGTTGTGTCAAATTTTCATGACATTCAGACGTATAGAAGCCGAGATATCGCGTTAAAAGTGACAGTACTTTTGTTGTGTCCGTCGAACAAAGAGCGAACATCAAGTTTTGTTTTAAACTTGGTAAAACATTTACCGAAACTCATCAAATGATGAAAAAAGTTTATGGCGACGATTGTCTATCCCGTAGCCGCATTCACGAGTGGTTTAAACGTTTTCGCGACTTCTACTTGTTCGGAAAACTTCATTTGGCAATGAAAGGAAAACGGTATGCTGACATTGATGCTATTCAAAAGGCTTCGACCGCCATACTCAACGCCATACCGAAGGATGACCTAAAAAAGTCATTTGATAATCTTCTTGATCGTGCAAATCGTTGTATTCAGTCCGAAGGGGACTATTTCGAAGGCGACCAATAAAATTTTTGCCAAAGAAAATCTATTTTTTATTTTTTTTATAAAGTCCTGGAACTTTTGAATTGCACCTTGTATAGATATTATACTTTTTTTTAACCATCTTCAATATGTTAAATCATTTGAATGTATCATAATAATTAACTATAAATAATAAGAGTGACATGAATTTAGATTTGTAAGAGCGGGAATGTCGCTGTGCCTATGCTCGCTCCTCCAGTGTTGGCTTTTTGCAGCTGAACAAATGCAGAATAAAACCATTATTAAATTGCAACTAAAAGTGAGCATTTATACTTTGTGTTTGTGATTCCGTGAACTAAGTAGCAAATCAAAACACAATACAACTAGCTTCAGTTTATAAAAAGGCTTTGGAGGAAGACATAATGTAATAGAAAACTCAAGGAAGTGTATTAAACATAATGAATAATGAAAACAGATTGACTGTAAGAACAAGAATTATAAGTTTTGTTCACAAAAAATATTACAGTAAATATAAATCTCTTTCAAAGACAACAAATCAAGACAATCAAATTCTTTTAATTTGTTCACAGAAAGACTATAATAAGAGCGCTGCATGCTCTAAATGATATTATTTAGATTGATGCACATGTGTATATTGATAGCTTTTGGTTATATAATGAATTTGTATTTTAATTTTTGTTCTTAATTCTTTACATTAATTAGTCAATCAATCAAGAAAGAAGAACTAAAATTAAGATACAGTCCCACTCAACTGAATAGGTTTGATATTTTCAAAAGTTTGAAAAATTATCTCTCTAAAACGAAAACTCTGATTTGAATGAAATAAATTTTGTTATATTGTATAAACAAATTAATCAATTATGACAAACAAAATTTTCAGGCCTTTAAATTTTTATTTTATATGATTTTTATTGAATTTTTTAAAAACATATAAAAAACTCGTCTGAATAGGTTGCAGAACTTTAATTTTAATTTGGTTTCGATTGTAATGAGTTCAAATTTTTGGTATTAAGAGATTTGACGCAATTATTTGAATCATTTTTAAAAAGGACTAATAAAAAGGATATTTTGAATTTAGCCCAAAACACCACGAAAAACCTCACAATATTGGCCGCCACCTAAATGTTGTTATAAATTCTTTCTGTAATAAAAAAAACTATGGAAAAAATATGTAAAGAGCAACAAATATGCAGCAACGGCGTCAGAGCAGCGATTTATTCTTCGAACTGACACGAATTCTTGCCTCTCGGCAGGTGAAATCAGGTAAAGAACTGTGTAAATGTTAGTTTAGTGACTGTAAAACGAATTGTTTAGCGTGACAAATGTTTGAAGAGATTAAGAAACATCTTGGCAACTCGGCGCTGTGCATCCTTACGTGTATGATAGATAATCTTTTTTAATTTTATCATATCATATATGATTAATTTGTTTATATAACAAAATTTATTTCATTCAAATCGGAGTTTTCCTTGTAGAGATATAACTTTTCTAAGCTTTTGAAATTGTCAAACCTATTCAGTTGAGCGGGACGGTATAAATTAAATTAAATTCAAAACAAAAAGAATTTAAATAAATAAGCTATCTTTAAATAGTCCTATAAAAGATTTCTATATGCTTTTGCATATTCTTAAAGTCTTTGCCCATATCAATATAGCAACTAAATTAAGTAATTAATACTAGACATCTCACTAGCATATTCAACACTGCGCTACAAGCCATGCGAACTATCTGCAATGCCTAAATAAATGAATATGTAACACATTGTGTGTCAACTAAATTATCGCTTTTATGATTATCTGCAGTGAGACACTCCATCAAGGCAGAAAATCTCAATGCAAAAGCAATTTAAGCCATGTCCATCGATGCAACAGACACACACACACACACGTACGTAAATCTAACCAGCTTATTGCTCATAGACGGCGGCAATCAAATCAGCTAAAAACTTGTTATCGCCTCCTTTGAGCGACACCAAGAAAATTAATGACCACCCAACCACCAAGCATTTGGCAGTTGCAGCAAGCACAGCTTGCAACATGAGGCAACATGCTATAGTCGGTGCGAGGCTCATTTGAAATATGTAAAGCATATAAATTATGTGCCCAGTCGTTTGGGCGACAAACTGTGAATGAATCAAAGGATAATCCAATTTATTTCACATTATGTGCCGCCCCGCTCATCGACATGGATGCAACAAACTCTGGCTTGACTCGAACTTCAAAGGTGTCAAACCAACTGTAGCAACTGCAACTGCAAATGCATTTAGAGTCGCCCTCTCGCAACTGAGCCCAATCTCAATCAATACGTTTTTGTCTCTAATATAATTTACTGTCTCTAATGCATTGCCTTTGAGCAAGCTGAGGGCAGGCACTTAAAAACAGCCAAACGATGTGCCGAGTGCGAAGTTTGGGCTGTGAGTGGAATGTACTTGGCAGGTGTGTGTCTGTATCAGGTGTGTGTGTGTGTGGCAGGCTATTCATAAGACTTGTTAGAGCTGTGGAAAATTGGTTGGCTTTAATTTGTGTAGGAAACAAATCCTATAGGAAAGTTTAGCTATGCTTAACTCTTCACAAGTTTATGTAAAGATAAAAGCTAAATGATTGCAGTAATAAATTCTATTACAGAAACGATAAAGATGAAGTAGCTCTGCAAAGTGCAAAGCAGCTTTCTCATTGAAATGTTATATATATTATTTCATATTCAAGTTACAATAGAATTAGGGCATGTATGCCTATCTTAGCTGAAGACTTCAGCTGCTAGCACTGATTAATAATATGTAAAATATATGATTAACAATATATGAATTCTTTTAAATATATCATATTCTTTAATAGATAAAAAAGAAAAAGTACAGGCTGGGGCAAAAGTAATCAGCCTACTGGAAAATGCTATAACTTTTGCAAATGGTGCCAAATGCCAATTCCGTTTTGAGATTTGTGAAATAAACAAACGCAGAATACAAATCGACAAGCCATGAATTGATTTACACCGCAGCAACGCTTAAAATTGAATGAAGTAAGCATTTATTTATTTAATCTCTCTAATCATCCGATTTAACCATTCCGGACTTATTTTTATGGGGTTTTTTGAAGTCGCGGGTTTGCGCCAACGAGTCTCACACTCTTGAAGCTCTTAAAGAGAATATTCGCCAGGAATGCGCGAGCCAGTCGTCTAAGTTCTGGCAAGAGCGAAGGAAAATGCCATATGGTCATCAGCTCTAGCGGCGGCCACTTGATCCATATGATTTTCTCGACTGGATGGAACAAATTCTAATGCATGAAAGAAACGAATTTCACAAGCAGAACAAAAGTTTGTCATTAAAAAACAATTACAGCAAAAGAAAATCGGGTGATCAGCTTTGCCCCACCCTGTATATATACTTAGACCGCTTAAAGAGCTCAAATTTTCTGAGGCTGATTAAATTAGCTTGACCATTTGTCCAAGCCTTTTACTGCATAACTTCTTTGTTATTAAGCGGATTTTAATGAAACTTTTTGTATATGATTTACATGTTCTATTGAATATGACTATATTTGCAACTGAACTTTAAAAAATTTAATAAAATTTTGACGATATTCAAAGAATAAAAAAAAAATCAAAATTGTATAAACTATACATGAAACTAAGTGCAAAATTTAAAGACTCTACATCCAAAGTAGTAAGAGTTATAATTCAATAACTAAACTACATTGAAACGGAAATAGTTGATTATTTGAAATAAAGTTTAAACTTAAAATTTCAGGTCTCTAGCTATTATAGATGCTGAGATTGACAGGTTTATAAATACGGACAGACAGACAGACAGACAGACGGACGGACGGACAGACAGGCTGACGGATAGACAGACAATAGGACAGGGCTATATAGACTCAGCTCGTTGCCCTGATCAACAATATATATAGTTTATGAGCTCTGCCACGCTTGTTTCTGTCTTTTTGATACACTTTTACAAAACCAAAATACTGATTTTCCTTTTTCTTTGGGCTCAGGGTATAAGTATATAAACCAAACTTTAAATTTAAAGAATAGTCTAAATAGAAACTACGCAACTCATAAAAGGTTGCATACAGTTAAAAATTGAATTGAAATTTATCTATCTGCGTTGATCATTTCATTCTTAGAATATACCAAGAATATCTACAAGATTCAGACCAAATAACCTATTCTTTGACTTAAATTCACACTGCGAAATCTTATATCATTATATCACAAGCTTCTCGCTTCAGCTCAGCCTTTTGTATCTTTTGGCCACAAATTTTTAATATTTTACGCTTAACTGAGTTTGCTCAAAAGGATTGGCAAAACGACGGCCAGACAAGTCTATGCGAAATCCATACACATGTCAGTCACACTTAACCTCGGGCCAATGGGGCGGCGGGAGGTAGGAAGGACAACAGCAGCAGCAGTCAGCAGCAGCCAGCAGGGTGCACTAGACCGCAGGAATTTGAAATCCAGATTTGTTTTGATTGCCTTGCGGCGAACTTATTATTTTAAGTCAGAGCAAATGATGTGATGCGTCGGCTTATGTTTTCGCAGTGAACTTTTCATAATTTCAACGTTTTCCCAACATTTATTATATGCGATTTCCGGAAATGTTTTGAGGCGTCGTCGAGCTCGCTCAATTTATGCATATGTCAACAGCTCGTTTGTTGATGGCGAAAAAAAGGAGAGAAAAAATAAAAGAAGACGAAGTATATATCATGGCATAAGGATATGGAATGTGTGTGCGTTGCCTGTTTGGCTACTGTTTCGACTGCTGAAATTTGCATATTTGCATTTCAATTTACCGCCTCAATGTGTGTAGTTGGGTGTAGCTATTTCTTTTCATTTTTTTTATTTTATCTTTGGCTTTGGCTTTGGCAAAAATTTAATTGTCAATAAAAATTTACCGTGCGGAAAATTTGTTATGCAAACAAATGAAATTGAAATGCGGCTGCCTCGCCTCGGCTGTAAAGGACAAAGACAAATACCGAATGGCAGACAGATTTGCATTAACTCAAATCGAAAGGATGAATCTGTGAGAACATTTCATCCTGTTCTTTAAATAATGCATGAAACAAGAAAATTGTACATTGCCAACGACAATGTCTAATTGAGTTAATTGGAAAATCCCAGGCCTAAGCCGAAGGATGTGCAAGAGTTGGAGGTGGAGCAGCAGCAGCAGCGCCAGCTCTCTCGTTGCTGTTCTTGTAATTTTGTAATTTACATTGCAGGTTTTGAATTTACACTTGCAGGCAATTAATAATGCTGCATTAGGGTTATCCATAAAGCTAAGAGATGCAGGCAGAGGCACACACATACTACTTCACGACAACAATTAAGCAGGATAATTAAGTTTATCGTTCATTGGCTTTGCATTTTCTCTCTCACTCTCATCCTGCCTCTAACTGCCAACACGTATGACAGATTACAGCAGCATGTTGCAGGATTCAAGCGTGTGGGCACTGCAGGACATGATTGTGCATATTAGACAGGCAATAAGAGCTGGGCGGCCAGCTTTATCTCTAAGTGCATTTTCAAATACAACTTGGCCAAAATTGCTCAAGTTATGTAAATGGATTGCAATTGCAGTCGATATTCATGTGGGAGCCAAGTCCACAAAGCATTGACACTGACTCCTGCTGCTGCAGTCCACTACACTTGTTCACACTTTCGGCAGGGCTATCATAAAAAGACTGCCATTTCATCAGACATTAAAGATGCCATTGCTAGACGCAATTAAAAGCATTCAAAATAAACATTTCATTACCAGCCAAATGACGTTAATGTGACACTCACTCTCTCTCCCTCTCTCTCTCTATGTATCTCTTTCGTTGCAGGCAAAAAGCACAACAGGACAACATTGTCATAAACCTTGCTGACATTAAGATAACTTTTAATCATCGTAAAAAACCAAAAACTCTGCCCCCGCTCCCAACTCTCAAACTCTTTTTCCGCTTAAGGTCTGCAGCGTAAGCGGCTTTTCGTGTCGCCATTCGCAACTGCACATAAAAAAGCAAAAACAAAAAACAAAAAATAGAAAAGAAACAGATTTTTTTTATAAATATTTATGCATATATATATTTTGGCAAATGTTTTTTATGTTATTTGCAAAACTCTGGCAGCTTACCGGCTGCTGGCTATATTCCTGATTTCGACTCTGATTCCGTATATTAAATTGTTTCGGGCTCTGCATTTTGTGTGTGGC
The DNA here is from genome assembly GCA_035045365.1 of Drosophila leonis. Classification (NCBI taxonomy): domain Eukaryota; kingdom Metazoa; phylum Arthropoda; class Insecta; order Diptera; family Drosophilidae; genus Drosophila; species Drosophila leonis. The sequence continues at coordinate 9,339,932 of JAWNPC010000262.1, read as the reverse complement.
TGGGCAGGAAGGAGGTCTGTCGATGCCTATGCTGTTGCCGCGTCGACCGTTGCTCTGGCTTGTGGCATGTTGCGCCCGGCCAAACGGAAATGTAATGAAAATTCAATTAAAAAATGGCATTTGCCAGATTTTACGAGCTTGCTCGATAGATGGGCACGTGATGGTTGCTTGCATTACTGACATTGATGGCACAACCAGCGGCAACTTTTGTGCAATTCGGAGTTGCTTTCAAGCAAATACCTTTAAACTACTTTAAATCATAATTTGAATTTGTAAATAAATAATTACATTTTGACTCCATCTATCTCTATAAACCCTGCACCGATACAGATCAGTGCAAAGAAATGTAAATCGCTAAAAAAAACACGTAATTTCACTTATCTGACATAATGTCAACAATTTTGAAATCGGCTACCCGTTACACAATCAATAAAAAAAACCATACACATAGCGTAAATTCACATATAAATTACAAATAAAAAGAACATAGAAGGGAATACCCCTTATCGGAATTACAATAACAACGAGTTGACTTGTGTAACAAATAAAAGTCACTTGATAAGCCCAATATGCAACCCCTTGTTGCCAAAAAAAAAAAGGGTGTCAAGCACAACGTCGTATGCTAATCACACACACACACACACACAAACACACACACAAACACACACACACACACACACACACACACACACACACACACACACACGCACACCCATTGAAACCGCCTTAAACATGCCTAAGCACAAACCAACGAGCCAAAGATCTGCCTCTTGCCTGCATTTCTGGTACTTTGGTGGCAAATGGAAATTGTGATTCTTTTATAGCCTGGCGCCGCTTCAATGATTTTTATGGGTTTTGCCAAAAAAAAGAGGAAGAAAAGATGAACTGAAATGCCAGCAAACTGATTTGCATGTCTTTGCCAAAGATTTTAGCTGCAAGCATAGCCAGAGTCTTTAGATTTTGCTTTTAATTTTGTAACAGCAGCAAAATGAAATTTAGGTTGCTCCAACCAACATAAGCTGAAACTTCAATTTGCAATTGGAATACAACAATTGAGGAACGTCAACTGATAGAAGCAGAAAATTTTGACTAAAATTTGTGTACATAATTTTCTTTGAGTCCAAACGATTCGTAATAAAATATGGATATAGTATATTAAAATTTTTACCTTTTAATTTAAAAGACTTTAAATTAATTTGAGTAGAAAAATTATTTTAAAAATATTAAAAATAAAAAAAAAATAGAAAATATAAAATAAACAAAATTGAAAAATATTTAATTATCTTTTTTACATACCAAATGTAAATAAAAAAATATAATTAAATATATATTAAATGTATATAAAAATATAGTTTATTTTTATTTATTTATTATTTTTTTTTTAGTTTTTTCTGCTTAAAAAAAAGTTTATTGTTTTATCATTTTTTCTATTGATTTTTACTTTTTAACGAATTTAATAATGATAAAAATTATTTAAATAGAAAATAGCTAAATTTAAATAAAAATTTACTGTATTAATAAAAAAAAGTATTTAAAAAAAAATAGATCTATATTTCTTCTTTATTTTTAATATTTTATTGATCAAATATATATTTAAAAAATAGTTTTCAAAAATATATTTCATAATTTTAATTGAAAGCAAGAAAGTAAATTATTCTAAGCAATATGTTCCATCAAAGAACTATTCCATCCATGTTCTATGTGCTCTAACGATATATTAATAATTAATAAAAGAGAAACTAAATGAAAATAATTTTCTATTAGAAAGATTATTAACTGTCTGTCAACTCGCCTTTTCTCCCAAAAAACAATTGTATAAAGGGTATTCCATATTCGCTCTTGACTAAGATTATTTTTAAGTACGCTGAATTTTGTTTTTTAAATGTAAGCTGTTTGGATTTCAATTTATTTTGATATTTGATTTGCATATGCAATAATTTACAGACGTAGCAAAGCCAACTCTGATTCGAATGGTTTTTCGTATAAAGAGAGACTTTTGGTGTACTATAAATATTTGATATACTGCAATGAATAGGCAATTGTAGCTGGACTAAAAAGGAGCATTTAATAAGCACTAAAATGCATACAAAATCTCATATTTTGTTTGCTATTTTCGGAACAGAAATGTTCACCCCACCAACAAACAGCTCAGCTGCAACTGCAGTGACGAGTCGTGTATGTGAGAGTAGTATAAACCATTCAATTTCAAGAGCCATTAAAAACTATGCATGCAATTAAGTCGAGTGAAAATTTCATAAAGATAACAATCGACAAGAACAAGAAATAAACATATATAGCACCAAGATCTATCTCTAGAGAGGGGAGTGAAGCAAAACAAAAAAGAAGAGAGAAAAAAAACCTGCAGTTGCCCGTCAGTCAACACTTCAAATAAAAAGGCGGATGAGGAGACCACATTAATTTGCATTTAAAAACTGTTTTTAGTAGCATTAACAACAAACATGGCCCCAACATGGGCTGCTGCCATTAACAAAGTGTCTCCAGATGTGGCAGCGAGCGGCGGCGGCGGCGGCACAAGTTGATTTGGGGCCGCGCATCATATTTAACATAAAAAGATGAAGAAAAAAAAACGAAGTTTATTATGATTGTTGGGCTGCTGTTATTAGCTCTAGAAATGGTTATGGGACCAGCGCACGCCACAGCGAATGTCAAAAGGCAGCGGTCACAGTGTGTCCAAATGGGGCAGGCAGCGGTGGCAAGCAGCCGTGGCACTTACAATGATCTTGTCATAAAACGTTCAGAGTCATCAAAGTTGCACTTTATGCGAAACGATCTGTGCTCCAATGTTGTTGCTCTTATTGTTGTTCTGTTTGTTGTCGCTGCACGTGTTCATCGTCATCAGCATTAGCGGCGCTGTTGTATTAGGCGAGAACAGACAAACAAACGATCGGACCAGGCCAGCCAACTGGCAATGGATGCTGCCTCTTGTCTCATCTTGTCTTGTCTTGCCTTGCCTTGTCTTGCTCTTTGCACCCGGCATAATCATGGGCATATTATGTGGCCCCTTGGCTTGGCTAAATGGTGTTGGCGCAGGCTAATAGACCGCATGGGGTCGTTGCAGTCAGCCAGCTTTTAAGAGCACCATTTGTTGCACTACCTCGAATGCATATGTTAACAATGAACGAGCACAAACAGCAGCTAGCTAAACAGCTATAGATTACTATAAGCCCCAGCAACACTATGCAACTGCTTAAGAGCCACCAAATAGAGCTATTCATATCTAAATGCTCATGATTTGTTAGGCAAACACAGTTTTTGTCAGCTGCATTGGAAAACTGTAAACAAAGTATAAACACGATAGAGGCGAAAGGTTCTATTCATGGCTAATATATGTGTGAGAAAATAAGCTCTTCCGTTAGCAGTTGGCTTTTTGGTAAGCATTGAATGTGAGCTATATATTTCCATAATCAATATGTGTTCTTTGATTCTTAAGCATGCATTTAAATATGCATTTAAGTATTCAAAATATTTTGAGAACAAATTCATTGGTAGTTTCTGAGCTGACTGAATGACTGACTATGCAAAGCAGTAACCTTTAAGCTGGGCAGTTAACATTTAACAGTAGTTAACAACATATACCCTTGAGCTTTGTAATTTAAATAAGAATTTATATAAATTTTATTTAACATTTTATTTACAATTTTAAAAAAAGATATTATTATTAATGATTTTGTGTAAAAATCTAAAGCATTCTATAAAAATCTTTTGTTTTTGAAGGAAATCATAAATATTTAAAACAAAATAACTAAATAAATGTTGTTTTGAATATTGAAAAGGTTTAAGATAAAATTTTAATTCAAGTGCGTACAAAAAAAGTAACACAAAAACTGTATCCAAAAACTTGACCCACGCAAAGTCGCATAGTTGATAACTAGTAAATATGTATTTACTACAGTTAATTGCTTATTGAATGGCATTCCCTCCCTTCCTCTCTCTCTCTCTATCTTTCTCCCACTTTCTCTCTCTCTCTCTCTATTTGGAATTATGTATCCTACAACGATTTAGGTGCGGTACATTTAATATGCGAGCGTGCGACAGGCCCAAGTGCGCCTCAAGTGTTGTCACACACATGAATAACCAACAGGCAACGATTTACAACGATTTTGGGCCCGAGTGGCAAGTGGCAAGTGGCATGAAACCCAAAAACATACAGAGCATGCAGCAACACACACGCACACGCACACACACACACACACACACATAGGCCAAGCACTTGACACTTGCCACCGACTTGTGGCATAAGTCGCTGACTTGACATGCGGCAGAGGCTGCCTTTGCTTCTGTTGGCTCTTTGCTGCCTTCAAGATCATCTTTGTCAAAGATCTTTTTTCAGCAGAAAATTTGTTTGAGCTGCATCTGGGGACGCGCTGCGCTGCGCTGCTGATTGCCTGTCGTTGTGTTAGAAAAATATTATTTTCTTTATGCTTTGTTTTTATATATTATTTCCACGCTGATTGCAAAGACGAGTAGTTGCAGTTGGGGCGTGCTGCTGCACAAAGGGCAGCCGCTGCCGCTGTCAGTCAGTCAGTGTGAGCCGCGGGGCAAACGGTTCGCTTGAGTGAAAGTTGATGTGCATGAAAAGTTTTAATTGCGCGTCGAGTTGAAGATTTTTAGTGGCACAGCCAGGAGTGGTGCTGGGTGGCACTCACCGCACGGCATTTTCAAGAAACATATTAGAAACTAGAAAAAAAAAACAAAACATTTTAACACAAATTTTGTGGGTCATTTTTTGTAATGGCTGCGATAAGCGATCTTCTCTATATGGAGCAGTTGGGGGCACCACTCCAGCATCCATCTTTTTCATCTGTCGTGTCAAATGAAGTGTGGCATGTGCTGAACCCAGCCACGTGTTGGGCTGAACTTTGCGTGGGCCAGCAGTGCGTAGGATAATAAAGAGAATGTCTACGAATGATGCAGCATTATAAGCTAGCATCTAGAGATTGATTTAAAAACTACTTGAATACGGCACGTGTTGAGATGCAAACCAAAAGTTTTTCACTCAAACATGCATTGACACAACTTTCCAGCTTCCAGACATTCGTCACTTCAAACATCTTCCAAAATTCTTGTAATCAATAATTGGAGTTTTATCAACAAAAGTTCTTACAAAGCCATAACAAATCTGAGAAGAGTTCTTTGCCTAATGAACTCTCAACGGACAGCACACATTAGGTCAGACTTAACTGAAAAATGCCAACACGCAGAGATCACAATTTGATTTGATGATCAGTAAACTGAGCAAGATTAACTACGCAACCCGAGCCCAAAAAGCTAATAAATTACTCAAATTCCGTAAATGCCGAAGCCCAAGAAGCGAGATGTCTTCCAAAGCTAACCACCAATGACCAATGCCGTTTTATGGCACCTTTTTCAACCACAACAGCCAGCCATGGATCATGGCAATTGAAAAATGTAGATCAAGTTGGCGCGATAAAAGGCCTTTCACATTAATTATAAGTTTTTAAAACAACATAAAAAAAGAGACGAAAATCTGAACGCGCTGCAACACGTTCACATTTTGATTGAATAGACGCAACAGCTTTCCTGGGAACAGTTTCATTATGCTGCACTAATTTCGAACAACGAATTCACAGATAAATCATTAAAAAAAAACACACACACACACAGAATTTTATTAAAATTCATGTTTATGGCTTTTTAGTAAAACAGCCTTCCTCATAAATGGGTCGCTTAGCCACATAAAGTGCTCATAAGGCGCGCTTTACGATCTCTTTTTAATGTCGTAGTTCATTTCATTTTTATTTCCTTGAAATAATTACAACAATTTCTTTGCTCTTAATTGTTGGAAGATTCTTTTTCCCATTTCTGTAGACACAATATTATCAGCAGGCTTTTGTTAGATTTGACAGGTTGGTATTCTAGCTTTATAGTTACAAGTTATGGTCTTGCTTGTCGCAAGCAAACAAACAAAGCTTGCTTAATGGCAGCCTAAAAGCCACTTCAGAGCACATCGGAAAGCGACTTTCCAACAGTTGTACAAATAGCACGACAAATATACAACATTTCAACCCAAAAAATCACCAGCCATTAAATCCCTTTGGTATTATCTCCACGGCAATACAGGAAAATGAAAAAAAAAAAAAAAAAACTGATGCTGGACAAAGCAAACGCAAATGCAACCCACTAACGATTTCATTAAAAATGCAGTCAACTAGAAAAAACTCAATTAATTTCAACGTAAAAAACGTGGCAAGCGCCCCCATAAATGCAACAAAAAAAGGAAATACTATAGAGCATATATAGTATATATATCTGTGCACATATATCCGAAAAACAAATTTGGTTTTTTGCAAATCATTCGGCAAACAAACACAAATGTGCATAAAATTACAACAATGCAACAAATTGAGGGATGCAAAAGTGCACAGAGAGCGAGCCATAGCGAGCCAGCGCTGACCAAGGCTCAACAGCAAATATCAAGGGTTTCCTCTCAGCTAAATCCCATGCTCCTGCTCCTGCACCTCATCGAGTGCAGTGATATGCAAAAAACTGCATGTCATTGCGTTGCCAACGCAACTTCCACTGGGCCTTTGGGTGGGCACACCAAAAAAAAAAAACAGAGGACGACCCCCTGGCCAGCCGAGGGCTTCACTTGGGTTTTTTTTATGTTTTTTATGTAGTTCACTTTTTGAAAAATTGACAGCTTGACCGCAGTGCTTGTGTGGATATATTGTTATTGTTATTACATTGCTGTCGCTATTGTTGTTGCCGTTGCTGTTGCTGTTGCCCGTTGCAATTGCAATTCAAGCGCAAAATCATTAATATCCTTTGGCCTCAACGAACCCCAGCACTGAGTTCCCTTCCTTCTCTTTTACTGTGGTTGTTGAATGCCCGCGCGACTTTTTTATGAGGCTTCCACATGTTTGGCTCATTGTTGCCAGCACCTCGGCTCACTTAATGAACTTCAGCAGTTGTTTATCGAACTGTAGGGGTTAAGCAGTAGAAACAAGTCAAGCATCTCTAGTCCATAGTCTTAAGCATCGATCAAAGTCAGCAAACACTTCAGGCGGCCAACCCCAAACCCAAAACACTTGCCCACCCACTCGTCATACACCTTTCACTTATCCCAAAATTTCAGCAGCAATTACGTGTAGACACAAACACCACGCGGCTAAATATCTGGCTCAATAGTTTAATGAAATTATCAATATCCAGCTCGAGTCCAGTGTGAGTCATCAACAAAAGCAAGGGCGATGAGTCCGACACACACACAGACATAATCACCTACTGACGTAAATACAATATTTTCAATATAACCACTTAACGCTTAAATCCCGCACCGCACCACACAACAAGACAAAAACACAACCCTCATCAGGGGTAGTAGTAGTAGTAGGCCTTGGTTACCCTTACCCCCTCAGTCACATAGCGTTATCTGTCGAGCGACTACTACATACTACCTATACATATATATATATATATGTAGACTACCTTGTGCATGGCCCCTTGTTGTCAGCCGCATCAGCCAAGTGCCGGCACAACGACCACAACAGTATCAATGCACAAACTGTACCCAGGCCGGCAGGCAGGCAGCCCAGTCGCCTGGGCAGGGGCACTCTACACTGTCAGCAACCCCCAAATGCTTGGCCATGGAGGGTTAAAGTTTGAGACGATGATGATGACGACGACGACGACGACGACAGTGAACTGTCATATTTGCTTTGACTGACAAACTGACTGAATGACTGACTGACTGAGAGACGGACGAACAGCTCGACACATGAGTGCGGTGGTTGATGTGACTTACCAACTGACCATCTGTCATGGGTAACAACTGCAGAGAGCGAGAGCTACGCGCTTAAATATACATATATACAAAAAAAAGTACGGTATATTTTTCAGCGCATTGGTGCCCTACCGTTTAGAGCATTCAAATCGCGCACTGGAGTGACAACTGTACCAGCGGCAAGTGTACTATCCAAACTCAGCCAAGTGCTGTTGTAGCTAAACAAATTTTTGTCAGTAGAAATTTGCATAACTTGTAAAAGAGCGCGCGGCAAAGCACTTGAGGAATTCCTTTAGAAACTCCCCTCGTATCGTATCATTTGTATATTTCTGCGTCTACTTTGAGTGTGCCGGCATTTCACAGCGTTAAGTTCCTAAGGGTTTCGACTGACAAAAGGGTTTTAGGTTCGCCCAAGAAACGGCGCTGAACTTAATTGTTTGGAAAGATTTCTTCAGTTCAGTAGAATATGCCTAGAGAGAGGGTTTCTGATCTTAGGGTGGACAGCTTTAGCTAAATTCATGCTCAGCTTTAGCCAAATGAGACCACCTACCTATATGGTTGGCATTTGTCTAAGCCCAGCCACTAACTAACCACAAAATGCTTTTGTTCAACTCGAACTCTAGGCAGCAGCCAATTAATTGGCCAAGTTCAGGCTACTTACAATGACCAGATCCCGCAGGAGTATTTGCCTGCATAAAGAAATCATTGGCAGTCGGAGCTGCTGACCACATCAATGCGCTCCAGGTTTTGCCTGGATGCATCAACACTTCAACGAGTGCGACGTACCGACTCTGTTCGCCTCGGAACTAGGCCTCAAGTGTGGGCACAAACCAGCACAATGAGGCACTTCGTCTTTCACTCTGCGCCTGACCGGCCCGTTCGCCACAATTATTTCCATTTGATTGAGCAAAGAAGTGTGCGTGGAGCATTCCTTCCTATACACAGTCTCTGCTGCTTCTCTTTTTATTTTTTTTTTATATTTACAACAAGCTGGACACATTGTGGGCTGCCTGGCTGGGCACTGGGCACTGGGCACTGTGTGGTCATCTCTTGCAACTGCGACTCGAGTTCGCTGTGTTTATTGCGCTATATGCTTGAGTGCATTCGCATTTATGGACGATGACGATGATGATGATGGTTGCCGGAAAACTTGAGCTGGCCTGCGTTTTATGCATATTGTGATGAACGCTCATGTGGTTTGGGCGGCTTTAAGAACTTTAAAGCGAGAATCGACAATTTATGTGAGTTTATAAATAAATGAGTTTAATTTGTTCATTCGAGTGCCGAAATTGCTAGTAGTTTTTGGATTTTAATGAAGGTCGTGAGCTGAGAGGAAGTTATCTCTAATCAGAGAGTCAGTCTATAGGTATGACTAGCAAACTCGAATTAGCTCAGTCTATCTTTTGTGCCAATCTAGAGCTAGGCATATCATTTCGAAATATATATTCTTGTTATAGGCACTTGACATATAAATATATATGTATATCGTGCTCTTTCAATACGTTTCTTTAGGCATTTTGAGTATATTATAAATTAATTAAAGCGGTTTAGTCCACTCTCCAAACTATATATGCACTCTCACTATGCTCTTCACTTGCAGTGTACCAATAAAGTCTTCGTACAGTAGAAACTTTTGTCAACTTGTCAACAGCTAAACAGAATAATATTACAAAACATTGTGAAACTGAAACCAAAGGCGAGCGAGTTCTGTTTTACTTTTGTGCCGCCCGTAGAGAAGAAACCGCAGATTTAATTCTATTAGACAATTGGCTAGGACAAACTTCTTAGCAATGCCTTCATTAAATAAATAAATAATAATATTGAAAAAAATATTCTTCAAGCTTAACTTGTAGTTAATAAAACATATAAATGAAATCTAGTCTTAACAAAAAAGAAAATAAATAAATAAAAAAAAAATATGCTAACAGTTTGAATCACTAAATATTTTATAAATATGCTGAGCAAAAGATCAATTAGAAATCTTCTGATTAATAACTCGACTAAGAGATCATCAAAAGCTTTCTAGATATTTACTGACAACAATACGGAAGCGAAGCTACAACCGCTTCGTGTATAAATTAGATGAGAAGACGAAAGAACAGAAGCTGGCAACTATTTGGTTATATCTTAGTAACAATATTAAGGTAAAACCATCTTAACTGGGCATACGAACTTCATATCCAGGCCCGTAGCTAGCATGGGGCAGGTGGGGCGGTGCCCCAGGGCCCCCGACGAGAAAAGGATTTTTTCATGCACAATATCTAGCGTAGTTAGTAAAGTATTTATAGAGACTAAAGTACTTTAAAATTTAAAAGAAGATTTCTATGTGGCGGCCCCATATTTACGTGTTGCCCCAGGGCCCCCGAGGCTCTAGCTACGCCCCTATTCATATCCAATATGAATAAGTCAACTAAAAGATAAACAAAAATCTTTTAAATATATTAAATATATATTCATTGATAAAATTAAGTAAGCGAAGCCAGAACCGCTTTGGATATATTTACTGACAACAATACGGAAGCGAAGCTACAACCGCTTCGTGTATAAATTAGTTGAGAAGACGAAAGAACAGAAGCTGGCAACTATTTGGTTATATCTTAGTAACAATATTAAGGTAGAACCATCTTAACTGGACATACGAACTTCATATTCAATATGAATAAGTCAACTAAAATATTTTAAATATATATTCATTGATAAAATTAAGTAAGCGAAGCCAGAACCGCTTTAGATATATGCATATTAGTTAAGAAAATGAAAGAGAAACGATAACTCCTGAGACCTGATGTCTAACAAAATTAAGACATATCAATGAATCTTAACTGGATGCACGAACATTAAATTTTATATCAACAACTCAACTAAGAGAAAACCAAGATTCTCCTGCATATATATATTAAGAAAGCCAAGCCAGAACCGCTCCCAATACATATTAGTTGACAAAATGAGAGAACAGAAGCCTACACTAATCAGATTATCTCTTAGTTTCAACTGAAGGCAGAGCAACTTATCTTAACTAAGCATACAAACATCATATTTGAAACTTATAAACTCTCTCAACTTCACCTATTCAATAAAATTACCTAACTGAAAATACCTATTAGTTTTTAATATGCATATAATTAAAAATAAGAGTTTTATATGCTTAAATATCATTTCCACTACCTCTGGACCAATTAAGCGCATTCTGCAACGGGCTGTGTGGCTGGCCCCCTTTTTGGCCATTTTTCCTAATAGTTTTACAAGAGTGGCAAAATTTATGCTCAATTTAACACGCGCTGCCAATGTCACTCGGCAAACCAATTAAATAAATTGGCGCAACTTCGAGTGGCAAACTATGATAATAACCTTTAGCTTGACTTGGCTAAAAGCACACTCACACTCACACTCTAACCACTGGGCCAACCCGTTCGGTTCGGTTATGGCCCGCACCCGCATTGAGTTTTCTTCTGCTTTGCGACTTAATGAACATACGCTTTGAAATGGAAATTAAGGTAAATAGTTTAGTGGATTGCTGGCTGCTTACTGGTTGTTAGTTTGGGTTGCCTGTTAGCTGTTGGCTTAAGCGCTTTGCGGGCTTCTACTCCTTTCGCATTGTTTCCACCTGGCGCTTAGTCACCCTTAGGTGCAATTATCCTTGACATTCTCAGCTATAGTTCTACGAACTGCAACGTAATGTCCCCATGCATATTTAACTTTTTTAACGGGCTTTTTCCCACTATAAATGCGTTACTTCAAATAATTGTCTATTTCGTCAAAATAATAGTGACTACAAAATAAAATAGAATATGGAAAAAACGTTTAATCATGAATATAAAATAATCAATAAAGAATTATATAAAAAAAAACATTATGCCCCGATTTCCCATTGGGAATAGAATGGTTTCAGGGTATTAAAATTGATTTACAAATATTTTGAATATAATATAATATATACAAAAAATTTTATATAATTTTTTGTGAATCAAAATTGATATAGAGAAGATAAAAATATGCTTTCAGCAGGTAAATACGTTGCAGTTCGACTAGATCAACTGCACAATACTCGTGCTGAGTTCAATTTATACAAATATTAACATTTTTCGATGAGTAAATTTTAAAATTTAGAGTTCTCTCTGTGAAGTTATCAATCAATGATCCATCTATAAAACTTGCTGTTCTTAAATCTCAGACTGCATAATATAAGTGCCTATTGATATGCCTCTCTTCAGGCGCTTTAATATCTAGTTTTTTTTTATCAATGCATAGCAAGGACCAACAATGAAAGCAAGTCTAAATTATTCTTAAGACTATAAGAGAGTTCAACAATAATTTACTTATCAAGTTATAGAATTCTAGCTATTAAACTGTGCAAGAAGCAAACACATATGTCGTTAGGCTGGGATATTGAATAATTTAAAAAAAAAATAGACAAAGAATTTATATCTTTCTTATCTATATAAAAAAAAATATATAAAATTCCATTTATTCTATAGAATTTTAAACATTTTGTTTTTTCTTTTAATTTTAGCTTAACATGAAAGCAAAACACTTTAATAATCATTCTGAAACAATTGTTTCTAAACATAAATAAATTCTAATATAGCTCAATCCTTCCATTTGATGACTCATTTCAGTCGCTCTAAGCAAACACTGCGAGTGTAATTGGAGTTTAAAGTAAAATTCATTTCCACTCACATCTTTTATAACGAAAACATTTCAATAAAAAACAAACATTGACTGAGCCCCGCAATTAGTGTGACAAAAACAACAACTACGAGAAGTGGCAGATGAAGCAGCATAAGAACAACAATAGAAACACTTGAAATGTTGCCACTGTCAATGCCACTGTCACTGCCACTGCCACTGCCAAGACGACCTTTGTTTAGCATTTTGGCGCTGTTGTGTCAAACGCAGCAAAAGGCGCTCAAGTGTGGCTCAGCCAGACGCCCAGATTTCAGTTGAACTTGGCATCAAATTAGCAAAGCTCTTCTCGCGCCTCACTTTATGTCAATGACAGGCCAGCCCAAATGTTCAATTTTTCAGCTCAGGGGGAGTATGCAAAATCAAAATCCGAGAAACACTTGAGACAACTGAAACTGAACAGACAACAGTTGCAATTAGCAGCGTAAACAAGCATCAATTGGTTAGAGCTTGTAATAAAAATTCCCAAAAATTGCGAGGGATAAGGCAAAGTAGGTCGAAGTAGGCTTTGCCATTGGAGCTCTTCTGATTTATATGGACGTGTGGTTGGCGCTTTTAAAATAAACTAATTAAGTTAATTAGCTACGATTTGGATGCGTGTTCGGTAGATGATGCTGCTGCTGCTGCTGCGCTGCACTCTGCTCAGCTTAAACAACAGCCTTTGGCATTATTATGAAAATTGCAAAAAAAAAATATATAAATGAGAAAAAAATAAATAAAAAATCATTTGCAACAGCTACCGGTTAATATTAACGCATTATGCAAAAGACACAAAAGAGCTAAGTGCGAGGAGAGGCACAAAAGTTTGCAAATGTGAAATGAATTTCAATTTGAAATATTCATATCATATATTTGATTTGGATAACAATGTAGTATAAATGAAATTCAGTTTTCAATCGAATATTAGCCAACATTTTAAATTTTACATCAAAATATAAATCAGTAATTCAAATAAAAAGTAACTAATATAAAAGATAGATAAATACTCTGTTTATGTAACTAAATTGCTGTCTAAAAGAGAAGCTTTTATATGAAGTGTGAACAGAGATTAACCAACTATTCAAACTGTCATTATATGTATCTAGAAATAGATCAAGAATTAACAAAATACAAAATATGCATAAGCTGATATCAACATTTTCTTTGTATTATAATTTTGTTTAATTTATTTTATATATATTTTATTTGTTATATTTTTATTTTATTTATTTCAATTTTATTTTATTATTTTCATTATTATTTAAATTTTTTTTTAATTATTTCATTTTTATTTTAATTTTTTCATTTTTATTTTATTTTATTCTTTTGTGTTATGATCTCAAAAGATTTTTATTATTAAAATACATTATTGAAATTACATACGTGTAAATACACTTATATATAAACTCATATATATACAGTCGAGTCTCGATAATTCGAAATGGCAAGGGGATCAGGTTTTTTACGAATTAGACGGAAATTCAAATTATCGAGACTCGACTGTAACGAATTTTTTTCAAGGGGATAGATTTTGTTTCGATTTATCGAATATTTATATATATATAATATTATTTAAGTATCAAGAAATTTTCATTATTTTCAATAATCTACTAAAAAGAGTTTTAATTCACATTAGCTGAAAGATTTATAATTTTAAGATTTATTTTGATGGCCAAATAAATATATCAATTAAGCTATAAACTCATCAATTAGCCCTCTTAAGCAAAAAAGAAAAAAATTCAAAAAGCCATCATCAAGCAGGCAAAAAAAAATACCGAAACGCAACGCAGTTTTAATGGATTTTTTTCTCGCTCTCCCGATGGGTTGAGAGTTGTGCTGTTGATGTGGAGTATATATATTTTTGTTAAGGCGGGTGGGGCATGGTGTTTCTGGCATTATGCGGCATTATTGTTGTTTGTTTTCACAGAATGCTCTGACACCAGGCAAGCAAACAAACAAACAACAACAACAACAACGACATTTTCGTGTTTTTTTTTTGTTTATATTAAAACCTGCGGTCAGGGCGTGTTGCAGTTGCAGATTTTTACACGCAGCCATTAAAAAGGCACTCGGAGGCGACTCTCGAACCAGGTGATGACGACTGAGGATTTGGTCGACGAATGCGCGTGGCTGAAGCGTGAAAAATGCAACAGACATTGCCAAAAATGCCATAAATAAGTGCAGCAACAGAGAAGAATACAACAGACAGAGAGAGGGAGAGAAAAGTGTTAATAACACTAATTTGTCTGCGGTCAAAATGGTAATTTTTGTGGATATTCAGTTGGCCGGAATTGGGTTTGAGCTTGGGGTTTTGCGTGCTGATTGCCAATGGGGGCCTTTGGGCTTTGGTCAGTAGGTGAAAGGCACACAGCACACAGATAATGAGCTGTAAACGAGAAGGCATTGATTGGTGCTGAATTTACATATAATTGGGTGCAAAATGTGTTCAAAATTAGCCAAAAAAAAGAGGTGTGAAGCAGAAGCAAAGAGAAAAAATGTTTTGTGCAACGGAAATTGATATGATTAGTAGTTCAGGCCCAACACTTGGCATTCTTTTTGGTAGCTGAGTCAAAAGTCCATTAAACTGCACCTCACTCCACTCCCAGCTCACACAGACACACGCTATAAACTAGCGCCAGTTAATTGCCATTGGGCATAGACAGAGACAGAGGCCGGCGAGTCGGCGACGATCATCTGGGATCAGTTGATGCGCCTCTGCCCGTTGCGGTCCTCATATGTTAATGGCACTCAGTCGTCTGGCCATGCCCCAGCCACTGCAGCTCTCTCGCCGGTACTTAGTTTTCAACAATTTGTGGCTTCAACATCTTTGCCTTTGACTAATTCACGTTGGTTTTTTTCTTCTTCAGATTTTTCTCGACTTGTTCGTGATTTGCGGCAATTTTGGTAAAGTGTCTAGCGAGGTTCTAATGTTATGACCGAGGCAGACCGACAGACCACACCATAGCCTAATGCATTTTGAACTTCTCTCTCTCTTGTGGCGATAAGGAAAATTGTTTATAATGAGGTTCTGCGGTCGACGCTCAATTCAGTTTACTTAATTGTTGCAACCGGCCACTGGATTTACGCTGCCACGAGCAATTAGGCCTACTGCGTAGGTAGCTCGTAGCTAGTCCTCCACCAAGTTGATGATTTGACTCGGCTAATGCTCTACTAATTGAGTAATTTCTGACTATTTGGTATCAATCATTGGGTTAGCTCAGCTCCCTCCCTCCTTGTCCAATTTCCCAGAACGAGTTGCCTTAACTTCAAGTTTTCCCCTCTTTACTTTTCCAGCTGGGCATTGCGAATCTCCCAAAAGGCGCTTTATTGTTACAAATTTGCTGGCAGTTCCACAATATCCTTTTACAGCTTCCCAGACGCTGTCGCTGAGGCGCTATTCCTTTGGGTGACATGCTTTCACTTCTTAACCTGGTCATCAATCATTCGCCTTGACTTATTTGTATTTTCTTTGTAATCTGCTTGGTCCAGTAGTAGGTTACTTATCGGCAGCTAAATGTGACTATAAATCGAAAAATTATAAACGCTTAGCACTGACCGCCAGACAGCTCGCAAGACACCCTCAAAGGGAAGATGAAATTGTGAAGATAACGAAGTTGAAATGCTCTGTAGAATTAAGGCATTGGCTGGTATGTGAACTGTATGAGCTAGCTAATATGCTTCCACTCTGCACTTGAGCAACTTTTTAAGCCTTTAACAAATCCAATTGCTGGCCTGCTGCTTACCAATTCAATTGACTAACTCTTGGCCATTTCGATAAACAGTTGGCAAATTTATGCATTTATTTTGACATGCGGCATGATTTATTAACCGTAAGTAATTTGTAAATACACACACACACAGACAGTTGCAGGACGGCCAGAAAGGGGTTAGGGTATGACCAGTCGGGTTGCCAACCCCTGCTCCTTTAGCTCTGGTCAGCCTTTTTGGGGGTAGAGAATGTATTTTTTTTGTTACTTGCTTGTTTTTTAAACATATTTGCATTGGCGCATTCGTAACCGCATCGAATTTGTTTGTAATAAAAATGTAAATGCCATCGGACGCCACTTCAAGACGAGTTTCACTTCGAACCACAAAATACAACAAAAAAGAGAAACAAAAACAAAAACGAGTTGCCAAAAGAAATGAAATACGACCGCAAACTGACACTTGAGGATGAGCTTGGACCATGGCGTAACCCTTTTCGGTTTTGGTCAGCTCAGCTCAGCTCAGCTCAGATCAGGATAGGGTTTGCCCTGATACGCATTTGCCAAGTGGTTTGGCAGCTTGCTTTACTCCTGACCCTTGCAGCCGCCTTTCTCTGCGGCTAATAAATGGGTTTATATATATCATCGGTTATTTTGATTTATGCTAAAAGTAAATACAATTTGCCACATTTTGATAAGCATTAGCTGAACTAATGCTAAACAGTTGCAAGCTAGCATGTCATTTACCTTTTGCAGCTCATTAAAACGCTGCTGGGGAGCATTGGGGGCGCCCTTTCGATAAAGATAATGTAAACACAACTTGAATTTGAATCGGAAAAACTGTGCGCTGAATGTCGAAAATCCCAAAGGCTCAAATGCTGTGAACACACATTCAATTTTCGCCCCTTTCGAGAGGCCTTAAAGGCAGCAAAGCATTTGCCAAGGTGACGCCTATTCATGTTATTTTTAGCGCCAAAAAACAAAGAGTGGAAAAAAAAAGAAAGAAAAAAATTAAGTATTAACATTGCAGTCGGGTGTTAGCGACTGCATAATACTCGTTGACGGTGCAAAAATAATTGAAGCTTGTTTGGTAAAGAAAGGCAGACTTGCAGTAATTTAACTGTCAAATTTTGCAGCTCTAGCTCCAAGACGTTGGAACATATAGCTTTAGAGCTACCAGATATAGTATTTCCCGAATTGCTACGCCCCTAGTAGGTGTATCGGGAATATCTTAACACTTCATCAGACGAGGGTGCCCACCAGTATATACTCCAAATTTCAAGTCTCTAGCTTCTTTAGCGGCAATATGATAAGCAGACAGACGGACACACGGACGGACGGACGGACCGACAAACGGACGCACAGCAAGACGTAAATTACACAAAACCAATATACTCATTTTCCCTTCATGAATGAGTATAAAATTGAGCGAAGACAAACAGTGTACAAATTTTAAAATAAATTTAGTTGCTTGTGCTGAGCAGTGTTCGTGTTCCTGCCCCAGGTTCGCCCGCATTTGCCGCTGTCTTCGAATGACTTATTAGGATTTCTATCTGGGCGCTTAAAAACAATGAAATATGCTTATAATTAATTAGATTTTCATTTCATTTTTTGTTGAGGGTGTTTTTTTGTTTGTTGTTGTTGTCTTCTTTATGCTGATGACGCTCACACATTTACACATCATTTTTAGTTTTGGGAGCTTAGCCGACGACGTTGACACAAGGAAATGAGAAATATTTGAAAATTTACAAGTGAAAACAAATCAAGACTAATGCCCATAAATATGTATATATATATTTATATATATATATACGTGCCGCAATTTAATGGGCAAACCACACCCATTTAATTACCCAAACAACACTTGAAATGCACTTAAAACAATAAATTAAATGGATCTGCGGCGAGCGAGGAGAGCTAGCGAAACTATCAAAGCTACTTAATAAACAAATTTTCACATAAAATTACAATTTGGTTAAGCACACAGGAAGTGCCGCAAGAAATAGTCGAAAAACAATGTGAATGACAGAGAGAGAGGGGAAGGGAAAGAGCGAGAGAGTGAGAGGGAGTCACAAAAAATCCACTTAATAAAATTTATGTGCAGGAGTGGCTCAGGACACACATGAACCACAGATAAGTCGGAGGGCACATAAAAAAGATAAAGTGTCCGAGAACCCAAAACCAACTTCCCCCCTGATGTGTGGTTGCTGCTCGTAGGTGTGTAGTCCAGGTCAGGCGGCGAGTAATAATTATATTTTTATTGGACATTTATTGCCCAAAAACGAACAACATTTTAATCACATTGTCGAGGCGTTGCAGACAGAGTGTGGGCTTTATGTGCCGGAACTTCCTGCGCCCTTTCGCATCGCTGCTGCAGGATCACAGCAAGTTAGAAACATGGCAAACATCTCGGAGTCAGAGGCTGACATCGAATTGCTTTTAGAAATGTGTTTGTTCATTGAACAAACAATTCTCAATAGAACCAATGCATAATTGGCGTTACCTACGGGGAAAAAAAACTAATGATTTGTAATTCAATACAAAAGGAATTTCGGGGCAGCCAATGAGTAAGTCACTTTCCAGCATTGAAAGATAACCAACCTCAAACAAACAAATAAATAAATAAATCGCGCTGCTAATTAAAGGCGGCAGAGCAGCGGGCACAGAGAAGGCGGCAAGCGTTTGAAGCGGCCCAAAATAGGAGCAGAAGAGCTAAGAAAAAAAAAGAGGAAGAGAACACTAAACAGCACAGCTGAAGAACTGAAACACACTTGATAGTTGGGGTCCCAGCCAACCAAATTCAATTGAAAGAAAGCGAGCGAGCGACACACGAATTGACATGAGTAGCAAACAGGAAAGGGCAACAGCAAGTACTTAGGCGCTAGGCAAATGGTCTACAGCGACTTGGAAATACGCTTTACTTGGGGAAGTTTTAGTTGTATATGGATAAATGAATATCTGATTAATTTAATTTTGATTAGGTTACACTTCAAGTGCCTAATACTATAAATATTTGATTGGATTTGCTTTCAAATTCATTTTAAATAGAAATATCTCATCAATTCTGTTTGAATTCTGAAAATTTGTAATTAAATTTTATATATTTTAATTATATTATATTAATATACATATTAAAATATTTTATTTTATATTAAAATATATCATAATTATTATTATTATTATTGAAAATTATTAAATTGAAATATATTTTATATTAAAATGTTTTATATTATATTAAAATATTTATTATTATTATTAATATATTATATTATATTAAAATATATTCTATTATATTAAAATATATTATTTTACATTGAAATATATTATTTTACATTAAAATTTCCAATTTTCAAATAATATATTTATATATTTATATTTTAAATTAAATATAATTTTCTCTTTCACATACTTTTTCGAAACTGCAGTACATATCATAAAAACTAATTTATCATAGTAGAAAAGACAATAAAGTCTAAACTCTAAAATTGTACAAATATTAGGACAGACAAAAATATATTTTATAATTTAATATGAATAAAGAAGAAAATAACGGCAAGCTGATATATATTTTGAACCTATCAGCAGATTTCTTTATACATAAATATGCAAAAAGATCAAATTTCAAATAATGTAGAAGATTTCTTGCAAATAGATCATATTTTAAAATTATAGAAAAAATCTTCAGCAGAATAAACGCTTGCCCAAAAAACAAGCTATTCAAGTTTAAGTCTTTATCTAATTATTAATATTATTAATTATTAATTATTAATAATAATATTAACTACAAATTTTAAAATATGCACTCAAGAGAAAGCATATCGATACTTCATTATCTATCTCTATTTTATCTCTTTTTCTTTCTTCCATATATCAATTCAAATCCCAATCCATTTACAAACTTTATTGTGATTACATTTCTAATCTATAAAAACACTATAACTATCATAAGAAAATCTCTCAAAAACCTCTTCCATACTTCCTATAATAACCAATTAGTAACAATAACACATCATCATTAACTTTTAACTAATTCAAATCGATATAATTAGCTAAGCAGCACACAAAGCCGATACGAATGGGATTAGACCCAAAGGAAAATTTCAGTGTAGAATCATGTTAGCTGAGCATAGGAATAATCGAGACCCCCTGCCGTGTTTTTATATAGAAAAAGTTTTTACTTTGATGTGTGTGCTGTTGGGTTGCTCCGGTTGAGTGTTGTGGATATGTAAGTCGCGAGTTTTCAGTCGTTTGTCGTTTGTCGTTTGCCGGGCTGCTACACACTGCGTTCCATTGCGTTTGGATTACATGTTTCAGTTACACGCCACATTGAAGGCAGCAGCAACAGCAGCAGCCGCTGTTGTCAGGGGCAAGGGTTGTCAATGCCCTTTTCCCGGGCATTGGGGCTGAGATTGGGGCGGCAAGTGTTAAACTGCATTTGTCTGACTTTTCGACATGTTGTTCTCGCTGTAGTATGTATGTGCCACAGACTAGAAATTACATTTGCCTCTGCGAAATGCCATGGAATCAGGTGGAGCCCTCGACTGGGGTATTACCTTACGAAATATGTTAACGCTGACAATTGACAGATGCAATCGGAGCAGCTGAGCATCTCGCTGCACAGATCTCTGCTTGCAAATTGCATTTCGTCAAAGCATTCCTGTGGCTGCTTTTGACAAAGCACAAAGACAAGTCCCTTGCCTCTTGCTCTGTTGTCGATTCAACGAAAAATTGCGCACAATAAGCTCTGACAGCCGCCTGTCAATATGCAGATTGTCTCTTACAGTGCGCCACGCACGATTTGCCAAAGAATCTCTCTCTCTGACATGACCATGTGGAAGCATCAAGTTCAAGTGTATGATTGGCTTTGTCGAATGTCTTTTATGAATTGCGTCTGTCTCATGGCA
This sequence comes from Drosophila leonis, assembly GCA_035045365.1. Classification (NCBI taxonomy): domain Eukaryota; kingdom Metazoa; phylum Arthropoda; class Insecta; order Diptera; family Drosophilidae; genus Drosophila; species Drosophila leonis. The sequence continues at coordinate 9,318,897 of JAWNPC010000262.1, read as the reverse complement.
TTGTCTCAACGGCACTTAAAGCCTTTTTTATGTACTTCAGCAGCCAACGAATTTATGAATCTGATTGTGTAATAAGCTTATAACACTTGAAAGTCATGACAAACTGGACAATTTAAGCCGCCATAAGAATGTCAATGCCAAAAACGATGGCAAACATATGCGCGATGACAGCATGTGTTCGATAAAAGCAAAATTCACTTGTGATTCTACTTGAAAGTAATAAATTAATTGCGATCAAATCAAAGATGAAGTATTCTGCATATGTAGCGGAAATTGTGATAGCTCAACTTTGGTCTACCTTGCTTAAAGACAATATTCTACTTGATCGTAATCTCTCTTCAGTTTCTCAACAATATATAAAATTTAACAATAAACTGCTATCTCTTTAGCTTCTATACAAGTCTTTACTGTTTAAAAATCTAGTTGTAAGAAATTGGCCGAGAACCGATGTATTCAGCCATAACAAAAAAAAAAAAAAGAAATTGGCTATTCAAACTAGCTTCTTCTTGCTCTCTTTCTTTAAATTATAAATGAATTGCTAAATAATCAAAATCTAATGAAGTATTCTATATACTAGCTCTAAGAGTAGTTGGTAGTTAAGCTTTGGTCTACCTTGCTACAAGACAATATTCTACTAGATCTTAATCTCTCTTCAGTGTTTTAACAAATATAAGCTGCTATCTGTGCAGCTTCATTACAAGTCTTTACTGCCTAGAAATTTGGTTGTAAGAAGTTGGCTATTCAAACTAGCTTCTTCTTTCTATCTTTCTTGAAATTATAAATTTATTGAGATTTAATCAAAATCGAATGAAGAATTCTTTTTGGCTGTAAGAGTAGTTGATTGTTAAGCTTTAGGCTATCTTTCTACAAGACCATATTCTACTATAATCTCATCTCTTTCCAGTTTCGAAATAAATATCAGCTACTGTCCCTACAGCTTGTATAAAAGTCTTTACTGCCTTCAAATCTGGCTATTCAATCTGGACATTCAAACTTTCTGTTCAGCCTCGATATTTTCGGAAGATCCTTCAGCATTATAATGCTTAAAACTTGCAGTTTTTAAAAAGGTTAATGACTTTCTGAAAACTAAAGTATATTCAGCTACTCAAATCGTCAAAATAGTCTCAAAATCGCATTAAAGAAGTCTGAATAGACGATTTCTAAAGGTTCCTGAGGAGGAAATAGAGGTACAATCCTGACACTCTTGGCTTAAGCCCAACTGTAGTCAGCAGAAAAAATTTACCTTCCTACACAACTAGATCGCTTTTCAAAAACTAAAAGTTCATTAACTGCTACAAAAGATAATCTTCATATTTCATTGCAGAAGACTAAATAGACGCCTTCTACAATACAATATATTCAAGTCCCCTACAATCTCTGACATAGCCTTGACTCAAACCTAAATATACTCTACTTAAAAACAAACTTTCTTCTGCAAACTGAACACCCCTCAATGGCTTCTCTCTTCTCATTGTAGTAGCTTGAATTGAAACAAATCCTCTACAAGCGTAACATTTCAGTACAAACCTTTGGCCTAACCCTTTGTGTACCTTGCTTTAGAAACAATTTGCTTTTTGGTAAACTTCAACCATTTGTTAAGCTCATGAACGGTTGGCACAATGAGAAGCTATAATAATAAAAATCACACAAAAAATAATCACAGCAAATTGCGCAGAAAAAGCCACCGAAATGCAAGAGAGTTCTGACAGCCACCGAAAAGGATTAATCATCTAATGCGTGCATATGCATAGGCATAACACAAGAAAAAACTTGAAATTCGTCTTGGCACTTCAAAGCCAAATAGTTGGTTGGTCCAGCTACACTGCAGACAAACTGTCTGGCTGGCCCCTGCTGGTCAAGGTGTTGACTGAGCACCTTCAAGCTTGAACAGGGGGTTATCTTACCTTACCTATGTGCACGCATCGCGCATCACGATGACAACAAAATGGCAATTAATTGAAAGATGAATTATTAACGCCACGCTGCCGCAGCAGCCGCAGCCGCAGCCACCCATTGTCCATTGTTGTTTTGAAAGATGACCAGGTAAGCTTGCCCAGCATCCTCTGCTGCCTTTTTGACGAACTGACTGACTGACTGACGGATGTATGTCTTAGACTTGGCTTTTGTTTGCCGTTTTTGTTTGATTTATAAAAGTTCATTAATCTTGCCGAATTCTACCTCCGCTTGACCTGACAAGCATGTGCTGTAGTTGTTAAAGGAACGAAAGATGAAAAAGCGCAGCAAATGCGTTGTAAAAATTTCAATAAAACTTCAAGAAAATCAACAAAGCTGCCCAACAGCTGCTACAAGTTTGTCTAGTCAAAGTCAAGTTTATTGTATGATTAATTAATAAATTATTCATTGCGCTGCAAGAGCTGACGATGGCAACGTGAGAAAGTGATACTTCAAATGAATGCAGTTTAGGATAGTTAGTCTACTAAATATATGTATTAATATCATATATATTTATCTACATTCTATTAATATCATCTAGATCTACGTTAATCCGCCCACAATTTGTGGCTCGTCATCATAAATCATGCGATTGGCTGCAACGCGTCTCTGACATGAATATCCAAGTGGAATTTTGGGCGACGTCTGATTGGAATTTGTAAAGTCAAAAACCATAGCTGACACTTAATTATAGGCTGCAAGCGCTGAAGCGTGCCAGTTCCCTGTGCTCCCCACTTGCCAGAGACCCTATAAATCTTGTGCAGCGACTGTCTAGCTGGAGTCAAGGGTTTCCCCTTGCCACTGAAAAATTGCTCGAAATGTTGACACAACTATTCAAATTAATTGATTTAATGCCACTTGCACTTGGTTATTAATGAAGTTTCGAGTGCAGCTCTAATTAGAATTAGAACGCGCGTCTGTCTGACATTAGAAATTCAATTTTTCATGCGACCAAATTAGAAATTTTGTACGCCAGTCTCTAAAAGCTGCACGTGCTACGGCTGCTGCTACTCGTAATATATATTTTAATAATCTACTCACTCACAGCGCCGCGGCTAATGCACTCCCAACAATTTGGCTCGCTTTTAGTGCTTTTCTTGGCGACACTTTTGCAGCGTCTTGCATAGATGGCAACACCTGCTGCACTTTTGCAGCGACAACTGCCACGCACACACACCCACCCACAGCTACTTAAAGCAGTTTTATTTTCATTGCATTCTCTCACTGACAATTAAATTAAAGCGCATTAAAGCAAATTTATGACAGCTTAATTTCATATATTAAGATTTTATGACTTTGCTGCTGCTGTTGCTGCTGCTCGTTAAACTAAAATACAGTTGGCCGAAGGAGTTGGCTAAGTAGTAAATTAGATTAGCGCAGCTGAGTTATCAAGTCACTCTATATATCTTTATATATATATATATATATATGTATATAGATGTGTGTCTGTGTTTGTATTACCGCAAAAATCATTGCCACGCCCCTCTAATGCCATTCAATCAGCACACAGGTAGTCGAAAGGCCATTCGCACACAGCCGCCCAGCCGCCCACTCGTTGATGAATGACGAGGTCGCTTGGATCTTGGCCAAAAGCATTTATTGCCACTGACATTGGTTAGCACAGCGCAGGCAGTTTAAGAAGTTGTTGGTTAATAGTTGAGGTAACTTATTGAAAATGCGTCGGAGTAAGCTTAAGTAGTAGAGGATTTTTAAGAATTGATTGAGGAATTGCTGCTGATAACAATTATAAGATAAGAGATAAGATATTTGATTGATCCTACAGATATTTAATTGCTGTTGATAGGAGTTGACAAGATCAGAGATAAAAGATTTGAGAGATTCTTGATCTCCTTGACTGGCCTTAAATCTTTACTCAATAGAAATCTGCTTAATTCGTCTTTCAACTGAGCTAGAGACTAAAGAGAAATCTTCTTTATATATCCTTAAGTCTGTTCTCTTGAGAATTTTAAAAGAACTTTATAACTTGATTATTATACCTAGTGAATCACTGGTAATTTGCAATCAATTGTTGTGCTCATACTCAAAAGATACGAAAGCTTAACGAAGCACCTTTAAATTTATCAATTATAAAACAGACATTTCTAGATATATCAATCTAGGCATATCAAACAAGCTATGAATGCTTGAAAGAAATTCCTAGATTGATATATATATAGAAATCTATGAGCTGGGTGTAGATAGGCAATAGGAGTACTTTATGTCATATTTATATATATGTCATATTATATATATACCATATAGTATGACACAATGTAATTGATACGAAATACGAAAAGACTTTTTCGAATACCCAATATAAGAGATCAATCTAAGATTATGATTAATATTTATATATAATATAATATAAATACACAATCACTAACTCATATAAGCTACTTCAAACTTCTTCAATCTTCCATCAAAACATACATATTCTGCTTTCAAAACACAAATTGACAGATATATCTAGACAATTAACAAGTATTATAAAAATATTTCTTTATAATACTATAACTTTCAAAACAATCTACGCCTTGACAGATATATCTAGACAATCAACAAGTATTATAAAACATTTCTTTATAATACTAAAACTTATAAGACAATCTAAGACGAACCTAAACTGCTTAAGCGCACCGTGGTTCGCTCTTGGCTTGCAGTTTCTTTTATGCGCTGCTGTTGACAGTCAAGTGAAAAATGCAACTCGCCCGCCGGCAGCCCATTGACAAGACGATGACGATGGAGATGGCAAGATGATGCTGCCGTTGCTGCTGCTGCTGCTGCTGCCACTGATGCTGATGATGATGATGTGAATGACGTTACGTTTAACGAAGGCAGCGACAGCGGCAGCGGCGACGTTGACGTTTGTTGGGGCCATTAGCTGGCAATTGCGCATAAAAGTCACGGAGCGCCGTCTCTAGTAGCGCGACTGCAGCTGGATAGTTTTTGGATACAGTTGGGTGGAGGTGGAATATGGCCAGTCGATCGGGCAATATTAAATAATGTTGTTAAATGCGAAGCATTGAACCGCTGCTTGGCGGAATCGCTTTGACAGCCAATGGATAAATAAATAAATAAATAAAATGAAATTAAATTAACTTTGACTTTTCGTGTGCGGCGACATTTGTCTGTCTGCAGTGAGTTCTGTGCATTGGCATTCGATACCAACAGAAGACGGGGCCAAAACACAAAGGTGAAATGACGCTGACGCTGACGCTGACGATGACGCAGGCGATAGCCAATTGGCAGTTTCACTAAAGCATGGCCATAAAAAATCGCAGCTCGTTTGAGCGTTTTGTGATTTGTGTCGGCTGCGCTGCTGCTGGTTCAATCGCGTGTTTCTTTGCATTGTATCGAGTTAATTTATTGATGACAGACGCGCGATAAAAACCAAAAATGTGAATTGTCATTAGAGCTCATAAACGTGATTGACAGAGCGCTAAGCCACACACACAACAACAACAAAAAGAAGGAAATTATCAGGGTAAAGCTATTAGCCAAGCAGGTCTATTGAACTTTCCTCAAAGGCAAACAGAACTCAGAATTGAAGTGTTTAAATACATATTTAAGCTCTTGATTAAACTGTTTATTAACTTTATATAGATATTTTTTTTTTATTAAATGCCAAAACCTGTTTCTACTAACAGAAATTTAGATAATAAAAAAGCAAACTGTCATCATCATATTTTTTTCCTTTAATTTTACATCCATTGTCCAAGAATTGTCGCCTTTCCCAGGCATATTTGCATAAGTGCTCAATTTAAAAGAAATGTCTCTTCGAAATTCACATAATTCAGCACATTTTCCGCCTTGAGAAACAAGTTTAACGCCAGCTGAGAAAAGCGCATATACAAATTCTATAAAAATTTGTATAATTTTATGCAACGGGATCATAAACATTTCCGCACCATATATGACCGTTGGTCATAAATATTCAAATTTCACAGTCTCACAGCAGCAGCATCCAGCATCACTCATACCAAAAAAAAAAAAAAAAAACAAGCTCATTAAAAATCATAAATAGGAATTTGGTTACTTCTACTACTGCTTCCTGGCCGCGGCTGACCACGATTTGCATATAAAAAGCATTTAAACGCAACAAATTGCATGTAAATTGTTTTTTTCCGGGACGAGCAACTCGCCACTAATTATGCTCATTCAGAAGTGTTGACATAAATCTCCAAAAATTCGTAGAGCCCTGGCTGGGGTTGGACCATTTAGCTCGCTCGCTCGCTGCTGGACCACTGTGTCCTGTCTATAAATTTCACAAATTATTTTCAGCCTGTTCCCAGTGCCCGTTGCCCAGCCTGTTCCACTGTCAGCGGCTTGTCCCAACAACGTGTTAATGTCGTCCCGTTCTAACCCTTTCGCGCTCGTCCTTTCTGCTCGTTCTCGTCCTCGTCAGTGCTTGACACTAATGTGCCGCATTACAAACTGTTGAGCAATTTAATTTAATGTACCCAAGTACATTTTTCATTTTCCAGAATGTCTGGGCAACTACTTAACAGTTGTTGCCTTAAGATTTATTTGTTAGGGTTAAAGAGAATTTCGCGCTTAGTTCCAAAAATTTATTACCTTTTCTAAATTTTTGTGGTTTTCTGTGGTATTATTTTTGGTTCATTAAATACAATTTCATGCTGCAGAGTTTTGACTTAATTAAGTTAAAATTGAAAATTTAAAGCACTCTCAAGTGTATTTTCGAGTTGGACTTAATGAGTTGGAAAAATGTCGCGCAGCTGAAATTTAATTTATGCAATCGAAATGCAAAAAAGGGCTGTAGTTTAATCAAGATATTGTGGTTTTCTAAGTCAACAAAGAAGACATCTGTTGACTTTGAGTGTGTGTTGAAATTTAAGAAATCAGATGTGTTTCTATGAAAAAAAAACTTGTGAAAGATAGAAATATAAAAAGCAGGGGATATAAGTCTTTTTAGTTAAAATGGCGAAAATATCTGAAGAAACCTTTCATTCGATTGCAGTAATACGTAAAGCATTAGATGATGATGATCTTTAGACGAACTATGCATTAGATGATGATAATCTTTAGACGAACTAAGCATTAGATGATGATGATCTTAAGACGAACTAAGCATAAGAATTAGAGCAGTTCAGAAATAAAAACTAGAAATCAAATATAAATCACCTCCAATTGATGCAAGTAGTTAAAGTAGTGCAACTAAGTGGGTCATTCCAGTAGAAAACAGAAAATAATTTTACAGATTCCATGCAATTGATTGATGCAATTTAAAAATCAAATATATTTCTCTGAAACTCTCTTCTGTTAGATTGAAATATGTTAAGCATTAGATCAAATCCTATCTTCAGATGACCTAAAAATAAGAACCATAGCAATTCATAAATGAAATGTGGATATCAATTATGTTTCATTGGAACTCTCTTTAATTTAATGAAATAAGATTTACATTTCAGATTTAATAGGGATTTTTAGCTCAAATTAGAAAGAAATCTTATGAAATTCATGCAATTCATAGATAAAAGCTACAGATAAAATATACCTCTTTTTCAATTTGATCCCAAATACTATTTAAATTCAACAAAGATTCTCAGACAAACTAAGAATAAGAATTTTGGAGCAATGCACAAATGAAAGCCTGCGAGCAAATATATTTCCATGAAAGTCAATTGCGATTGTTTAAATTATTAAAAAATTGGAGAAGCAGAGTCTTTTCCGTCCAAATCCGAAAAAGAAACTTTCGAAATTCCTTATGAAATCTAGAAATCAAATATGTTTATTTGAAACTCTCTCTTCCAATTGATTCAAAATGCTATCTCAGACATTAGATATGGTTAGTTGAAACTCTCTTTCAATTGATTCAAAATATATACTATCTCAGGCATTAGACTTAATAGGAATTCTCTGACGCACTAAGACTAAGAAACCAGAAGAAATTCATTCAATTCCATCTATAATGCCTGCCATTGAATAAAAATGTTTTAGTGATAGATCCAATACAACGTTTTTTCAGTCCTAGTCAAAAAATATATCTAAAGCCGCACCAAAATTATCCACATTTCAATTATATTTCTCTTTAATATGACAAATTTTCTTTAAACAAAAACATCTCTCATTCGTGGCAGTTCTGCAATTAATAAAAATTTGTCACACTTTCCACGTCACAGAATCATCAGCAAAGTCACTCAAGCATAAGACAGCCTGGCCTTGCTTGAAGACCAGCTAAGTAGATTAGAAAAAGTAAAAACTAATTATAAGAATTTCCAACAACCCACACAGACAGTCTTGGGCAATCCTTTCCATCCTGTCTCTGTGCTAATCACAAAAACGTGACGTCATTCGCCACGCCTCTATTATGATTTTTATTAATGATGCCGCATTGCTTTTACATATGCATAAAGCGCGTATTTCGACATTAGAGTGACCCAAAAAAAAGAAAAACAAATTTGTCTGTCAGATAAAGTGCGAAACTCGCCTGAAGTTTAGCCCATGTTTTAATCCGCGCGTTTAATTGAAATTGGCTTTGAGGCCGTTGAGGGGTATTATGCGGGTCCTGCCACGGCATTGGGGGTAAATTTCTGGTCGCTGCCTTTGCACATTGTCAAATCTTATAGATATTAATGATGTTTGGACACACAACCGCATTACGAAACAATTAATTATGCTTTTCTTATTGGCTCTGACTCTTGCGTGACTTCTGCTCTGTGGAATTGAGCTCTGATGGGGTTAAGCTTAACCCCAAATAAAAAAGTATTCTTATGCCCGCATAAGACAACAGAGTTATATGCTTTTCTTTTTTAAGTGTAACAATTTCATTATAATTGGGAATTATTATTCAATGAAAAAAAAAGGTGAGTCATCTTATGGAAATTGGAATAAAAATGTATTTAAAACTGAAGACAATTAGAATGTTTACTGTAATTTATTGTTGCTGATATCATATATATGTTAGTTTAGCTAACAAATTATATTTAAGAATGAAGTTCTTGCTCAATGAATTTTCTAAGATTTCGAGCTCAACATTCTTAAATTATATTAAAATTTAAAGGCACTAAACTCATTGAAAATACAAAAGAAAATAAACAAAATTTCAAATAATTTAAAGAAATTAATTTTAAATTAATATTTTAATAATATGTAATCAAATTTAAAAGCAGAATTAATCTGAAGAACAAGAGCAGCAAGAAAATGTTTGTAAGTAATTATTGTTAAAACATATATTTAAAAAATAAGTTTTTGCTCAATAAACTCTCTAAGGTTTCGAGCTGAACATTCTATAATTATAATTATAATATATAAATTTATATTGATAATTTAAAAGCACTGAACTCTATAAATATTACAAAGAAAATAGAATATTTATTAAAAAACTCAAAGAAATGAATTAAAAATTAATATTTAAAAGAAGAATTAATCTCAAAAACAAGAGCAACAAAAAAATGTTTCACTAAATTTCTTTTAAAAATATTTAACTGGAAAAAGGGGCAAATAATCTTATAAAAATTGGAATATATGTAAACCAAGAAAATAATTATTCAAAAATTATTTGTTTAATAATATTTTAATGCAGAATCAGTTTATAGGATAATTCACAATGAAAATGTTTCACTAAATATCTGCTGTCATTTTTAAGAAACTTATATAAGTATGCATGAGTAAAGCTAGACAGTTTGCAAGAAATGGCAGTCTCGACCAGCCTCATTTGTTAAAAAACATATAAAATTTTCTAATAAAATACAACCTTATCTAAATTTACTTGATATTTCTCTTTCCCTTCTTATACACTTCAATATTTGATATATCACTTTCCCTTCATATCTACGAAACTATTGTATTAAAAGAAAATGTACTTCTTGACTTTTCTGTTTGTTTCAGCCCTCTGCCTTGTGTTTTTTGTTTGCAGCCCGCTGGCTTTGCCCCCATAATTCAGAGCTTATCGCAGCCAATCAGCCATAATTCTTATGCCTGACATAATGTACCTCACAATGTTGTTTATCGTTTGCAATATTTCTGCAACTTTTTAGCAATTTACAAAATATGGCATAATTCTGCAGCGGAGGGGCATGTTTTTTTTTTTACTTATTCAACGTGTTGGCTTGTATTATTGCCCACTTATTGACTTAATGTGCATCTAGATAGCAAATGTTGGCAATAAGAACTTATATATATGTATATGTGTGTAGATAGGAAAGCTGAGATGCTTGCTCAAGATTTGAGTGAAAGTGCACAGCGGGTTGGCTGGGTAAATCGGGGTTAGGCAGCTGCGCCACACAAGTCAAATGCCAACTAATTAAAAGACTCGCAAAGGTCTCACTGACACCAAATCAGGATCATTAATAAGGATTTCGCGACGTGCCTATTGCGTCGTTCAACAAAGTTCTCACGTGTGTAGAAGGAGACAAAAGTCGAAATCGGTAGCAATGCAAATATTTATATAAGTTACTTTTTGTTGCGCTATTTTTTTCTCTTTCAAAATGTCAAATGCGAACAAAAGGGTTAATGAGTTCAGCAGCAGCAACAACAAGGAAGCTACTTAAAGTCCTGATTAATGATGTAAGTTAAAAACGCGCTGCCTTCACATATACGCAAAATAAAAGAACTGCAGCAAATCATTAATTAAAAGCAGGTAATCAAAAAATCGTATGCAAATTTCAATTTTCTAAGGCAAAGCTGAAAAATCACAAAATTTCCAATTATAAATTCATTGAAATGACATTTAGGCGAAAGTTCATCAGTCACTGCTTAGGGTAGCTCCGCTAGATATTGTATGTGTAGAAAAATCCCTATCATAGTTAAATATAATAAATGTTTTTCAGTTTCTTTTCTTTCTTGTTTTTGTTATTTTGTTTTTTTGGCTATATGCAAATTGTGAAATTCTCTCCCAGCTCCACACTCAATTAACTTTGTTGTCAATCAAATGCAAATATTGTGGTTCTGTGGCAGCTCACAATTTGTTGCTCTGGCTATTGCGGCTCATTAGAATTGCTCAATTATTCCATCAATATGCATTGTTGTTAATCGAATTTGTGTGCAGTCGCTGCCGCGCAGCGCGTCCACAATTCATGAATATTTAAATATGCCACAGGGTTTACTTCTTTTTTTTCGTCAGCCGAAAAGGCATTTGGCATATTGGTTTTTTTTTCGTATAAATTTGCCTGGGAAAGTTTAGCTAGCGTGACGCCCAGCTCTGCCTCAACTCTTCACATTAGCATAAACTGAACTTTAAGAAACGGATAGTTCTTTAAGCATTCGTTATTTATGTTCTAATCCGATCTATCAAGAAGTTTGTGTAAATTGCTCAACACTGTTGTAAAACAACGCATTAAAGCCAGTCAGCTATACATGCTCCCAGCTCATCCCAGCTCAGCGCGTTTGTCCCGCTGCACACTGGATGATCAATCAAAATCTGAATTTTAATGTTATGCGGTGCATGAAACCAAACAGGAATACACAAAAATAAACCATATCCTGAATATCCAATGCAGCACCAAAAAAGTGTACAAGAATTCACAATGCGACAGCCAGAATAAAAAGGGTGCGCTGGTATTTTTCTAACCCTTGTAAAAGGCAGCAAAAAAATATTTGGAAAATTCCAAAATAACAAAAAAAGAGAAAGAAAAGAAAAGCGTTTGACGGGTAACCAGTAGCTGCCACAGCAAAATAGTAAAAATTGTTGAAAATCCTATTAAGCGTTTCCTGGGCGAGTTTCACGTCTGTTGCTGAAGGTATCGACAGTTTCGCCCTCCTATTTTTTTTGTTCATTCGTTTTTCACACCAGAGCAGCATTGTGTGCATAGCGGGAGCTGGGACAGAGCTTTAGCTACCCCACACTGGGCTCTGGTTTGGGTGCTTGAAAATTTCCCCCCCAGTCAGCCAGTGGCTTAAATGTCTAATTTAAATGCATGCGCTTTTAACAGTTGCAGACAGAGATTGATGATTGTTTTTAAATTGGCCAAGTCTTCGTAAGCCGAAAAAAAACATCTCGCATATAATTGCTTACAAATAGAGTTTTGGGGCAGGGGCAATCAAAAAGCTTTTGCTCATTAACTTATCTGATATATGTTGATATATGTTATTAAAGGAAAACCCCTCCTCGACGACGAGTGCAGGTGCAGATTTTCCCTTAGCTCAACCCCCACACACAACTCCTTCACACACTCACATATGAGATGTCATCTACTTTATTTTGAAGTTGTTAATTTATGATCTCTAACAAATCAAGTTGGCTATGCTCACTTAACAAGACAATGCCCAACTTTTTGTGCTTAGGTGTATAAAATTTAAAGCATTTATCGTAAATTTTGATCGCTGCTGCCATAAAAACTGATAACAACAACAACAATAGCGCCATGGACACATCAAACAACATGTGTGGAGCCCCTCGGTCAGTCCTCAATATCGGACAACCCTTAACCGCACACACACACACATCCTGTTTGCTACGCAGACAATGGACTATCTCTGATTAGGATGTGGAAAACAATAAAAGGCTACCCACATTTGAAAGTCGACACTCGCGCTGAGCCACTGCGCCAACTAGAACGGATGTCATTAGGCCTATTTAAAGTAGTTTTGGCCGCAGGCAAATTATACAAAAGTATATACGGCAGCGGAAATCATAAACACAATCCCTGCCACTGTCTCTGCCTCGACCCCTACCCCTACCACTCGCTCAGTGCTGGAGCCAATTTATCAGCCAGACTGACAATCCAATTGCAATTCGTTGCGCCTTTGCCTCCGGGTCAGAGATTTTGTCACAATGCGCGGCTAGCGCCTAAATAAATGTCAAAATCAATTTTTGGCCGCCGACGCAGCCGATAAAACTCGATCCCGACTCGCTTTCAATTAGTGCCGCTCAATTGATTCTTTAAAATGCCATTTTTGGATCTCACCATGGCATGTAGTAGCTGCCAGCGTTGGTCATGCTTCGATGTCGTACCTTTAAAACGAGTGAATGAAGTTGTAAAGGGGTTAGAAAATACTAAATCGTCACAGCTATAGAAAGTATGGCACATTTGCAGTTTAAAGAGGTGCATCGAAAGTTACTAAACTACGAAAGTTAAGATAGCTGTAGAGCTAAAGGGATATGAATTGTGTTTCATATACAAGTTGGTGGGGAAAGGCAGCTCTAAGCGTAAATAGCTTGAGCCTTACTTATTTCTATTTGCATTTATCTTCTTTAGATATTCTTTAAGATAGACTTTTTACTAAGCTGTAGATTTAAGACTTGTAGAAAACCAAACTGATGAACTGAACCCTAAAGCAGGAAATTGATTTTAGCCCTAAGAGTTGCGAATGCATATTTTGTTAGGTTGAAGAATGTGAATAGTTTTTACAGCTTGTTGTATTAAAGTACAAAAATGTTTAGCTCAAGCAGCTATTAACCTTACATAGAATGAAGTTCGCTTTATTTTACTTACATTTCAATGTAAAGGTTTTTTATATCAATTATTATAATTGATTATATTATTCAACATTATATTTAATTAGCTTTTCATATAGACAAAATTGAGTACATTCATATGTATTAGAAATCTAGGCTTTAGCTAAAAGCTACGTTCAAAAATGTATAAAAGGCACAATGAAAAGCAAAGTTTTTATGCGAAAAATTGATTTGAGACCCAAAATCAATCCATTTGAGTTAGATGATTGGAAAAGTAATTAAGAAACTTTTATTAAATTTAAAAAAAATTATTTATCATATTTAATGTTGTACATTAACTCTAAAGTGATATTCACTTTATTTCTTTAAATATTTATCCGGTTTTTTTAATTTTTCAATATTTAAAAACTTGAAATATACATGCCGAAATATATATTGATTCGCACATGTATTGCTTTGCTTCAGTATTAATTAACTTTATTTTAAAAAAAAGGTTAAGCATGCTGAAATACTTCTTGCTTGACAATCTCTCAAAATGTTAAGGATGCTAAGTATTCTCAAGCTCATTTACATATAATTTCCACTACTAAATGAAGACTTTTTTTTACCTTTGTTTCAATTCATTTGATTATTGAGTTTATTAAACTAATTAACTAATTAAAATATTTGAATTCCAACAAACTAAAAAACTCTCACAGATTCATAAATATTGCAACTTAACTTCTCATATTTATAACTCAGCCCCTGTCATACTTTGATAAGTCACAGAAAATACTCCTTGCTCAAAAGTCTCTCAAAATATTAATCTTAATTTGCAAAAATTACAACTATTCTCATATAAATCTTCCCTAAATCCCAATTCCCTAAAGCAAACCCTTGCTTCAAATCCGCCCAGCTGCAAAAAATAAAGAAGAAAATCTTCTCACAATACTCTCAAAATATTTTGTATTTTATTTGATGGTTTCGTGTTTTATTAATTGCTGCAAATTTACTGCAATTTAAGGCAGCCCTCTTTCGAATCAATCAAAATGCACACGTCAAAATCAAATCCCAAAATATATCAAAACAATAAAATAAAAATGGAATAAAAAAAAAAGAAATCTATAAGAAAACATATAAAAAACGCGCCGTCATAAATATTTTGAAAGACGCAAAACCATAAAAATGCAGTGTGAAATTTACAAAAATAAAGCAATAAAAAAACGTATCGAAATGCAGTGCGAAATTCACACAGTAAAAAAAATGTGCTGAAAACAACCCAAAATGCAATTGATATAAGTTTTTGCAGCTTGGGGTTGGGTTCTAGGTTTTGTTTGACGGCGAATCAAGTGGGCAGAGCCAATAAATGCCCATCAATGAGCAGCGTCGAACCTTCTTTGAATGCAGTTTTGAAAACAGTTTAAATTTGATTTGGGTGCAGAAGTTTGCTTCTCTCTTCTCTTTTTTTTTGGGTAAGGGTTGGGCGCAACCCTTTCAAGTGAAGCGCGACTGGACCGCTGAAGCGTTGCGTCCAAGCGCTAAATAAATCATTTCTCTTCGATTAATTCGCTTGCTGACATGTGGAGAGTGCGCGTACACACATTCACACACACATACACACACACTCACATGTGTATATGGTTACGGGCAAAGGGTTACGTGGCTACGGGGCTTAAGCGCTGCGAGAGGGTGACGGCTAAACGGCCGCTACTCATGTCAAATTTTGGCTTTTGCTCCGCTTTGTAGTGGCATGGAAAATTGTTTTTTATGCACGCCGCACCAACTCGGTCATAAGTTATAAATTAGTCGACTTTTCAAGTGCTTTAAAGTCGAAAAGGGGTTTGGGTTTCAAGGAAAAACCCTCAGTCTGTCTGTCTCTTTCTCACTCTCTATTCCCAATGACATTTCCACGTCATTGATTTCCCCTTTTTTTTATTATTTTTGATTTTTAAATTGTTGCCTCTCGCTTTGTGCGTAACAATTGGCACTTATGTCTCGAGCATTTTTAAGTGCATTGATTAATTTTTATTTTGATCGTTTTGAAATCAATATTGTTTGCAAATTTCTGTAAATACCCTTCCAAGCGCAGTTGGTCTGTGTAATTTGCCATCATTTGCAACGCCCAAAGCAGTCTTTTCCACGGAGGGTAAATACTTAAGGCTAAAAACTTATAAGAAGAACTCCTGGCGAATTTATGTAGTGGAAGTGCGTAAAAAAAAGGATTGCCGTCTGGGCAGCGTGAGAGAGTTTGAGCACTAAAAATGCAGTTTAGACAGTGGAAAGAAAATGAGAATTAAAAATTGGAGAATGGGTAGTGCTTAAAGGTAGAAGAGAGATTGTTGTGGACTTTGGAGGGAGGACTTGTTATTCCTCAGGACAGTTGAAGTTGTGTAGAAAGAGATTTCTTTGAGTCTATGAGCTCAGTCGAGCCTTACAAAGTATCAGCAGCTGAGTCTATAGAGCCATACTCATCTTTCCTGCATTTGTGTATGGTAGTATATGCAAACTAAGCTCTGATTATTAGAATTGCATAGCTCCATTCTTCTGCTACAAAAACGTATCTATATATCTATATAAATGTGTCTATCTAGACAGATATATATATCATGCAAATCTATATTAGCAAACTCAATTAAAATATAACGTTTTCTTTACCTAAATCAATTGCTTAAACTGGAAATTGAATAGTTTTACTCACATCCGTTCTCAATAACAAAATCTTAGCACAAAACTGCATCATATAGCTTCATAAAAAGACATGAGTTCACAAATGAAAACATTTTCCATTTTTCAAGATATCTTTAAATATATACAAAAAAATACTTTAATAAAAACAATTATTCTAATCCTATATTCATGATCTTTTATTCATTCTGCCAAAGACAAATTCATTCTCGTTTTCAATCAAATTTGTTCTATACAGTTGCTCACAAATGATTTAGATGATTTTCATAACCCTTTGTTGATCATGCATGGAAATTTAATAACTTAATCGAGTCACACACACGCCCAGTAAGCCAGCCACCCAAGTAAGTCAGGCACACACACACACGCACACACACACTCTCTGTCATGTACTGGCATTATTAACAATTACGTCACGAGCGTGGCTCACTTTTAACCCTAGAGATAATTTAATCAGCGCTACTTCAAGTAGGTAATGCTGTCTACAATAATACTACAATAAGAAAGGGAGCAAGAGATGAGAATGTGAATGGGCATGAGAGACTGAGGACGAGGACGAGCAGGCAGCAAGGCAGGCCAGGCAGGCCAGCAGGCAGTCAGCTCATGTGTGAGATTTACGCGTTCGCCTTTCACTCGAAACAACTGAAATCAAAGCGTAACAAATTGCGGGCACAGGCAACAGCAGCAACAGCAGCAGCAGGCGAGGGGCAAACAACTTTCACTGCACGGATTAACAGGCACGTGACTTTTTTCCAATGCGAAACGCTCAGCACCGAAAGGAACCTTTGTTTGTCCGCTTCGACTATTGAAAGCCGATTATATAGACGAGTATTTACACTTCATAATGAACATTATGATGATGTTGACGAAGGACAATGGTCGACTGGTCAGCTGGTCAGCTGGTCAGGCTACTTAATTATGTCACTTTGAGCGAATTTATTAATTTTTTTTTTCGTGCCTGGGGCCTTGCAAATCGATTTGTCGTTATCTATAGCCATATCTATTAATATGCATTGGGCCGCCTTATTGACATGTGAAGGGTGTAACCAATTTGCATGCTACTGACACGCGTCCGACTCGGCGCTGATCAAAGCGACATCCGGACGGAGCGGGGGATGTGGTGCAAAAGTTCTGCCGGCTATGCAAATCGAAGTCAGCTTGTCAATAAATGTGCTTGGACAGAGGTCAATGAGTGCTACTTAATCAATGTCAACAGCGAAAAGCCTGGGAAGATCTGACTAAATGCCATGATGCATGGCTGTCAGAAAGGCAGAAGCAAAATGAATAAATATATGAAAAAATAAAGGGATAAGCGAATAGTTTTCAAATATATTATAAGCAAACATAGTGGCTTATACAAACATGACAAGATTGTGCTTAAAAGAGAGATAGATAGCAGAAGATTAATCAAAAATATGGTCATAAATAGTTGGAGCAGAACTGAAGAGTTCACAGTTCTCTTCAGCAGAAGTAGCTGAAATTTGTATAGCTGTAAGCAGGACATACTCAGTGACTCTTCTAATGTTTAATAAGCGGAAGATTAATCAATAATAATATTCATAAAGGTGGCATACAAGTATAAAAGCCTGAGAAAGCAGACAATTGTTACTAAAGAAAAAGTAATAATTGTCAGAGCAGAAATACGAAGTAAGACCAACTTCCTCAGACGTGTCAGCGGTGCTGAGTGATACGTAGACAACACTTAGCGAAGACATAACAAAGAAACAATCAACAACATATCACTATGAGAACTGTATTCTCACCATAAGATACTTGCTAGAATACTCCGCCACAGAAGACGCAAAAGACTCAAGAGGATATCGGATCAGTTCACTTTATTTTCAGCTCAATATTGATATAATCTCTCACCTCGACAAAACGAATAAACAAGTCTAGTTTTACAATACATCTTATTATTCGATAATCTAGTAGAAGTGGCAGCAAAGCAACAGCTAACTAGAAGAGCATTTACAAATGCAAATTCTAAATAAAGTTTAATTTTATAAAAAAAAAACAAGTAAGAATGTTGCAGTCGTTGCAATCAATAGAGAAGGTCAATAGTAATTTAGTCGTTAAATTATGAGTTCCTAGCTTTAAAACTGTAGAAAATACCTGATTTGCCACGCCCCTAGTATCAGGCGTATCAGGAAAATCTATATAATTGGAGGATATTGACGAGTATATGTTCAAAATTTCAAGTCTCTAGCTTCAAAAGCGGCGTTCATACGGACTGGCGGACAGACGGACGGACAGCCAGATGGACATTACACAAAGCCAATATATTCATTTCACTTTCGTGAATGAGTATAAATAAAAGGGTCATATTGACTTATCAGCAAAAAAATCTGCACTTCTTAAGCAGATTCTCAAATGATAAGTTGTATATTTAGAATTTATATTGTATTAAATTCAGATTAAAATTTTATAAAAAAATAGAATCAGATTCTCAAAGAATAAGTTTCATATAAAACTAAATTAATAAAAATTCTAAGTAATACTCAGTTCAGCTTACAAGTTCTAAAAACGTAAATGAATGCTAAAATAAATCACAAAAATAATAATATGACAAAGGATAATAAAAATCTCAATGAAAAATCGTTTCTCAATTATAAGTGTTTTTTTTCTGATAAGTGCTCAAGTAAAGGAAATCAGAGCAGTAGTAAACAACAGCTTGCCAGACGCACACTGCGTCAACGCTGTTGGTGTCTAATGATTAGCCAACTACCAAAGTAGGCGGCATTGATATAATGGCAAAGCCAGCAGCAGCTAACTGCCACAGTGAACTGAACCGGGAGAGTGAGAGCTCGCTCAGCTGTACGCAGATCAACTCCAACTCGACTCTACTCAAACGCAACTCAACTCTTTGTCAAGCATTTTCAATTTCGTTAATGACCCAAAAGTGCCGTAAAGCAATTTATACACGGTCAGAAGGAGGTGGGACCCAGAGCTGCTGAGCCCAGCTCACTGACACAAGACAAATAATAGCGCAGCAGGACATTGACAACAACACCCGATGAAACGAGAGCTGCCAGAGGAAAACTCAGGCAAATGGGCAAAGAGAGGCAGAGACAACAGACGGCGAGTCTATGGCAACTGGTCAGTAATTGACTGCCGTTGCAGTTGATGGTCGATGTTGCTGGGCTGTTGCTGTTGCTGTTGCCGTTGCCTGCTTTGGTCGCTTTGGTCGCCTTGGTCGCTGGCCAAACGCCGATAATGAAGCGCAATTGTTGAACGTGGCAACAAATTTTTGGGAAGCAACATACAAAGTGCAACTGCAGCGAGAGGGGCTGCAATTAATCATATTCCGGGGCCACTCTACGAATGACTTCTTTTATGGCCACTCATAAACCATTGACCGTATACCCTAGGTTATTTTCAACTAATTTAAGGTGTTGCCCCCAATGCCAGACGTAAATAAATCATTAATTTTCTTTGGCCAAATACTTGGGGATTTTTTACAAATGCATTTTGTGGCAAACGCATATGTAAGTTCGTTTTTTTTTTTTTCTATTTCTATTTCATTTTTTCTGGATTTCGGTTTGGGTTTGGGGACCGCCTGCGGTTTTGTGGGTGTTGACACACGTTTAAGCGCTGGGAAAATAGAGTCTGGAAACTGGGCAATGAATCACAAGATTAATGAAACGATAAGGCTTGAGCACTAAATGTCAATCTAGCAATCTGAAGAACCCTTCACTCACTCTATCTCTCTGGCTCAAAGCACCACAAACAATTAACTCAGCTCCACCTATTGAGGACCCCAACTGCCCAGCTCCATTTGCCTGCTAAGTTTTCTTCGCCTTTGATATTTGATTTGCCTTTTCCGACTTGCGTATGTGCAGTATCTAGCATATAGAACTTCGTTTGTGGTCATATTGCGTTTCACTTTTGCTCCACTTTCAGTTTTTGCGTCAATTTGCGTTGGGGGCGTTGTTTGCTAAAGCCCAGAAACTGGGTCACTGCTGTGGCTCGGGGGCGTACAAGTGCCTGGGTTACTGTACTTTCCGCACAACAAAAGCAAAAACACAAGAAAAAATTCCAGAAAATAAAAATCAATAGACCCTCGCTTGTAATTAGCTTTTGCCTCAAAGTGCATGCGAAGTTCCGCTTCAACTTAGTCGAAGCAACTCAAGTGACTCATTTGGCCATACGAGAAACCCATTATTATAATACCCATTGTATTTCCTTTATACTTGGGATTTACTTAGACTAATGTGAATGAACAATACTCTTTAAAAGGTGGATTGGAGAGTGTAATATTGCTTCTCTATAAATGTAAGGATTATGCTTAATCTTAATATTGGGACGGGCTTCTGTGAGAAGTTGTCAGCTAAGCTCTGACTTATACAGTCAAAGCCTTGCCTTAGACCTTAGCTTATTCTAAAAATATATTTAGTAGACAACATATTTAATTTATAAATATAAATATAAATATAAATATAAATATAAATATAAATACAATATAAATATAAATATAAATATAAATATAGATTTCTTAACAAAATTTACTACATAAAATATTAAAAAAACAGACTCTTACTCAACTCCCCTTAATTGTTTGATTTATTTAAAAAATTAACTTTAAAACATGTGTTTCTCAATTAACTACAAATATTTGATCATTAATTGACTCTCAAATTCCAAGCATAATGGGCTGGTTGTCTGACTGGCTGCCTGGCTAACTGCAATCCTTGTACACGGGCAGGACACGCGACTAAAAGTGCTAACATTTGCATACCCTACAATTTCCGAGTCGCTTATCGTTGCCAAAAATCAGGCCACACGCGAAAAACAAAACAAAAAAAGTGAACACTTAACCCTATGAATATGGAATGGGCCTGCCTGCCTGGCTGGCTGGCTCACTGGCTGGGTCAGCCGCCGAAGGACCCTAATTTCCAGGTCGCTTGTTGTCATGTCACGACAATTAAATATGTTCAGTGCGCTTTTGCGCGATTTAAATTAAGATAATGCGGCAAATTAGCGACCCGAAATGTTTGCATAATTATCATACAAACATTTTCGACTGTCCGAGTTATCAGCGAGCGTCGATCATTTGTCACAGATGTTGCATTTTGGGTCACAATTATGCTCTAGGGGCGAAACCCTGATGACTTGAGCATTTCCCCAGTTAACTGCGTTTTTCTTTTACAATTTTTTGTTGTGTGAAAGTCTTTCTGTGTGAGTGTAAACGGCGGTGGCTTTTAAGCAGCGTAACCTTTTAATTTAACCCTTGCCGCAACTTGTGGCATGACACCACAGAAATATGCCATGCCAAAAACTGTTTTCCCTTCAAGGTGACATATTGGTTTTGCGATAAGCATCGGTAAATGCATGTGGGCGAGAAAGGGTTGAGCCGGCTAGCGAAAGGGTTAACAGCGCGCCCCGGACAAACAGACAGTAGACAATGCCAGCTGGCAAACAAAGGTGAGATTTGTTTTATTTAATAAAGGAAGCAGGAGGTCTTGAATGTCTTGGCAGTTCAAATAAGGTTTGCTCAGTCAGTCTGGGCAGATCAAAGATCTTGGTTAAGGTTTGTAATGCTTCGCAGTGAAGCTCTTCTGCTGCTGTCTGCCTTTCGGCTATAAATATTAAATTTATATTAAATATTTAGTTCAGTGAACGTTTTCGACTCACATAGTAAACTTTCTAACATAAGATTAACATACTTAAATCAAAGTAAACCTAGGTAAATAAACTAACTGAAAAGATTTGCTCTCTTCTTAACCTCTTCCATACCTAGCTTGATCTAAAGAGCCACGGGATGGACGCTAGCATGAAAACAGAATACCTAAGCCCTCCCATGTTTTCCAATATGCAAGGCGATATGGAAGATAATAATAATGCTACTGAATACACAGTACAGCTTCCAGCATCAGCTATACAAACGGATATAGGAGTGGAGGGGTAGGTGGACAATAATAAGAATAAACTTCTTATAGACATTCTACTATACATCTACTTCCTTAGTGGTGAAGGTTCACAGTTCGCTGCCAATGTATGTAAGTTAAGAATTTTGAATAGCTTCAGCCTTCCGTTTACTAATTCCAAACTACTCTAGATCCAATGCCAGATCCGAGTAAGAATCAGAATTGTGTAGATGCATATGGATACTATGGCTATGCTCCATCCCAAGCTTTTAGTGAAAATTGTGGTTCTCACAATTTGTTTGGCTGTGATTCGAATGAAAACAATTGTCTAGCAAATAGCAGCGAGGCAGCTAATCAAAATTATGCAGTCGATGGGAGCATGTGGGCCCAGCCAGGTCAAACCGACTATCAATACTCAAATATAGGCAATGCAGGAAATTACATGAACATGGATCGCAATGCAGCTGGATTGGATGCGTTTAATCCACAAGAGAGCCAAGATGGTGCTTCATACATGGACAATCGTGCGTATGAGAGCTGGTATCAGAATATGAATGCCAATTCAGATCAATGGCATATAACTCCACAACAATTAAATGAAGATTATTATCAAAATACGAGTTCGCCGCAAGACCACACTAATTACATCTCCAATTATCAGCATTCATACGGCAAGGGCAATAATTTTAATCACTTCCCAAATGGAAAGCTAACAGACATATTCTTGCCTGGCGGCAGAAACGATGCGTATCCTCAATACAATGAGAATTTGTTGTGTCCGTGCGACTATTATGAAGGTGACGCGCAATTTCCTGAAGAAGAAAGTTATCCATACGGAAGTATGGACTCGCAACCTGTGTCGGACTATACAAAGTGCCAAATGAAGTAGTTTCAGATAAACTGATTATTGTCGAGTTTCAGGCTCTATGTTAAAATTGAAAATTGATAATTATCTATGCTATATTTCAGACAGTTCAAAACGTGTGTAAATTGCAAAATGAATCCAACAAATAAATTGAAGAATCCTTTAAATTATTTTGTTTTAGTTATGCACATAATAAATATGAGAAATTTAGCAACCAGATAAAAAATATTTCTGAATTCCAACAAAATATAATTAGTATATACTTATTGACACATATGCGAAATCTGTTAAAAAAAAATATCGTGATCTTTGAGATTAAAAAATATAAATATCTATTTTGTCCCTCATTTATACACTTGTATCAAGGTTTTTCCTATCTTTGAGGCACGTGAAAAAATCGCTTTTTGTTATTTTGTTCAGTTTCAGTTACCAACCTAAGTCCAGGAAAAAAATCAATAATCGAATATGTATAACCCGCAGAAATTATGAATCATTACTTCTTGAAGAAACCTCGCTTACAAATTTATATCACAATAACTTATTTTTAGTTTTGTTTAAAAGTCTTCAAAAACAATAATTTTTTAATTATAATAATAAAATATTTTCCGAAGTACAAAACTTGTAAACAGTTTTCTTGTTCAGCAATAAATTTATGAGACAGACAAAATCCCCTTTTTCCATAAAATTTTCATAAATTTATATAAAAATCTTTAAACAAAACTCCAGACATATTCTTTATAATATAAACTATAAAATATATATCTAGAGTTTTTTACAAAGATCTTCAAAAATAATATTTGTTTACTAAAATAAAAATATATATATAATAACAAAAACTTCCAAAACAATTTCCTTTTTCATCAATAAACTATCTAAGACAGACAAAAATCACATTATCCGTGAAATTTCTATAACCCATCCCAAATTCCAAATACTTATAAATAAATTATGAAAACAGTTTAATTTTATGATAATATTTGTTTTTTGTATAAAATTGTATTTATTTTCAAATGTCTTATAAAAATGTTGTAATTCGCTTACATTATTTCTTGCAAGCATTGGATTAATTTATTTTGTTTTGTTTCTTTTTGTTTTGCTGCATACACAAAATGCCCGAAAGAAAAACAAAAATATTTTTGTAATTTTGCTAAAGTCAATAATAATCGTAAAATATGCTTAAAATTTTTATATTTTTAGTTTTTTGTAATTGTATCAAAATTGCTTAAAATATGAAATTTGTATTTTAATTTTTCTGTTTTGGTTCATTTTGAGTTTTCATTTTTATTTTATTTTTTTCTTCTTATTTTTGGTTCGGCGGTTTTACTGTAGTTTTCTGTTTTTTATTTTATTGACACACATTAAATGTTTATGTTTTGTATATATAAAAATTGTCTGCTTAGAAACTATTTTGTACAATGTAGTTGTTGTCTTTGTTGTATTTCATTTGTTACATTTGTTGGTTCGGTAAGAATATCATAATTTATAGGTTTGGTTTCTTGTAGGGGAATACATTTATATTTTTAGTCTAGTAGAAATGCTAAAATTTGACATTTAGTTATATTTATACTTAGTATGTAGTATGTGTGTATGATAGTGTGCTTAGTGTTTTTGACGACTGTTTAGTTGTAGACACAGATTCTAATTAGTTGAATGATATATATATATATATAATATAAATATATTTTGATAGGTTTTCCTTTTCCTTTGCCGTTTCTTTCAAATGAAAATATTAAAATGAATATGTTTTGCAGCTGCTACGCCTATTTGAACCAACTATTACAACCCGAAACCTTTTTGACATTTTGAAACTTAGGCATACAAAATGCTCAACCTTTCATACCCACTCGCTGTTACTCGACCCAAAAAAGTACCAATAATATTATATCACTTTCAGCAAATTGATGACAAATTTCAAATTTTGAATTTTGAATTTTGAATTTTCTTAAAAATCGTTTAAATACTAAAAAATATAAAATACATTTTTCATTTTGGTTAGCACTTTCAACTTTACAAAAAAATAAAACTCCTCTCAAGTTCATCCATCCATTCGTCCATCCTCAGAAAAATCACAATGCGCTTTGATTGAGCTGCCACCAAAATAATAACTGTACAATAATAGTCAGTTGTGTTTAGTCTTTGCGTCTCTTAGCCAATTCTACTCATGCTTCGCATCTGTCATATCTCCATCAGTTGCTCCTTCATCTGCATCTGCATCTGCATCCGCATCACTTGCGCCGCTACTAATCTCGAACGAGATTTGTATGACTGTCGGCCGACGCTGTGCTGGGTTGTAGCTGTAGAGCCGCAAGGCGTAGCAAAAGATCTGAGCCAACAGCTCCCAGCAGCCAAACTCCGACATGGACATGGCGCCCTGTTCGCGGCCCAACGGAACTGAAATGTTGGCGCGAAACTGTGAGCTGCCGGTGCGTTGTTGTCGCTGTTGTTGTCGTTGCTGTTGCTGTTGCTGCTGTTGTCGGGTCTCGTTCTGCCTGGCATTCGTTGGGCTGGAGCCGACGCTGCCTGCTGCTTGTTGCGCACTTGCTTGTTGCCTGCTTCTGGCCAACAGTTGCGCCTGATCGGGTATAAAGTAAGCGATTGCCATTGTCTTAATTGCTTTTTGAATAGTTTTTTTGTATTTTAATAATTTTAATAAATGTCACTTATTGCACTTATTCACTTTTCTTTGTCACTTGTGTGAGTTTTTTTTTAATTTCACCAAAACTTTGCTTTGTTTGGCGCCAAAACGGAAACTTTTCGTTTTCCGCTTTTGGTTTTTACGTGAAATAATTTTGCCGTTTACAAAGAGCTGCTCTAGCGTCTGTTGCTGCCTTTTCAAAGGTTCTGCGTGGACTGACTGTAAATATCCTTGCCGCAGTCACTTTTATCAAATAGCTGCGCTGCCAACGACGACGTCGTTCGTGCTTCCTAGGAAGCAACACGGCGCTCGCTCAACGAAATGTCACCCCCCTTGGCAAACACGCACACACTCACTACCCGTGGTGGAGGATGGAGTGTGTGTGCTTTGTTTATGCCAACAACCAACCAATTGAACCACCAACCACAGCCACTCACACCACAAACCGTTGACGGTAAGCAGCGGGCGCTGTTCCCCTTTGGCACCCCAAAAAAAAAAGTCACAGTCACGGCTGGGCTTTGGCTTTGTTACCTTTCCGCGAGAGAGTTAACTGCATAGAGACAGAAAGAGAGAGAGAGCGAGAGAGAGAGAGAGCACAAGTGAGCGAGCGAGGGCGCACAATGAGAGAGCTCACACAAAAACCAGAGCGCGTTACGTTACGACGTAAAGTAACGTAAGCAAACTGACTGAGAGGGTAGCTAATGCAATTTTCGAACTAGGGGTTTTCCTTCAGTTGGTGTGCTCTATGGGTTTGTTAGGGTAACAACTTCTTAAATGAGGGGAATCTTTTCGAAATTCGAATTCATGTCGAGCTCTTTGCTTGCCTGGCAATCAACAATTGTTTGTGGCTAGCAATTTCCCCTAAATGTTCGAAATTGGGAAAGAATGGTTGTAGTTATTATTATAATAATAATATAATTATATATAATTATAAATATAATGATTTTTATTATATATAGAATTCGTAATTATATATGTATATTCTCTGAAATTCTTTAACAGTCTTTCTATTATGCTTAACAATTGATTCATTCCATTCATTCTCATTTCATCTTGAAGGTTGCAAAGGACGCCTTCAACCTTTCTGAGATTGACACCCATTGTGACACCTTATATATACTGAATGGTTAGGATGGGTTTAATGTTTCATTATGTAACATAATAAAGCAGAATAAAATATAAAATATATATATTAATAATAAGCAAGATTATCTTGAGTCTTTATAACTGTCCATCTAACTATCCATGCAAACAAATAATGAAATATATCTAAGCACATTCTTTTATAAATCTGAATAAATATGTAATAAATTTGACACATGATTTGGTTGGAAAATTCAGCAATAAAAACTAGCGATGTTTGCACTTCAGCCTTATAAAGAAAATTTCTTATACACAGTCTCTATCTCTGATATAGTCAAAATTTTGAATATAAATCAAGTTAATTTTCTTTAGACAACACAAACTACAGAGCATCTCCCTACCAGTCACTCTTACTTATATCAATTCCTGCTACTTTTCTATTTAAGATGCTGTTCGCAAACCTTCAACTTGGCCCGTTTCGCACACCAACTCAAACCAACGGGAACAGCGACTTTAGCCTTGAAACAAACAGTTCCGGCTCCAGCAAACATGCTCCAACTGACCTTGAGGTCCCCCTTTAGATTACACAGTGAAAGAGCGAGAGCTAGCTCATCCATTATGATAAACCACTTCCTGCTAGTTTTTGCAGTCCACACATTTAAGTAAATGGCATTTCGACTTGTTACAATTTTAATCAAATAGACGAAAACATTGACGAAGACTTGATACACTATGTAAAGAATGGAAATTGTTCAATAATATTTGAAAAGATTCTATTAAATCTTCAAATATATTTAAATTATATTGAGCTTTAATACTTTAAAAAAGTTTCCTTTATATAACTCTTTGCATCTTTGCAAGAACAAAATAATGTTTATATAGCAAGTTAAAGTTTAATCTTTAAAATATACTTTTAAAAACTTTAACAATGCTTATAAATCAATATACAGTCCTTAACACAAATATTTAAATTAAACTGATTCAGCATTGTAAATAGTTTTATAATAAAATTTGTCTAAAATACTTTTAGCCCAATAAACCAAGTTAAATATTTTAAATATTCAACTGAATTCTATAATTCATACATGAACTACATCTCCTACTCTTGCTATTCTCCTTGATCAACTGGATATATACAAACTGCACAACTAAATCATAGTTGCCACACCAAAAGTTAGTATATATTTAAAATGCCAAACGAGCTTTTTGCCGCGTTTTGCTTGTTGCTAGGGGCGCTCCATGTTTCAATGTCGGTGCCAAGGCCAAGTAGCTGCCATTTGCCACACAAATGGCACATGGTAAATTCGCCTCCTCCAAAGCTGTGTTGAATTGGGTTTCAAGGACACGCCGGCCGGCTATAAACGTCGCTGCCCTCCCATCCTGTGCGTGTGACCTTGACAATGAAAATCGTTTAGGGAGCGCTCCCTATTGGGTGGGTGAGTGGTTTTGCGTGGGCGGCTGGCTCTAAGCATTTGACACAGTTGACAGCACGTGCTTTTTATGTGAGTATTATGAGAAGCTTTCAAGGTCACAGGATATCGATTACAGACAATTGTGCGTGTCAAATGTCAAAAAAAAAAAAAACGGAAGAAAAGTTTTTGCTTGCAGTTGTGGGAATTGCTTTAAGGATTTAAGGCAAATGTCAATTTACACAGTGTTTGCAGTTGGGCAGATAGCTTGAAGGGGTTGAGCGAGGTGTGCTTTAGGAGATTTTTTATATATAAGCAGAGATTTAACTGGGAGTTAAGGAATGATTTAAATGAGAAGATGATTTAAAGGTTTTAATAAAAATGTCTATTGGGTAATTTAATCATATATATTATTCAGATTAATCACAGATATCATTACAAACCCCAAATGTTGGGCATATGATAAGAGTTACGTTATCTTAGACTTAATACACATGTTCCATATGCTTTAAGCACACATTCTTATATATACATATAACCCCCACAGCTCCAGCTCTACTCTCAAGTCTCATCTCATCGACAACTGCGTCCAAAAACTTGGCTCAGCTTGGCTCTGGCATTGCTTATCAGCAATAAGCAGTTGCCGCAGCTGCACAACTGCACTTGAAGCTCATTAAAAATTTGCAGCAGCCAAGTTGGCAGGTTGCATTAAAAGCGCCGCACGGCATATCAAAAGCTGATGCACACACACACACATTCGACGGCAATGAAATGCAAAAGTGCACTTTACACATTTGTGCGTAATGATTTTCCATTAACGTAAATTTGAATTAACAGCGGAGTGAAGAGAGTATAAACGTAATTACAAGAATGCCAATGTTTAAAACAACACGCGCCACACACCAAACCACCCAAAACGCCCACCCACCCACACAACACTCCTATCGAACCAGCGCTCGGCTCAGGCATTTGATAAATGCCAATGGCATTGCCTGCCCGCAGTTGCCATACTCCAATCCTTCCTCTTTGCCAATCAGGGGGCGTGGCTCGCGCCTGATTGTCACACAAAATGTTGCGGCTGCTGACATGAACTCCATGCCAACTGCTGCTAGAGGGATTCTTTAGCCCAAGCCCACTCTCCCTACCTTCCCCTCACCATCTCTTTTTATATGCTGACTGCTGTTAATGGTAATTATTTATTTTGGACAGCCGTTGTATAGACTTTTCATCATTGCCATAAACATAAAATTTTATGTTAATGATCCTGTCTTCTGCTGTTGCTGTTGCTGCTTTTGTTATTGCTCTGTCTGTTTCATATTGCATTTGTTGCTTTTAATGTGCTTTGCCAAGTGCGAGGGCGGCAGAATGAGAGTTTTTACTTGATAAGGTGAGAAGCGAAAACTTTGCACTTCATGTTCATTGACACTTTTAAAATTTTGAAGAGTTTTAAAGAAAGTTGAAATACATTTGAGCAAAGACTAAGGGCTGAAGATAACATAGGACTATGCTAAGACAGAAATTAACAAATATAATTTTGCACATAAGCCCAGACTCTAGTGAAGCAGATATAGTTAGTTTATGGTCGCCTCACTCTACTCCTGATAACTTTATAAAAGCTTCTATAAGAATAAGTTCTCAACCAGCTCTAACAACTCATAATGTTTTGCAAAATCTATACACACAATCATATATCAATTCATATTCATCTATCTATTTGGTTGCCTAGCGATTCGAATTTGAGACAGATGTCTGTATGCGTATTCATCTAGCTTTTAATTTATTGTGGCACAATATTGTAGCATGCTTTATAATTTCAGTTATTAAGAAATTGCGTTCAGTTGCAACTTCAGCTCAGTGGCAAGTCGAACGCATGGCAATATCCCTTACTCCACACATATGCTACGCAGCACTTGAGCCCCTCGGCTCGAGACCGACCTAAAGAGACCCAATTGTGCCGCTGTGTGTAACTACTTAAGCCTCATCATCCGCGTTTTAATGCCCATCAGCTTGCAGTCAGCAGCAACAACAACAACAACAAGTTCATTGTGTGCCCAGCTCTTGCTCTATAAGGACCACAACTTTCCACAACAGATACACACGCACACACACACACACACACACTTTCACTGTGCTGTGCAATTATTTCATGCATTGTTCAAGGATTGTTCGACTGCTTTTTGCAAAAATTTTCTTTGTATAACGTGGAAGGCAAAGTGTTGTCAGGGGATTTACGCGCTCACAATGAAGAGGCCAGCGCAACAGGAGAATGGGAATGGGAATGAGAATGAGAAACTGAACCTGGCCGAGAGCCAAACGGATATGGCAACAATGCGCGCCAGCCTGTCCGAATGGAAAACAATTGACCAGGAGGTTGGGTTGAGGATTACGCATCAGTTTACAAGATGCGCTCGGCACTTAATGATTTCCACTTATGCACATTGCAGACATCATGAACATGGCCATGCCCATGTCCATGCCCTTGCCCATTCCGATTCCGATTGCGACTCAACTCAACTCGACTCGACTCGACTCTCATATTCGATGATGGTTAGCCATTTGCCAAAGTGCATCCAGGCCGGCCCATCAAGTGTCTCTCATTCCATCGATATTGTTGGCACTCGAACCTTGCTATCCTTTTGCTAATCTATATGTAAATTTTGCACAGCACAGAACAAGATACTTAGGGGCCAGATAACAAGTGTAAACTAACAGACGAACGCAAGCCTGTCAACAGATCGCATCGTTAATACCCTGTAACAGGTCACAGGCCACAAGCAGGGCGTGATAATTTTTGTTTAGAATTCAGATTAGAGTCTAGGATTTGGGCTGACCAATGTGCACATGTTAAGAGATGGCAAATGAACTCGTATGACATATCCTAAGCTACCCTTATCCTTATTATCCTTACACTTAGCAACAGTCGCAACCGTCGCAGCCTTCGCTTGCAGATGACGTCATGCAAAGTGTTTGACAAATGGCTTAAAAGGGCTAAGACAAAAAAGAAAGCTGACAACATACTAAAAACTTGACAAAGTGTTGGCAAGTGTCATGCCCAGGACGAAGAAGACCAGACCACACCACGCTTTGCATATGTGTGTGTGTCTACTGTTGTCTAAGTGTGCGTAAAAGATAAATAATCATGTGATATCATCAGCATGACGAGGCGTTGGAGCGACTCCAAGCGCGCCAAAAAATTAATTTCATACATTTTAAAATTTCAATTTATTTTGCTGCGCACGAATGCGCGACGTCTTCAAGCAGACAACGCGAACCCACACCCACAACCTCTCCCTGGCATGCCAAAACAAGCCCAGCTACCCAAACAAACCCAAACCCAAACCCAAACCAAGCACAGCTGTCCCATATGAGAGAGTGTGTCCTGACTTGGCTTTTGTTTTTCTTTGGCCTGGCCGTGTGTCGTTTTTCTTCTTGTGCTCGTCCTTTTTTCACACTTGTCACTTGCATTTTTGACATTTCTGTTAGTTAAAGGGCAACCGAAACGGGAGGGGTTTATTTGGATATGGGATCTGGGCTGGTTGCGCTGTCAGCCGTTAATTAATTATGTGTATGCAGTCGGAATGACAGTCTGGCTAAGTGCACTGAGCTTCTTCTGCTCTAAAGGACCAACCACTGACTCTCACTTATAATATATAGATAAACGTACGTTTGGAATGCATCCAGAGTGTAATTAACAAAGAGCAATATGAGATTGAGACAACTTACTCAGAGATTCCTGATGTGCGTATAAATATATATCCAGATGCAATTTGTGTAGTACTTTTAATCCTAATTGGAGCTGCGTGAAGGGAAAATGTTATTAATAAATGAATACTTGATCAAACTTAATTATTTATATATATTTATTCCTATTAACAGTTTCAGTTTGCTTCATTTATGCGGAGTTTCGTGAAAGATGTCATCATTCAGCAGTCGAGTTAGGCGCTGTAGTTCCAACTCTTGCTTAAACTTCTAGATGCCATAGATCCATTTCATGTGGAATTCATCTAGAATAATTAACACAGATCAATATGAGATTGAGACAACTTACTCAGAGATTCCTGATGTGCATATAAATATAAATACAGATGCAATTTGTTTGAATCCTTTTAACGATGCACTGATAGCCAGCTCCTCGCTAATTAGAGCTGCGTAAAGTGAAATCTTGATTAGTAAAAGTCGAGTTTATCAAATTGAATTAATTAAATATTTTTATCCTTGTCATTTTGTCAAACAACGAACTCGTTTTTATTTGTGATAAGCTTGACGAAAGACTCCACCATTAAGTAGTCTGGCTAAGTGCATTAAGCTGCTTCATTTAGATAAATCCATGTGTAACACACCTAGAATAATTAACAGTGGTTAATAAGATATTCGGAAAACTTATTTGGATTATCCTGATATTCCTCAACATATAAATCGATGATGCACTTTGTGTTGTCCTTTTAACAATGAACTGGTAGCCAGTCCCTGTTCAATCAGAGCTGCGTAAAGGGAAATGTTTATTAGTAAAAGTAAATTTTATCCAACTTAATTATTTATTTATATAGTTATTCCTATCAGCAGATACAGTTTTCTTTATATATTGCTGAGCTCAGTGGAAGATCATTCAACTGATAAGGGTCAACACTTCTTACTCTTGCTTAAACTGATAGATAAGTCCATAGATGATGCAATTTGTTTTGTCCTTTTAACGATGCACTGGTAGCCAGTCCCTCTCCAATCGGAGCTGCATAAAAGAACATTTTTATTAGTAATAGTAAAGTTTATCAAATTGAATTATTTAAATATTTTTATCCATGTCAAATGACTTCATTATATGTCAGATTGATGAGAGATTTCGTCATTTAGCAGTCTGGCTAACCGCATAAAGCTTCTGCTAAAAAAAAAACACCACGGACTTTTGCTTAAAAATTTGGATACCTCCATTTGTAACACACCTAGAATAATTAACATATTTAATAAGATATTCGGACAACTTACTCTGATTATCCTGATATTCCTCAGCATATAAATAGATGGATGATGCAATTTGTGTTGTCCTTTTAACGATGCACTGGTAGCCAGTCCCTCTCCAATCGGAGCTGCGTAAAGGGAAATTTGTATTAGTCAAAGAAAACTTGAACAAATTAAACTATATATATTTATTTTAATTTGCAGAACAACTCCACTTTTCATCTCATCTCAGCCAACACAATCCCATCTATAATAATATGAAGGAGTTGAGCAAGTCCATGGTACCATAGTAAATCCCCTAAGAGTTCTGTGCTATGCCAGCCACTAAAACAAGTATTCGGGGTAGCATAAGTTTTTTATAGCTTTTTGATTAGTTTGGAGCGCTTTAAGCGCCCGCTGGGAGTCCGCGTGAAGTCAATTTAAATTAAAAGAAACACGCGCTGTTGCATATTGAAATGTTTTCCAATGTTTTCTTTTTGGGCAGGTAGCGAGGGTGGTGCCTGGACAAAAGTTAAATTGCAGGTATTTAAGCATTTTATATAAAATTCATCATCATCAGGCGTCCGCCAGAGTTAATGAAGAAGTGCCACACGCTGCCGCAGTCCTAAAGAACCCCTTGGCCCTTGGCCCCTGGCCCCGTGGCCAGAGCCCGGCACTTTCCTCTGCATTATTTAGCACGTCAAAAAGTTCATAACTGGCGCTGCGCTCGTGAATTGTAATTTTTCTTTTGCCAACGCGCACACTTTCATTACTTCATCACTCCAGGACAAGAGCGGACGAAGTGGGTGAGCGGGTGGGTGGTGCGGAGGGCAACTTTTGCATCGGTAGTGCGCGCCATTTATTATGCTATGAAATTTGAGTCTGAGTTTTGTTTATGTATAAAAGACGACGATGGTGAAGAAGTCGTGGCGAGAGTTTTTCATTTACTCCTTTTTATGATTTTCAAGTTAATGTTCATTTATGGTGGTTACACGTCGACTTTTGGAGTTTGTTTAATTAGACGGTGTGGATTTTATTTCAAAGGAGTTGAGCCAGCGAATAAAAGACACAGCCGAAGAAATTTGCGACTGGGAGTAAACAAAAGTTGTTTATGTTTAATCGTGGTAGGTAAATTTGTTTGAGATTAAGCAGGCAGTGGAAGATAATGAATATATATAGCTAAAGAAATTTTTATATGGCTAGAAATATTACATTTCTGTTTCTGTGTACTCCATTAAATTCTAATGCATCTCAATTACAGAAGAAGTATAAGAACAACCTTTCCAAGAAACTCTTTAGTCTGGCAGCCAAAATGCTAAACTTATAAAATTTTACAACACGCAGCGTTTCCCGTCAAGTCTTAAAGGTTTTACAGCTAAGCTGCTGGGAATTGGCATTCACAGAGTATATGAAGCTATATCTGCTTGTTTGCCCTGCAGCAACAGCAACAGCAACAGCAGCAGCAGCAACAGCACCTGACTAAAACCGAAACTGAAACTGCCACTGAAATTGAGTCTTGGCTTGGCCTTT
Source organism: Drosophila leonis (assembly GCA_035045365.1). Taxonomy (NCBI): domain Eukaryota; kingdom Metazoa; phylum Arthropoda; class Insecta; order Diptera; family Drosophilidae; genus Drosophila; species Drosophila leonis. The sequence goes on along the minus strand of JAWNPC010000262.1, from coordinate 9,284,606 downwards.
GCACTGGCTGCTCATGTGGCTTATGCCATTTAATATGCATTTTGTGTTATATTTAATATGCAGCCAGAAAAGCCAACTGCATGTGGCAACAAGCAGCCAAGTCAAATTGCAGCTGTTTGCCAGTCGACTTAATGTGCCGCTGTTGCATTCGGGAATACCCAAAGACGATGAGACTGTTGATGGTGTCTGGCAATGAGCAGGCGCCGTCGTCGTCATCGTCGTCGTCGTCTTTGGCTTGTGCCAATCATTTGGCCTCGGTATTTCACTTTGGGGCATTGTTACGTGGGAAATTCGTTATGATAGCAGGGACTGGCAAGTAATACCTGGTCTCATTAGGGCGCCCAGTTTGGCACGTCAAATTGCTTGAAAATTGCTCGGAAATTGGCATCGGCATTGGCCATCGGTACAGTTAAGCTCAGGAGCCAAAATCATCGTCGTCGTTGTCGTCTTTAATGAAGCACAATACTTAGAAGTGAAGGCAATCGAAATGGGCCACAGAAGCGCGAATGCACAAAAGGGCCTTGTGTCGTAATAACCCTTCTTTAAGAAGCAAACGCCCTTAATCAGCACAGCGGGCAGCTGTGTAACTACCCCAAGCATAAATCTATTGTCCTAGGTCATTCAACCTCAGCTAACACAAACCTCAACCTTAAAAACGCATGCGAAATGCCATTTGCGCTTTTATTTTATATGGTATATTCGCGAAGCTGCTGCTGCAGCACAAGGAAACCAAATACATTACACTAGAAATGCGTAAGATTTGCAAATGATTAACTAAAATATATCCTAGAAAAAGATAGTTGAAAATTCCTTGAAATTTAGGAAATATTTAGTTTAAGGGTTTATCCGGGAAGTTTCTTATGGTTAGATTATAATTATATTTGATTATTTATATTTTATTTGTTTATTTATATTTGATTATTTTATTTTATTTATTTAAGTATTTAATCATATTATTATTTATTTTATATATGTATATTTTATATATTTATTATTTTATTATTATCTTATATTTATTGTCTTTTATTATAATATTTTATTTTATTAATTTATTTAAATTTTATTATTCTATTTTATTTATTTATTTATATTTTACTTGTTCATTTATATTGTATTATTTTATTTTATTTATGTATTAATATTTTATTTATTTATTTATATTTTACTTGTTTATTTATATTGTATTATTTTATTTTATTTATGTATTAATATTTTATTAATTTATTTTATTTATTTATGTTTTATTATTTTATTTTATTTGTATATTAATATTTTTTTTATTTATTTATATTTCTTTATTTTATTCATTTATATTTCTTTATTTTATTTATTTATTTACATTTTATTATTTTGTTTTTATTTTATTTTATTTATTTATTTATATTTTACTTATGTATTTATATTGTATTTTATTTTATTTATGTATTAATATTTTATTAATATATTTTATTTATTTATTTATATTTTATTATTTTACTTTATTTATGTATTAATATTTTTTTTAGTTATATATATTTTTTTATATTATTTATTTATTATTTTGTTTATATTTTATTTTATTTATTTATTTGTGTTATTTTTTTTTATTTTTTATTTGTATTTTATTGTATTTTATTTCTAAATTTATATTTTATTATTTTATTTTATTTATTTATTAAAATTTTATTATTCTATTTTATTTATTTATTTATATTTTATTATTTATTTTATTTTATTTATTTATATATATTTCAATATAGAATCTATACAAAGTGTATACATTTGTCTATCAAAAAGCCTCTATATATATATATATAATAATATAGAAAATTTAGTACGTAAATCTAATCTACATAGCCCTCTCTCAATAGAAGCTTAAATACAGCTGTGGTCAGAAAAATAGTATTATGTAAAATTAGTAAATATTTGTTTATCACAAAATTTCAGACGCACTACTATTTTTGTGATCACAGCCTTATATCTAGCCAAATGTATCTATAGCTATATAGTATACGCAGCTTATTCCGTATATATTCATTGTATACACATTCATTTGTAAACCGTTTCCACTACACACATATAAACATACATCTGTAAACATACACACATATTACATATCAAACTACCTCACTTCACCCACAACATGTCCACAGGGTAGCAGTAAATGCATGCACATGAAGAGAACTAAGTTCTGCCATAGATGCAAGTATAAAATATTTTTTTATGTCACGTTTTTAATGACATTTGTTGCATTCGTACTTGGCATTGTGTTACCAAAAGGGGGCGACGCCACATAAAGTGGGGGCAGAAATTAGAGCTGCAACTGCATGGCATTGTGCCAATAGAAGAAAGAAAATAGGCATGAAAAGAGAGATGCTATACTATATATATATATAGGACACTGATTTGATCAAGATGTCAGCATAGTTATATTTGTTGAGAAGTGCAAAAATCCAAATGGCAGACTTTGCTGCAGGCGAAAGCCACGTTAAGCAACAGGCTGTCAGTTTGACAGGAGCTACTCCAGCCAGCTGAATGTGAAATGCCACTGACAGCTGTCATTTGCACAGGCGAAAAGCAAACGAAACAGAAAAGAAACCAAAAAAAAAACAAAAAACAAAGAAGGTTTGACAGCAGAAGGTGCAGTGGCCAATGTGTTGGCTGAGTAACTTGTTAATAGGCTTTCAGACGACTACCGACTTGGCCAAAAGGGTTGCCTTTAAGCCTTAAAGCAAAGAGACTGATGATTCATGAATAATTTGCAAACCAAATTGCAGTAACTACACACGAGAGTGTGCAAATTATCGTTGTCATCGCTGTGATTATCACAGTTATTACGCAAACTGTACAGCGCCACGGCACACGATAATGTTGGCCATGGTTGACAAATTGTCAATGGCTTTTGGACTCAATGCTAATTAGCAGCGATTGAAAAATCAAAATTGCCTGCAGAGGGTCCTGGCGATACAACTAATGTGTCTGTCTTGGTCGACGCCTACGAAATGGCTTTACGCCTCAGCGATTTTCTTATGGACTGTGTCCTGTGGCCACTTGAGTTGTGCTTTCTGCTCTATTGGCTGCCCATTCGTGGCACGCACCATTGCATTTCAGTTGCGACCGCAAGCTTGGCCCTCACTTCAAACTCCTGGACGACAACTTCTCCGATTCTGAGATTGTAATTTGACAATGGCAAATGCAAGCCAATACAACTCGTCGTCGCAACGTAATTAGGTTTGAAAATTTTGCCAATTGTTGAAATTTTGTCGGCAAGTGCAATTATATGCATCAATTGTCAGTTGTTTACTGCTCGTTAACTTATTTGATTACGGGCTAATTTGCCTGGGCAGGCTATCTATATGGCAACAGGCGGCAATACAAGTGGTTTGAGCACTTTTCTTCATTCAAATCGAATTACATGATAAATTGTAAAATATAATGTTATGAATTCTCGGCCTCGGCTTATTTATGCATCAAGAACCAAATTCAATTTTAAAGTGTGTCCCATGAATTGTGACTAAATTTAAATAAAGTAATTTAACTTATCTCATTTCTGCTCGTAAGCCACCAAAGAGTTGGCACACAAAAGACGTCTTATCGACGAAGCACAGCACAGCAGAGCAGAGTTTGATGAAGTGCATGGCATATTGACAAAAATTGCCAAAGCTTACCAAAACTATGCAAATAAGCACATGGACACGGGCCACATATGCCAACTCAGAGTGTGCTCAAATCTACATAGCAAAGTATATATATTTATATATATATAAATTTTGGCTCGTTTGCCGCCTGTGCTGCCGCTGCCACACACATCTTCTGTTGCCCCTTCATTTATCTTGGCTTATTAAATTGAAAATATTGCTTAAAATATTTTGCATGCATGGCCAGGCGATGGCTGTGATGGCGGCTACGTCAGCATCATTGTTGGTCCGCTCCGTTGCTGCTGTCCTTTTAAATGCAAATTAGCTTTTTGACTTTTTGATGCGCCCATGCAAGCGACTGCCAACTCTCCCAGACTCTATTTAGATTTATGCGGCTTGATAAATTGTGGCTACACTTAATGTGCGCATACGGTGTGACATGTCCTTTTCATGTCACTCCCGCCGCATAGCCAAAAAGTTAGAACCTGTCTACGACTCTATGGCTGTGCTGGCGTCTCGGCGTCTCCATTTCTATTTCAGTTGACATGTCGAGTGGTTTTGTTGGTTGGTTTCACCAGTTCCTGCTGTTGTGTTGTAGTTGCTGCCTTTTTTGCAGCGTTTACTTCTGGCCTGTTGATTGCGGCTGCTGGTTTCAGCTTTTCGGTTGTGCCAAAATCATTTTGGGTAAATTCTTGCTTTGCGGTTCAGCTTTGTAATTAGTTTTGCTAGGCGAATCACTGAGTGGGCGATATAGTTGCTATACACACAGTTTGTTCCATTGATAATCTAGAAGAATAAAGATTGCATGAAAAAGATGTAAAGCTTGTTTTTAGTAATATGCATACTTACTGTTTGCTTGCTCAATCCTGTACTCATGGCCGTTCTTTGCGATTCTCATAAGCTAAACTTATGGTATTTTTGTTATATTTTGAGTCATGTCAGATTCAAATCTCTTATTAGTTATCGCACAAGAGTTTTCAGGTCAACAAGATAACTTCAATCTACTCCACATACCCTGCACTCAGATTATAAAAATCAATTACAATGACTGAACGAATCATTTGAATTATAACACTTTCCCATGAAATGCTTTCGAAGCGCCGCCACTCTATCAAAAATCTCCCAGTTGAAAAGCGAAAGGCATGGACATTTAACATGCATTTTAAAAATACCAAATTCCCTCCACCAGCAGCCACTGAGATTTTTCAACATTTTTTAGATTGATGATGTCGCCGTGTGAGTCGCTGCATTTTGGGCTAGTTGTGGCAGGCATAGCCAAAGGCGCAACGCGCACCCACACCCACAACAACATGCCACCTCCCCCATTGAGTAATGCGTCAGTTGAGTTGTCAAAAAAATAAAAAGAAAAAAACAGAACGGCACCCGCCAGCGCAGCGAGTAGAAAAACGTGTACAACCAGTGAGAGAGCAAGAGATGCACGCGTCCCGGCCGCTGGTTTCCGCACAAGTTGCTGTCGATCAGAGGCGGCTACCAAATTGTGCATTTCAACATGTTTCGTCACGCCTTGAAATTATTTGCTGCTTACATCTCGATTTGATTTGAAATTTTTTAAGTAGCGCCTAAGTTCCGGAGTTAAGTGAATTGTTTTGTGTTTGTTTTGATGGCGGCGTTTGGGATTTCATTTTTTAATCAAAATAAGCTAGGGGTGGCATTTTAAATAGATTTTAAATGCCTGTCAAAACGTGTAAACGTCAAAGAGCATAACCAAAAGTAGTTTTAGCAAATTTTGCAATTGCCTGGGAAAATACTTAAGCGTTACGCTCTAATAATAAAATATCACAAATCTACAACTGTTAAAAATCCAAGAAATATATAAAATATCACAAATTTACAACTGTTAAAAATCCAAGAATTTCTTGATCAGTCCAACATAACAACTATTATAACTAATGTGCACTTTTCGACTTTGTAGCTAGTTGTCAAATTGATTTAAAAATTCATAAATCAACTAAAAGTGAGGAGGCAACACCGACGCAAGTCAAGTCCAAAATTAAATTAGAACCAGCAGGAATAACAAGAGCAGCAAACAGGGGCCACAACCACAACCGAAAAATGTACAAAATGTTAAACATAGCATAAAATTGTATCGGACAGTTCTAAAGAGGGGGAGCCACAAGAGTCGAGAGTCGAGCGTTGAGCATTGAGCATGTATGTTTGTTTTCATAATAATTTTTTGAAATAGTCGTCGGCATCTCAGCTAGCTTAGCCAGGCCCAGGCTGGCATGTGGTGCGTGTGTATTTTGATGCAATTATAAATTGTTGGATAACAAATTACATGGCTGCGCGCAGGACAGACGGACAGACGGACGGATAGACAGTTCGACATACAGATGGACGAACGTACATTAGTTTAACGCCCCAGCTCCTCCTCCTTTCTAATGCACACGCACATATGTTGGGCTGCTGGGTTTGGGATATTTGGGCTGACATTGATACAGGTACTCGCTGACAAGACATTGCGTTATTGAGGCCTGCTGATTCAGGTGGCACAACTGTACCCCGGGGGATGTAACAAGGGATCTATTTGCTATATATGAAAATATGTCCCATTTTGCTGGAACAACATGCGGGCGGGCGGCAGCATCGCGAGGGTGGCCAATTGCATTTGTAGCGACAATTGTCGTTATTTAGCATTAATACTAATAATCAAATAAATAAACGTTGCATTTTAATTGCGACAGTTCCTTTTGTTGCATGTTTGCGGCACATCAATTCGGCCAAATGCATGGCCCTGGCCATGGCCATTGTTGTTTTGGCCAGCGGGTTTATTGAACTAGCGCTTAAAGTCTTAAAGCTCCCTCAGCTTCACTCTATACGCAAATGCCAGCCAGTCAGTCAGCTTCTATTGTCAGCGCCTTGTGCAGCTCCAATTCCATTTTGTTTTTGGCCCTTTGTTGTTTTAGCCAAATGCGAAAAGGGTTCATAACCGCACTTAGCTTCATTGGCTTCTGGCTTTATCGTGCGGCCCAGACGTAGCATTTTAGTAGCTGTTTAGCTGATGTTCGCTCCCTAACTCTCGACATTGCCCACTTCGAAATTCAATTCAATTCGGCTGCAAAATTGCACGCAGGTTGCGCAAACATTAAAATTAATGAACAACAATAAAAGTGCTCGAGCTCCGAGCTGCTCTTGACGTGTTTTGTTGCCGACTTTTGACAACTGTCAAATCCACTTTACATCTCTGATAACTCAGCATCGCTGTCAACGAAATTATTGCAGTTAGTATAGGTAATACTCTAGCATAATTAAATAATATACATACCCAACAGATTATGATATATGTTTAACTGCCTTTCAAGCCATTAATATAAACTATTTTTGTGCATAATTAAAGTGATTATAAAATGCACATAAATGCTTGAAATTCAGGCTAAAAATGTTAATGATATTAGAGACAACAATTAATGGGGCTCTAGAGAGGAATGCTCGACTAGCAGATACCCACCCGGAATGCTTCGCAGAGCTGCTGTTTTAATTATTCTGGATTTTATTTTCGTTCAGGTTTGCTTTGTGATAAATAGAGCGACTTGACTTCGGTTCTAAATGTAATATTTAGACGAATTTTATTTAAAATATTAATTTCTTTAAATTTTAAGCAATTGAAGTAGAAGTATCTAAAGTCAGAAGTATTAATATGTATTTTAATAACAGCAACATACAACATATGTTGGACTCTACAGCTTTATTGGTCTTCAAGTTATGAAGTTATTATAAAAAATGCAGACTGAAGATAAAACATAAGACTAACAACTTGCATTTAAATTTTGTTGATATCTCTTTGATATTTTATAAACTGATGCCTAAATTTAGCTGTGAACCAGTGTAAATATGAATATTTATATATGAATATTTATTTTTCGAGGCAAAATCAACGACTGAAGCTGTCTTTGATGCCTGACCTTACGGAATCACAAAATAACTATTATTTATTTTCTTGTAAATTACGAATTCTACTGGAAAAAACTTCATTTTGCATAAGCATAGCCGATCCGCTGAGAAAAGCTTATGATTCGCATTGCTTGTCAGCAGATATCCAAGAAAGATCTGGTGTTAAAGCCAGTTTTTAAAAGGTTTAAAGATTTTTTTTGGACTAATGACGCGCAATTTATATAATATATAAATATTTCAAATTTCCAGTCTTTAGCTTTTTTAGTTTACGAAAGTTTTAGTTAAGTTCAGATTGACAGATATAGATATAGATCGACTCAGAATATATAGTTTAATATATATTTACTAAATACTCTAAGAGGCAACGATTCCCTGTTACTAAAGTTTATATTTATAAATAATATTAATATTAATATTATCATTAATATTAATATTTTATATTTTATATTTTATATTTTATTTTTATATTTTATATTTTATATTTTATATTTTATATTATATATTATATATTTTATATTTTATATTTTATTTTTATATTTTATATTTTATATTTTATATTATATATTATATATTATATATTATATATTATATATTATATATTATATATTATATATTTTATATTTTATATTTTATATTTTATATTTTATATTTTATAGTTTATATTTTATATTTTATATTTTATATTTTATATTTTATATTTTATATTTTATATTTATATTTTATATTTTATATTTTATATTTTATATTTTATATTTTATATTTTATATTTTATATTTTATATTTTATATTTTATATTTTATATTTATATTTATATTTATATTTATATTTTTATTTATAAATTTATATTTATATTTATAAATGGAAATTTATATTATTTACACTATACTCCCATTTTCAATAGGTTTCTAGGGTATTAAACAGGGAACTCATTAGTTTTGAGCGCTCGTAAATGAATTTCAATTTCTATATGTCGAGCGAGCCCCCAAAAGCCCATTAAAATTGAGCCATGATGCCAATTTGGCATGGCAATAGAGCGAAGAAATGCATGCATATGCAAATTAATTATAAATTTATGATTTCATTTTGGCAAAGCGATGCCAATGACGACTTAGGCGCTGTCTGCATGGATCATAAACTGAGAGGGAGGAGGAGGTAGAGTTGGAGCAATGTGGCTCATGTGTAAAGCCGTAAAATGGCATTGGATATTGAAGGCAACCTTTTATGGCTCTATCAGTGACGCCGGCGAGGACGTCTTGTCTGTCTGTCTGTCTGTGGCTGTCACGCACATAATTCTCGAACATTAATTGCGCAATTGTTCACAGATAGAAATGTGCAGCAGGCAGGGACAGCGGCAGGGGCCACAGGGCTAACTTGAACTTTTTAGTGGCCCAACAAATGACGTACGATTTGTTCTGCACGAATAAGCCAAATCATTTGTAGACACAACAGCAGCACTTTGTTTTATGACTTGACAGCAACTACTGCTACGCATTTTTTACCACCTACCCGAACGGAAACTACTCGTCTCGTATGGGCAGAACCCAACCACCCACTCCCTGCCTCCAGCGCCCATCTGTCTGCTGTCTTCTGTCCTGCAATCATTGCGTACCCACCTGATGCCTGCATGCGGGCTAATTTATGGCCTGCTCGCAATATGTGTGCATGTTTGTTTGTTTGTGTGTGTGGCGGCTGGCGGCGGGCGGCGTGTCCTGTTGTCAACATACGTATAATTTTTCATTTACTGCTAAGTGTTTTTCCCTGCTATTTCATAATTCTCGTAATGACATATTTCTCTTGACGCTCGAGTAGTTCTGTTTGTTTTCTTAATGTCAAACGTTTGGTTGTGTAAAAATGCATAAAGACTCACGTGCATTGGCATGGATGGGCGCAGCAAATGATTGCGTAATATACGATTCGTTTTCATGTACACATTCACTTTCTTAAAGCACATTTCACAAACGCAACTTGGCATTTTACACTTTAATTTCACAATACGCAATAAGACGGAATGACGCGCGTCAACGTTTCGTAGCGAATGTCAAAAAGAGTCACCTCATTTGCAGCGATCAAGTGTATCTATAGTTATACAAACTTAATATTAATATGAAAGCACAGAATATTATTGAAATTTATGATTTATTTTAGCATACACATTTTCTTCTTTTATGAATGATACATATATGTAAGTTAGAATATGGCATTTTGCACTTTAATTTCACAATACGCAATAAGACTGAATGACACGTGGCAACGTTCAGTAGCGAATGTCAAATAGTCAGCAGATTTGCAGCGATCAAATGTATCGATAGTTACACATACTAAGCATTAAACGAAAGCACAGAAAATTATAGATTATAGATATAAGTTAGAATATGGCACTTAACACTTTAATTTCACAATATGCAATTAAATTAACTGATGTGTGTCGCCGCATTGTAGCGAATGTCAGATAGTTTTGCTAATGTCTTATTGGCAGCGATGTATCGATACTTATATTTACTAGTTAACTCGCAAGCATTTAAATTTAAGATTTATTTTTATACAGACATTTACTTTTATAAAAGAGACTTAATAACATGTAATTTGTTATTTAAAACATTAATTTCACAATTGGCAAACTTAACGAAAGTTCGTTGTGACTGTCATACTGCCCACGATCGTGTACACGCGATACTTTTAGTTACAAGTATGTATCGCACAGCTCTAATATCGATAGACAGATTTAATTAAAGCTTAAAAAGTTCAAATGCAATTTTCGCGCCAGAGGCCATTAAAATTTGTTTTTAGCTACAGGAACAGGAGCAGGACCAGGACCAGTGCATATGTAATATGGCATGTAAATTATAAAGCGAGTATAAAACACGCTTTACGCTTCGTTTGATTTATTGTGTCGCTGGGACATGTGTGTGTATTTTGGCAGCCTACACTTGTTATCGCCTGCACGGCATCTCGTTTAATGTGTTTATTTTAATTTTCAATGTTTGCCCGCCGGCGTTTTATTGCTCTCAATTTTTGCGCATGTTTTACGAGCGCATTAACATTAAGACAAACCAGCCGATGCGAAGCCCAACAAAATATTGTATAAACTCAATTAGATAAAAGACGACGACGACGCAGTTGTAAAATTCACTTGGCTACACACGCAAAGCCCGCGACGCACCCACCAAGAGAATCCAATTCTCTACTATATTCTCCTCTCCTTTTTTTTTGTTGGCGTGTTAATTTGTTTTTAATTCCCAAACTGGGCGGACTCAAGCCGCAGGCCTAAAGAGAGAGAAAGTTGAGCATTTCTTTGGCTATAAATTAACGTTTAGTTACGCTACATAAAAACCTGTCCGAAACAAGGGAAATGAGTGTGGGTGTGTGTCTGTGTGTGAGTGTGTGTGTGTGTGTGTGGGTAAGTGTTACTAACAGACTTTAAACTCAAGCAGTAACATACATAACCTTACTTTTTGTATAGTTATCTTTTAAATATATTTAACCCATCTAACTTTAATACTTACTAATTTCACTTTTTAGCGATTTATACCATAATTTTCTAACCATATATCACATACATATGTATATTGTGTATATGTATATTGTGAGCAGCTCATCAAATTTCTTCATGCGTCTGCTCTCCTCGCTTTATTTCAAAAGTTTCTTCTTAAGCGCACTATCGTCTACTCTCAATATCATCGACTATCGATGTTTCATAGACAACTAACGTCGACATCGATGTTTCTTACATTACATGGCTCTCCACCTCTAATTGCAATTGGCCTGCTATACAATCTAACCTCACTTTTCTACCACATATCAATTTAATTATTTATTCGATTATCGATGTTTCATAGGCAACTAACGTCGACTATCGATGTTTCTTAAATAACATAGCTCTCCACCGCTAATTGCAATTTTCCTGCTGCGCAATCTAAGCTCACTTTTCAACCGCATATCAATTTAACTATTTAGTTAATGAAAGCTAGTTTTTTGTCGATTTGACTGCTAAAGATCTTCTAATACCCGTGTGATAAGAAAGCATAACATGGCCATAGCTGCGCACAAGCTGGCTCAGATCATTAGGCCCCATTGCACTCTGTCAGTGGCATCATTAGTTTTATTTAATTATGGCTGCGATATTGATTGCTTTGTTAAAACAGATTATGATGAACCCCTTCGCACAATGGGAAGTTCAATTTAATGAAATACGACTCGGCTTGCCACAGCCACACAGCTCTCGTAATTTATTTGATAATGAATAATGATGTTGATTTGACACTCTCTCGCCACGGCCCAACATCAAATGGATCTCGTCACGCTTCTAAGCAGCCCAATTGCAAGACTTCTCTGGCTCTCTTCGGATCTTCAGTTGGTGCACGGCTGCGTAGGCAGCTCATCGCGCTACTTGGGTAGAGAGCTCCATGTGAAGTTTCTTTTGATTTCTAATTTAATTAGATTCCAACTGATTTGATTCTCTTCTAGCTATTGAATTTGTACTTGATCTTTTAATGGAGCATGCAATCTAGAACGTTTGATTCAACCCAAAAAAAAGAAATAAAGAAGAAAACTGACCGCTAATGATGCCTCTAATTGGTTCCTATAAGCTGTGTGGTCCTAACAACCGTGACAAAGGTCCAAGTCCTGTGAAAACAATCGCATTCATAATGAAAGTAAAAAGAAGTCTATATACCCTGGAAAAGACAATGACAATTTGTGGTTAGGGTATATTGTTATAGACTCCATAAGATACACATATGTATGTTATTTTGATCTAGTAAGAGCTGAATGCCTCTGTTCATTCATACAGATGCAGCAATCTAGTAAACTACAAAAGCTAGAGACTTGAAATTTAAAATATATATTCATATACACCCTAACCCATACTATATTAATATTTTTCTTCAATAACTCATTCCATTTCTTTAATATCGATAAATATCGATTTGTAGAATTGGTTTTTTAGGCATAACTTGAGTGCCATGAAAGGTACAGATACCAAATTTAGAGTGTACATTTTAATAAAATATGCACAGTTAATAAAAATTTATAAAATTAGTTTACTTTTTTCCTTCTTGTTAAAATAAAATTTTAAAAACATAAATCAAGTTGTAGAGAATTAAGCTTTAGTTCATGCATTCATTCCAATCTTCTTACTACGCTCTAAAAATTTTCTAAAAGATATTACAGCTAGAACCGAAGATATTCAATGACCACAGCAGCGCTCTGAATGAACTGAGTCTATTCATATTCCCCTGTTCATCCATTTGAATGCTGCGATCTCGTAAACTACAAAAGCTAGTGACTTGCAATTTTAAATATAAATACTTGTGTGCCCTACGCCATCTAATACTAATATATTTATTAAAAAACTTAACAAATTTTCATATTATCGATAAATGTCGATTTGTAGACTTGGTTTTTTAGGCATACCTTAAGTACTATAAAAGCTAGAGATACCAAATTTAGTATTTAGCTTTCGATAATGAATATACAACCAAACTTGTTTGCTAAATTTGGCTACTTCTATTCCTTCTTCCAAAAATTGAATTTAAGCTCATTTTTCAAACAGTATAGAACTGCGTTTTGGTATACACACATATAAGGAGGTCACTATTATGCTCTGAAAATTTCATAAAGATATTACATCTAGAACCGCAGTTATTCAATAACCATAGCAGGGTTGTTGTAGGTAGAACTAGCTTAAAGCGACTCATAGTTGACGCTTGTGCTTATAATTGCACGTATATAATACAATACTTTCTGGGTATGCACCCATATGCATACTAACAGCTCTGCGTAGGCTTCAGGGTATCTGCCAGTCGAGCACTCTCCACCACTTCACTCTCACTTGCTATAATTAGAGAATTTATAATCAAAAAACTTAGCTGTCTGTCTCTCGTCCATCCACACATTCATATACATATCTCTTATTTCATGCAGCCCTCTTAACTGCTTTGGCATAATTTATAAACTTGTCTGTTTCGTGTCGACATTCATCAGCTCTTCAGATGCTTCTTCTGCTTCCTCTTCTTGTGCAACTTCATTAAAATTAGCTCATAAAATTTGCAGCAAAATCTTGTTTAGTTTTCATTTATGGCTCAATGCATGCAACCTACACGCATCCGCAGCCGCATCCGCATCCGCATCCGCATTGGCAGTCGCATCCTTGACAGACGCATTTCGAGCATAATTTGCTGTGACAGCATTTGCCTGGGTTCTGGTAGCTGGTAGCTGGTAGCTGGGCGCGTTCCTCTTAATTCCACTTTACCAAATGACATTTAATATGCAAAGTTTTTGGCAGCCCCCCGAAATGCGCGCTTTATCTTTTGGGTTGACTTTTGTTGATTTTAGCACCAACAGCGACAGCCGCACACACACACATAAGATCTATAGATCTAGGATGCACTTGTCTGGCCCTTGAGAAACTAGTCAAAGTGTTTGACTGACTAACAGATACTCTGTAGTGAGCTCAATTTTGTATGGAGTTATTGGGTGAGCTGACCATAAAGTGGGCATAGCTATCATTTTTTTTAACTTTAGTTGAATTTTATACCAAATTTCAGTTTAAATTTGATTTTTATCGATAATAAGAATATTTGATCATTTCGTAATACGAACAGGCGGATAGCTAACGAATAAGACGAATAGTCGTATAGATAGACAGAGGGGCGAGGTAACCAAAATTTAATGTACCGGATGTAGACCGAAAAGTACCCGGAAATTGTGAATAAAACGCAAATTTTGTAATCTTCATCAATATTTATTGGATCTCCTTTAAAATATGTATTCATTAATCTATCTATTCGCTACAAGAAATCACCTAAATTTAATGCCTGCCTGCTCTAACTAAGCTTCAATGCTTAAAAAAAGTGAAGACAAAATATTGATTTTTATCGATAATAAGAAAAATGATTGAGCTATGTAAGAAACAATTGATAAGTTTGAAGTTTTAGTTATTAGATTTCAAGTACTCATCGTTACTGTAATTCCACCTCGAAGGACCACAACTATAAAGAATGTAACACTAGTTACACTAGTTTTTGTAGTTATTGAAATTCCTGCTTTCATATGAACAGACAGACGAAAGGACGGACGGACGGACGGATAGACGGACAGACGGACAGATATACTGATACAAAACTAAATCGACTGGAACTACTGATAGACCCTTGAAAGTATATAGCTTTGACATCAATATTTATAATATTCTCAGACTATCTTGAAAGAGGAAAAATCTTCAACAGCTACTATTATGGACCAACTGTTATATAGACCAACTGTTATATAGTTGTTAGACCAACTGTTATATAGTTAGACTGAAACGCTTCCAAACGCTCGAAAAGTTGGTGATTTATGTCCCTTTCAAGATAGTCAAAGCATATTTTAAATATTGTTGACAAAGCTATGTACTTTCAAGTTTCTACCGATCAAGTCTCTACTTTCTAGGGTCTACCACGCCCACTTCTGCCACCCACTAATATTTGCACAAAAAGCTTAGCCTCAAAACTCCCATTTTACAATGTGTTCCCAGGGTATTAACACAATAATGGGCATTTCAAAGTGCATGCTCTCGAAATACCCTTTATTACAAAATAGCTGAGCATGCTTTACGGCACGCACACATACACAGCTACACACACACACACACACACACACACACACACACACACACACAGTTACACACACACACACACACACACAGAGAGAGAGAATCGTAAACTTTAATGATGCCATTTTCGAGTCGCGCAAAGTTGCCTTTTGAAATATGAATAGACCCTCAGGTTGGGCATAGAGACAAGGAGCTCGCCATCTAATGCTAAGGAGATTAGTTCAATGGCATCGTCAGCATCAGCATCAGCGTCGGCGTCGGCGTCAGCCTCCGCCTCGACGTTGTCGGCTTTTTCGGTTTCCTCACCAATAAAATTGGTTTATGCGATCTGCCACTACAACAACAACAACAACCTTTTTGCCAGCCCACTTTTCAATCGGGCTGTAATTGACATTGTTTTCGTTGCTCCGGTTGTCCTGGACAACAGCCATGCTTAAGCTCCGCACGAAACACACAAATTAAGCTCGTAAAATTTAATATTTTTGCGCAAAACTTTGCCGAGGAGGTGAGCATTAGTAATTTATTAGTGGCTTAGAGAGCGCCGTGGAGTTTACGCCCTGGACTTTATGCATGCATAATTTGTCCTTGGTTCTTGGAATACTTGAGATACTTTAGAAAAAGAAAAAAAGAAAACATAAAATTTAACAACAGTTCGAAGTTGTAGCAATACTTAGCGATAGAAATTCTATTTACATAATATAATAAATTGTAATTTCATAATATTTTTCTGCCTCTTTTTTCTCTAGTATTTATACCCTGGAAATAATATAGTAAGTGGAAGGGTGTAATGGTTTTCGGGCATATTTGATGTATCAGTTAATGGAAGATATTTTAGAATATGTATTGAGGGTAGACTAGGATAGTCGATGTGGCCTTGTTCGTTTGTTGATCTCAAAAACTTTTCCTATCAGAGCAAATTTTACCAATTTTTGTTCTTTAAGTCAATGAAATCGATAGTTATCGATATGACATAAAAATAACACTGGTGTGTAATTAAGTGAGAAGTGAAAGCTTATTTAAAATATAAATATCTATCGATTTAATTGATATTTTAATTAATGCAAAAAACTCATATTTGATTTTTCTACATTTTAACAAAATATCAATATTAAGATTAGATCTCAGGAGCCTCTCCTATGTATGCAGATATACATATATCCCTACATTGCAAAGAATTGAATAAATATATATATTTTAAGATTTAAGAAAAATCGCACTCGTAAGTAAAAAAATCGCAATCGTAAGCAAAAAAATCTTCTTTAATTCCCGATCATTGAACCAAATCAATTACTTCCTATATTTTATATTGATCTCAAAAAACATTCTTTATCTACGTTTTACCTCTATACTTAACTCAGGGCTGGATTATCATAGGGGCCAGGGCCCCAGGGCCTCCACCACGGGAGGGCCTCCACCAGAAAATGATATCCTTCGCATTCTCTCTTTCGAATCCCTTATTACAAGTTTTGCGCACAAAAAATCGCGAAAAGTTAATATTCTATAATTAATATACGCTATGTATTCTTTATTCTCAATAAAATCAAGTACGTAAGTATATGACTCTTATAATATTTAATTCTTATCACTGGGATATTGAACTCTATTTTAAGGGCCCCCACCACACCTGGCCCCATGACATTAATGTGTTTGATCCGGCCCTGACTTAACTAAATATATAGTTTTCTATATTCTGATGATTCATGGATATTTCTCCTAGCTGTTCAGATATCCTGTTTCGACCTTATACAAAATCGATAAATATATAAATATTTTCTGAGTGATATCCAAATTTTCTATTATCCATTCCACATCTACCATTCTCTATGTACTTTATGCCATTTCAATGATAAAAATCGATTCATATCGATATATCGATCATGTTTTCAGACAAAGTGAAGTTTAAGCGAGACAGCTACATTTCATTGGGAACATGAATTATTGTTTAACATCTAAAAATATTATAAGTTTTTTCCAATATAATCTATATTTTATTTATCAGCCAAGTCAATCTGGCCTTTCATTACTCTCTATAGATGTTGATACCAGAAACATGTCAAACCCACACAAATCTAGTTGACGCCATCAAAACCAATAAAAATCGAACACATATTCCAGTTTCTAATAAGGAGACATGCCAAGTTCCGTTGTGTCTACTCTTCTCTAATATCTCGACCCCCATAGCAGGGTATCTTTCAAGCTGAAGCACTCTTCTAAAATTTCACCAAAGCCTACGCAATCATTGCGTGTCTTGAAGAGTTTTTCTGCTGCGCTGATTAGACTTTCCCATGGCCAACATCTCGTTTGGGTTTCTCATCCCTTTTCGGCTGCTAAGTGCCAATCAAAATAAGAATTTTGACAAAAAGAAAAAGTTTCCCAAGGCAAATTGCGTGTGCGGTGGTCTACCAGCATAAAATTGCTGACGGATTTTCCCCAGGGTCGTGGCCTCAGGTATGACGGAGGACGGAGGTCGTGCTCGACCCAAAGACTTAAACAATCCATCAAAGCAAACGCTGCGCTTTTCATAAGAATGCATCAATAAAGCAATAAAATGTCTACAAATCAAACGATAAGGTTAACAGCGACTCTGAAGCTTGCCAAAGATATAGGTGGATATGATTCTGGGAAAGGGTTACGAAAAAGTCACGTACAACACGCACCGCTAACACCGGCAATAGACTATTAATATTAATGGATAGGTTTAACACATTGGGCGTTGCAGCTCGTTGCCAAGAGCGAATGGGCCTGTCAAGAAGAAAGTTGTCTTCCTCGCCCAAAAAGACCCCCCAATCCACAAATTGACATGTGTGTGGCTATGTGACACCCGAGCAGCAAAGGGTGCAAACCCAGCACCAGAACCAGCCTAGCATGACGAAATACTTAGAATGCATATCTGGCCTGGGTTCCGCCAATCTCGTTTGTATACGCCACGAATTTGATTGATTGGCATTTAGATGTCGATGAATGTTTCGATAATCAAATGGTTTTTTGCTAACTTAATGTGGTTTTGCTTGGTTATTAGGAGTTTTTGTTGCGGATAGGCTGGACAGCGATAACACATACATTTTTTTTCTGTTTTACGCTAATTGTCTTAAAATAATTGAATTGTTTTTATGTAACAAAATTTATTATATTCAAATCGGAGTTTTCATACTTTTGAAAATGTCAAACCTATTCAGTTGAGCGGGACTGTATATACAATTTTTAACAATTAACAAAGTCATTTATTTATTTATTTTTTTATACATATTTGAATGACATTTCAAATTAAAATTTAAAAAATTAAAATATTATTTCAAAATATTTTCTGGAATTTTAAATTAAAATTTAATATTTTTTATGTACACTCATAAGTGTTTAAGATTGTAAGATATTGATATAAGAAATTAATTGATAATACTTGCTGGATGTATATAGATGAAAATCTATACAAAATCAATAGAAGTTTTACTTAATTTTCTAATTTACAATCCAACCGATATTTTAAAATAAGATTTCGAACTTCTGCACGGATTTCCTTTCCCTTAGTCTCCATGATACACCACGCGAGCAATTTTTTTCATAGTAATTGAAAATTTCTCAGAATAACGTAGAAGAATAAAGGAGAGTGAAAAAATGTGAAAAAATATCTAACGGTTATCGCGAATTTCGTCATTGTACGCAGAGGAATTGAAGTGTACGCAGACTTTTGCGACCTCATTTTTCGGTTAAGTTTTTTGTTAACATTTTTTTTATATTTAAACTATGTTATTTTGAATAAAACCAGTATATGGGGATAAGTAGATAAATAAGTGAACTATATTATAAAAAAAGAATCAATCCAATAAGCAGAGCTGTTAAGAATTCCATTTGAATGGAAATTCAAAATGGGTTTTTGTTCTGAAAACCCATTTTGAATTTCCATTCAAATGGAATTTTTAACAGCTCTGCCAATAAGTGCCTTGTAGTAAATTCTAGAGGCAACTGAACATACAAAAAATGTTTTTTTCCTGGTGTACGCAGACTTATGCGAGCAAGTGTATATTCAAATTTTAAATAGGCAAAATCAGTTTCAATAATAATGCACAAAATTTAATAACATTTCTTACTAGAAATAAGATTAAACTTTTCCAAAAAGCTATGAGCTGCAAAATCAAATTTTCAAAATTTTTAGCTTAGTGTTAAGTATTTATTTTTGTGATATATAATATATAATTTTAATTAAAATTTTCAAATTTTAAGCCTACGGTGTTAGTTATTTATTTTTGTGACAAAATTATTTAAGTTCCAGAAGTCTAAATATACAATTTTAATTATATATATTTTATTATTAATATTTTTAATGTATAAAGTATTATTAATTTTTTTCTACAAACAGCATTATGAAATCTGTAAGTTATACCTTAAATATATTTTTAAATATATATATTTTTTTTATTTATTATTTTTATGATTTTTACTGAGTTTATTGTCTTCCTAACAAGGCCAAAATTTAATATCTTAGTAAATTTAATATTTTTGTAACAAAGAAAAGTATTTTAAAAAATATTAAAATATAGTTTACAGAGGCGAGGATTAGTTTTTTTCAACTGCCATAATCGTGTTTTTAATTATAAAAAATATTAAAATAATAAATTACTTCAACTGAATTTTTTTTTAAATTTCTCGCACAGTTTTTATAAAAAACATAAGTTGAAAGAGCAACAAAAGTTTAAATTTTGAGTCCATTACATCAGAACTTTTTAGTAAATTTAATTAACAAATTTAAACTAATTTTTAGTATGCATTATTTTTTTTTTGTAACAAATTTGTAGTAGATTGTTTTTTTAAATTGTCCAAACTTAAGAAATTAATTCGCTAACCTAAATTAAATAAATTGTTCAACAATAAAGATAAATGAACATTCGTTTTTTTCTGAGTTTTTTGTACAAAGTAAACAATATTTTTGTACCATTTTTAGGAATCTTGTATATAGTATATGATATATGATGATATAGTATAATATGATATATATATATGATATATAATATATCTCGTATATTATGCTAAAACATATGTATATATAATATTATATAATATTGTTTTGTTATATAAATCAATTTGCGCTAATTTCTGTAAGGTTAATATACTAATTGTCTGCTTGTTCAGATATATATATATATATAAACTATACATGGATATATGAACTTCAATTATTTTTTAAGCTTTAACTATTTGTCTGAGTATCTAAAGAGATCTTTAAATTCTATTTGCTAATATTTTCTTGCAGTGTAAATTAAGTATTTCATTTAAGAACTTTTGAAAAAATAATATAATTTGTCTACATTTCTTTAAATGAGTTATATATATATAAATTTCCATTATAATTGCTTTAACTATTTGTCTGAGTATCTATAGAGATCTTTAAATTCTACTTGCTAATATTTTCTTGCAGTGTAAATCAAGTATTTCATTTAAGAACTTTTGAAAAAATAATATAATTTGTCTACATAATGAGTTATATATATAAATTTCCATTATAATTGCTTTCCCTTCTAGCTACACACCTATTGGGAGTAATAATGTGACGTTTCAAACTCCATTTGGTTGTGAAGCTTTTGTTGCAGGCTTCGCAGTCGAACGAGCGTTGGCCCAAATGACTGCGCATATGTCGATAGATGTTGTAGTAGTTCTTGAAAGCGAATAGGCAGTAGGGACAGATGAAAGGACGCAGCTCGCTGTGGGTCAGAGCGTGTTTATTCAGATCCGACTGGCACTTGAAGGCTTTCGAGCACTGGCCACACAGGTGACGTAGCTCCTTGGTATGCGTTGTGATGTGCCGCTGCAGCTTGGACTGTTTGTGATAGGATTTCGGGCAATGCAGGCATTTGTAGCTGCGTTTTTCGACATGATTTAGTTGGTGTGCCTTGAGGTTTTCACTGGAAGTAAACGATGTGCGGCACTGATCGCACTTGAACATGCGCAGCCTGCTGCGCAGTTCGAAGGGACTGGGGCTATTCTCGCGATAGTTGAGCGTGGCCTTCCGTGTGGACTGGCGCAAGGGATATCGATGAGTCCTGCAACTCTTAGCAATATCCAACGTTGAGCGCTCTGCTTGATCCAAGTGTTTTGTGCCTTTATGATCACACAATGAGTTTTCCGCGATCAGTTTCTCGCAGCTGGTCATTCTTCTCTTAAGTTTCGAGTTCAATTTGGGCTCAAAACTTTTTTTATTTTCCTTCACTTGGTTATTGGCCTGCGTGTCCAGCGAAGCGACGTCCTTTGGATACTCCATTACCTTCATGCAGAGCAACTGATAGCTCTGTTGGAGTTGGCGCTTGAATCTAAATGCGGTTTGGGCATTTAAGCCGCAAGCGACGCAAATCTTCTGAGGCAGCTTATCATCACGATCTATCTTAAAGTCCACCAGCTCGTTGAGCATCTGCGCCAGACTGAATTCGTAATTAGCTAATGGCCGATCGCAGAATATATCCACCAAGTTATGTGAGCGACTCATGCAAGCGCGGCAAATATCCATTTTCGTTGAATGCTTTTGATATTTTCAGTTATTTACATAAATATTATGACATGATCGCTCACGTGCAAAATTAAGTTTGAATGCCAGGTGACAATAAGTATCGATACTGTAACTCAAATTACGATTATAAAAGCGATTACGATCGGTGTTGCCACCTCTTCAGGGCTCTGGCAAGCCAGATGATCAAGTCAAAAAAGCCAGAAATAGCTAAAAAAAAAAAAAACTTTTACGAAGCGACGCACAGTGGTCGGCCTTGTATGGAGCGAGTGGCCAAAAATACTTCTAGTGGAGATATCTTTGTGAAATTTTTTCCAAAATTCTAAAAAAATATAATGAGTCATAAAACATGTCTAAATCAGGCATAAAACCTCCCCGCCACCCCCAGAAAAGAAAGCTAAAAAGAAAAAAATTCACCATAAAAAAATAATATTTATTTACACACAAAAACCAAAAAATATAAATAATTTTGCCAAAACAATAATAAATTCAAAGATTATAATTACTCATCTAATAACAACTCCAATGCACTGTTTAATAATTTTGTCTTTTTTGTGCAAGGTAACTTTCTTTGACCAGTTATGAAAGGGTCTGAGCTTAGAAGCAATCTATAAAACAAATCAGTATTTGTTGCAACACGTGACATTTTTCTGGTGTGTTGCTCTCTAAATTTTTTAATGTCTTTATTTTTTGATTCTGCGGCTTCTTCAGACAATTCTCCTATGGACACAAGCGCAAAACTTATTATTTCAGGAGCATGTATTAGAACTTTGTGAACAGATGGTGGCATATAGTACCATGGGTACAATTTAATTAATTCTTTTGCCGTGTCAAGTGCATACTTTCCAAATTTATCTATGTTAATTTTATAGCCAGATGATATGCATTGCAGTACTATTGAACACCTAATTAACACATTTTCATCCAATCCTGTAATTTCAGCAGACAATTTAGAGTTGCTAAAAAATGTTCTTGCTGTATTTCCGTCGTTAGAGGTTCCACTTCCTCCACATCTTGGGTTGTCGACGATCAATCCCATTTTTGCACGGAAGTCTGCTTGTACTTGAGCTTTCCTATTCATGAGAGCAGTTTTCTCTTCTGGGGCACAAGCTCGCCAGATTTTAAGTTCCAATCTGTAGGACACATGTAAAAAATACTCAAAAAACCGTATATATGAGTGCAATGGTGATAAGCCAAACTCATAACGTGCTTCGTGAACCTTTCTTTGTAAGCATTTCTCCAAATCGTTCATCTCTGTCGGCTTTGCGTTACATATGTAACACTTACAAGAAGGGGTTTGGCTTAAAGCACTGCAAATTTTCCCGTCAACCATTGTTAATTGCAAATTATGCTTAACTTGAATCATAATGTTACCAACTATACATGTAGTAGACTTAAGAGCTGCAATTTTTTGCTTGAAATATTGTTCTTCGCTAAGGGCCAATTGCATTGTTTCTTTTTTGAATTGAAACCTTATTGGTCTACAGTATCGTGTAGATGACGGTCTAGGATTCTTCCAAATTAATTTGCGCTTCTTGGGATCATTATCTTCAGTTATCAATTGCAGTGGTACATACGAAGTTACAAATAAATGCGCATCAAAAATATTACTTGTCGCTGATTTTTGCTTGTACTCGGAATGCCCAGAGCTGCCGTCAAAGCCCCATTTTCCAATTAAAATTAAGTTGTCATCGCCAATGGAGTCAAGAACATCTGCTTGAAGTTGAACAATTCGTGATGCCGTATGATCTACCAAGCTCTGCAGCTCAACTTCAGCTTGCGATTCACTCACACTGATTTCCTCAGGATAGCTTAATGCTTTGGCTGCCAGAAGTTTGTCGTAGCTTGGTAATAAATTATACGACGTTTTACCATTTATAAAAGTACGTATAGTCAAATATTGATGTTTGCTCATATTTGTCTCCACGAGAATTGATAAAACTTCATCGGCACTAAATTCGGAAAACGTTGGATGAGATGAGTTGCAGGAACGTAGGGCAGAAGCAATAGATTCATCGGTTTTAGATATCTCAGCAATTCTTCGTCGTTTTGACCTTTTAGAAGACTCGATGAAATCTTTTTTCGGCCTTCCACGATCAGTTGTCTTGGGCATTGGTTCAGACCTCCTGTGGGCACAGCGCAGCAAAATCTTTTCCTCTTCCTTCAGCCAAACACTTTGATGATGAGCCACTGAAGATTTCGTGCGATGGTACTTTTTCCAAAAAATTGCGATTCTTTTACATATATACGAAATACATTTTGACAGATCGTCTAGCTCGGTAATGTAGCCGTTTTTCATAATTTCGCTGTATACAATTTCTATCAATGTCTTTGCTTTTTCTGCATCGAATCCTTTTTCTGTGCACCAAAGTTCAAAGATATATAGGCGTGCAAAAACACACTTATAAAAATTGTCTGCCGAAATCAAATAAAAATAAATTTGTAATAAACGAATGAAGAATTTTGCAAAGTCATGGACAACCACAATCAAAGAATACAAAATAAAAACAACAGCACAACACGCCAAACAGATGTCTTGCAAGGCAAACTGGCCTTGAAAAATGTAAGGCGTAGCGACGAAGCGCCGTCAGTTTATTTACGTTTACAAGCACCTCGGCAAATTTCGGCAACTAAAGTTAACACGTTCATTACCTTAAAACTCAGACAATTACAATGACATATAATTTAACTGTGGAATTTTGTGGGATCACAACTAAAAGTCCACCTAAACATAAAAAAGACGTTCTCAAAACACATAAAAAAGATGAAATCAAATAATTAATTTTACAAGAACCATTTTATTAGTTAATAAAATTATTTATATACGGACTTAAAGTAAATACCTTCAACTTCAAAATTCATGCTAAAAAAAATTAATCTGCAACACTTAGGCTGACGTCTGACCACTTTGAATTACAATTATGATTTGTAAAAAGCTTCTTGACCGGTGCAGCTGTGCAAAAATGAACACGTGTTCGTCGTTTCAATGCTATTTTTAGAAAGTACCGTTGCAAATCCAGAAAAATCCGCTTTGCCATCAAGAAGTTTGGACATTTTAAAGACAATTTATGTGCGTTTTGTCAAAATCGTTGATGATTGACTTTTTGATTTTTGGCCTATGGGCGCAACCACTGTGCGACGTTAATGCATTTCTTGTGTTGTTCTCTTTCTCAAATCCCATCTCTTGGTATGATATTTTCTTATAAAACATCCAATTTTAAAAATTTTTCACATTTCCTTCACGCTAAAAAAAGTCATTTAAAAATTCAAAAAAGCCACAATTTCTGCCAGCCGATATATCACAATTTTTCCCGTGTACTGTGTTTGTAAGGCGCCAGAGCTGACAGGAAAATAGCTAAAATGGCAGCCCTGTTAACGATATGTATCAAGTGTACAAGTCGAAGAGTATCGATAGTATTGCCAGCCAGTCTCATCAAATTTTAAAAACTATTTGCAGAATGGTAACATTTTCAATCAGAAAATATGAAATTATTATAAAATTTGATAGTTTCATATGCAACTTCCATTGCAAATGAACTAAGCTGTTTGCTGAATACTGAGAGTTCGACAGTCAAGTTCCAATACGCAATAAGCATAAATATCGAAACAGCTGATTGCAAATCATATGGCAATTAATCGCTGGAGTTAAAAATTTCCAATTAGTTGCTATCGATACTATTGCATATAAGTGACATCGCTATTAAAATTGCTGCAATTCTACTGAGAGAGCTGAGAAAATTAAAGTCAATACAAAATTAAAACACTTGTGACGCAATAGCCGAATTGTTGTAGCGCGCCCTCATAGCCAGTCGTAACTCCTAGGGCAACACAACTTTTCGACATCCAATTTGAAGCAGTGTCCACCCACAATTACGTTGCGACTGCGACACATTTCCGTTTTGACCAACTTTCAGAGGCTTTGATTGACTTGCGCTACGCTTTTATGTTCGACTGGGACAAGTGAAAATGAATTTTCATTCCAGGATACGCAAAAAAAAGAAGAAAGAAAAGGCCCACAAATCCAAAGTCAACGAAAAATGTCTTGTGTTATAAAAACTAATGATTGGCAATTGGTTTTTACTGTTATTGCCGCGCCCTGTTTCCGTGTTCCTTGTGGGCGCAGAGGCGTGGCAACTGAAGCTGGAATTTGAATTGGAATTGGAATTGTATTGAAGGCGAAAGTTCTACGCATTGTCTTGCAATACGCATAATTTCCAGCCGCCTGCACTTGCAGGAAAATCGTAAAATTTGATTATTATAACTTCCTTTCGTCGACGGCTTTTGCATTGTATTAATTTATGTATGTATATTGTAGATCTCGCTACGTCTTAATTGTGTGCGCTTCCGTTCGAGATGCTACATTAATTTCGAAGTAATTCACAAGGACTGGAGTAGAGTAGCTAGCTGCATCCATATAATGCGAGCCAGGTAAATGAGAAGTCAGGCGGAGAATTTAAGCAAACAATAGAATTCAACATTGTTGCAGGCCTTCAACAATTTCTAATTTATTGCAATTATGTGACGCATGTCACACTCACTGCTGACCATTGACCAGGACGGCGACACGTGACCAATCTGCTTGCCCCGGGGCCACACTGATTGGAAAACACTAAACAGATAGGCTAGTCGACCGGGTGGACGGGCGGTCGGTCAGACAGCTGTCTGACCATTCTATAGAGATTTATTTTACGCTGATAACACGCTTAAGTAAATGCAGCACACACACAAACACACTCCGTCGACGATGACTCCCAGCTCCCAGTTCGAGTTCGTACAATTTAAATGGCGATTAAATCTGTTGGCATTGATGGATGTGTCCAAGGCGGCTGCCTGGCTGGATGGCTGGCAGCCTGTTCTGTGGTCAGTCTGCAGGATACGGCGCCGTGTTAACACTTTTGTACAATTGCCAATTTTTCGCCAGCGCCTGCTGATGAGCTATCCTCAACAACCGCCTGGCCGCCTGCTCGCCTGCTCGCCTGCCCGCCTGACTGTGTGGGTGGTTGGTTTGCCTGGTTGATGGCCAGCGGTGGCTTTTGTGGTGTTGTTCTCGGCTGAAAGGCTGTTGTTGTGCTTGTTGTTGTTGTTGCTGCGAGTGGGTGGACATTGAATTGGGTTGGCATGCGGCTACACTTCAATATTCATTTGAACGCATAATTGATATTGACGAACAATGTTGCCGTGTCGCTACAATGTTCCAAGTGCACTGTCAGAATTCTAAGGCAACATTTAAGCTATTTATAAATATTTGGCTAATACCAAAAATATGTTAATTAAATGTTTAAGTTACTTTGGCTTTTGTTCTATATTGCGACTGCAGCTCAACTTTTTGTAATGATGTTCTGCATTGTTTTCATTTCATTTAAATTTAATATTTTTTTTTTGCATAAAATTGAAATTGTAAACCATCGACATTTTCACATTTAAATATTGAATAGATATTAGATTACTATATGTATTATATCGAATCATCTTCTACTTTAATTATATAAATGAAGTTATTTGTGTCTATTATTGAACACAATTTAAAACGTTTCTTTTGTATAGCTTTTAATTTAATTTGATATTTTTAAATAATTTTGTATTGCATGTTTTCCTTTATTTGTTACATTTTTAAAGTGGAATTCATTTTTGTGGTTAAGATTTGATATTATTTGTGGATACATATGTACATATATATTTTTAGTTTAATACATCAAATATTTATTTTTATTCACTTATATATTTTTGTTTTAAAACACAAAATGTTTTTTAAAATTGTTTTTTTCTTTTTAAAATAATGTTTGTATATTTGATAAATATCAATGATATTTTTATTTCATTTTTAATTGCGTAATTTTATTTATTTATTTATTTTTTGTTTGTCTTGATTTGGTTATTGAATTTTTTAAAAATGTTTATAAATATTTTTAATTTACACACATTTTTTTATATTATCTAAACATATTTTTATAATATTTAATTTTTTATTTGCATTTTATTTAAAAAATTGTATATCAAATAATTTTTTTTTATTTTAACAATTTATTTTTTAGATTTAAAAATTTTTATTTCACAAAATTTTATTATAATTATGTACAATACAATTTTTTTTTTTGCTAAATATAAAATATAATATAAAATAAGAACTTAAGTTAATTAAATATAAAATCAAATAATTTTTTATTTGAACAATTTTGTAAAAAAACACAATTTTATTTTGCTAAATATAAAATATTATAATATCAAATAATAGCTTAAGTTAATTAAATATAATTTATTTTAAATAATTTATTTATTTTAACAATTATGTAAAAAAAAAAACAGTTTTATTTTGCTAATTATAAAATATTAATATATAAAATAATAACTTATGTTAATTAAATATAAATTAATATATACGAGGCTGGTTTCAAAAATATGGCAAATTTTCGCAAGCTTTTAATAGATAGAAATATAAACATTAATTCTAACAAATTTATATATTATATTATATTGTATTTTAAATTGGGCTTAGCAATTTTATTTTATTAAATTTAAGATTAACCTCATATACATTTATAAAGTAATGCATTTTTAGTACATTTGAGATATTTAATATAGGAAACAGATCTTATGCATATTCATAAAAGAAGAAATTATTAGGAAAAAATTTTTTAAATATATTTTTTCAAGAAAACAGAGACTGGATATATGAAATACATTTATAAGAAATAAATAAATATTTTTTTTATATTTATTTCTTTACTGATTAAACCTGCGCAACTGAATACATCAAGATTACTATCACTTTAATTTCTCTCAGTGCACAGCCTCTTCATTGACCATCCCTTATAAACTGTAGTCGCCGTATACTTGGCAGTTAATTTTTATAAATTTCCATGTCATGAATGTGTTTTCCGTAGCATTTTCCGCATGCAACATGTTTGCCATTTTCATTTGCCTCCAGAGTATCTCGGATTTCATTTTCGTCAACTGGCCCAGTGGGGCGGGGGCGTAACTTTTTGTACTGCTGCTGCTGCTGCTGGTTCTTCGTTTCATTTTCTATCTGTCAGTGTCATGTCACGTTCAGCAAAATGCATTCAATATGTGCAATTGTTGTTCGCTGGTGAAGCTGCAGGAGTGTAAATTTAATTTAGTTAATTGAAACAATTTGTTGCATGCGACAACAGAAACAATTCGTCGCGCTGTGAGTTCATTGAAAAGGCAGCAGCAGCAGCAGCCGCAGCCGCCCCCTCACATGCCACGCCCATTATGCAATACACGTTTTAACTGATTTTCGTTTGAGAATTTTCTTTTTACATGCGAAATTATATAGAATCTGGTCGGCGCCTCGAAACATGTCAATTTTATGTGCGTCTGGCAGAGCGCAGCGGGCGGTTCGCTCTATCTCTCTCTCTCTCTCTCACACACTCTGTCTCTCTCTCTCTTTCTCTGTTCAATTTGATTGAAAATCCATTCAATACACTTTGTATATTGATATATTAATTTATTTATTTTTTTATTTTTTAAAATGCTTTGGTCAATTTGCGTACAAATTGAGACAAAGCCCGGCTAGGCCCAGGCCGCAGCCAATCTGCCATGCAGTATATAAATTTAATTGAATTCCTTTTTCTCGCCAAGCATAATATGCATGCAGCTTTAAGTTTGACTGCAGACAAAATTTGAGGTTTTCTTTGTGTTGTTTGTTGTCAACAAAATGCATTTTGTATTGCTCACGTCTTAGGACAAACACTTTAGCTGAATAAACTAAGCAAATTAAATAAATACGTGAAATCAGAGCTATTCAAATAGCAATTTACGTGTAGTGTGAGCAGGTGGGGCAAGCACGACTTCTTGATACTCTGCTAACAGTTTTATTGATGTATTCAGAACATTTGAAGGCAGTTGATATGCCAGTTGCTCAAGTGTTTGTAAAATTTACATCTGTTAACAGTTTGATTGAAGTATTCAGTATTCATTTGTCAGTTGCTCAAGTGTTTGTAAAGTTAAAGTATAGTCGACTATATGATACTCTGTTAACAGTTTGATTGAAGTATTCAGTATTCATTTGTCAGTTGCTCAAGTGTTTGTAAAGTTAAAGTATAGTCGACTATATGATACTCTGTTAACAGTTTGATTGAAGTATTCAGTATTCATTTGTCAGTTGTTCAAGGGTTTGTATAATTTAAGTATAGTTGACTGCATGATACTCTGTTAACAGTTTGATTGAAGTATTCAGTATTCATTTGTCAGTTGCTCAAGTGTTTGTAAAGTTAAAGTATAGTCGACTACATGATACTCTGTTAACAGTTTGATTGAAGTATTCAGTATTCACTTGTCAGTTGTTCAAGTGTTTGTATAATTTAAGTATAGTCGACTGCATGATACTCTGTTAACAGTTTGATTGAAGTATTCAGTATTCATTTGTCAGTTGCTCAAGTGTTTGTAAAATTTAAGTATAGTCGACTACATGAAACTCTGTTAACAGTTTAATTGAAGTATTCAGTATTCATTTGTCAGTTGTTCAAGTGTTTGTATAATTTAAGTATAGTCGACTGCATGACACTCTGTTCCTAGGTTGAAATGGATTGTACTCAATTGACATACATATTTAGGGCTATTCTTATTATTAGAATTACTTGAGCATAAAATGAGATTTGCTTAAAGCGTCAGGTATAAACGAAAACATGATGCCTTCTTCCTAACTTTAATTTCCAATCTATTAAAAACATTTTGTGAGATTGGAAGTAAATTAGTATTGCAAAAATAATGTAGCAATCGCGCTCGTAATAATCTACTCCCAGAGCATATTCGTTGGCTTGCAGAACTTCACTATCAAGCAGCAAAAGTTAACATTGTTGACATATTAAATATAGCAGCACTTATTCAATTTCTTTCAGCTCACACTGTTCGGGACTCTAATGCTCATATAGACGACAGTTCTTTGACATCTCCTTCTACAACAGCGATTATGTCATATATCTTATATATGCGATATAAATATATATCAATATACCCCGTATACACTCCGAAAAACAGAGTATATAAAACTTTAATGGCTTTGAGCTGCATTAGCATATGTAAGATTTAAACAGCCCTTTTTCCCTTATCCAATCTGATCTGATCTGATC
The DNA here is from genome assembly GCA_035045365.1 of Drosophila leonis. Taxonomy (NCBI): domain Eukaryota; kingdom Metazoa; phylum Arthropoda; class Insecta; order Diptera; family Drosophilidae; genus Drosophila; species Drosophila leonis. Next base: position 9,253,910 of record JAWNPC010000262.1, on the reverse strand, counting down.
TTATCTGACGACTGCCAATTCCAGACCTTTCACATTTGTATCTTCAATATCGCTAATCACTTACATCTTATATAGAAGATATATGTGTGTATACTCTTTACAATCCAGAGTATATAGCAGTTTAACGACATTGTATGAAATTTTATATATATATTATAATATATGAATATTATATATATTATATTTTATCACTGAAAATAGAGTATAAAAAACATAATGAAAAACAGTATTAAGAAGAGAGAATATCAGGATTATTGCATGTCTTAAGAAACAATCTATTATTAATAAAAATAATTATTATTATAAACTAGGGAAGAATGAGCCTTCAGACATACTAAAATCTTTTTTATGCTTCCTGGAATATTGGGAATGGAATATTAAGACGAGCGTAAATACAGCTTTAATAATGGTCGAATAATAATAATATTGTTATAATATTTAAGCTCAATTCCCTTTAGAATTGTTTAAATTATAAATTATGCTATATCTCAAATATATTATATATATTTTCTAAGATTGACATGTTTCTAAAGACGAGAAAAATCACAAGAATTGCCTAGAAAGTGGAGTGCTTACTTAATTTATTGTGTTAAAATATGTTTCATTTTTATACCCTGAACCCATTGAAAATGGGAAATCAGGGTATAATGGTTTTGTTAAACTGTCAAATGTATGTAACAGGCAGAAGGGGGCGTGGCAGACCCCATAAAGTATATATATTCTTGATCAGGGAGACGAGCTGAGTCGATTTAGCTCTGTCCGTCTGTCCGTCTATCCGTATGTATGAACGCGTCGATCTCAGAACATATAAGAGCTAGAGACTTTAAATTTTTAAAATTATTTACCCAATATTCATAAAAACGAAAATATATTAAAAATAAAAATAAAACATATTAAACACACACTTGATTGTTATTAAACATTCAACTTTCTAGGCAATTTACCTAAGCCACTTCCTTTCGTCCTTAAGGACATTTGCAATTTCATTAGAAAAGTTGCAGCCTTGGTCACACACTAGTTCTGCAAATGCCATGATTAATTCACGTGCATTACGCAAAAAACGCATTTGAGCGTTAAAATGCAAATTACAATAAATTCCAATTGCACAGGCGGCCGTGCCCACTGGAGCTGAACCTCAGGCCCAAACTGCGAGGTCTCTGAGTAAACACTTGGTAAATTTGCGTAAAATATCTCGTATTTACCTTGCACTTGACGCTAAGCAAACTACAAGATACAATATACAATTATGTACACACACACACACACACATACGTAGAGAGAGGGGCTTCGTGCGTGGCTGAATAAACATGGAAATTTTGTGAAAATAGAGTTTCGAGTGTCGATGGAACGCAGGACCTAAGCGTTGCACATTTTGTGGCCTATCAGGTGGTTAGAGCCGAGGTCTCTGTCACTTTGAATGACAGCCCAAGTCAAGTGCCTGGGCATTGTTGTTATAGCTGCGCCTGCTGCCCCCCTCAGGGCTCGTGTCCTTATGGAAAATGCATAAAAGGCGAGACAATGTTGTTGCTGTTGTTGTTGTTTGGGCCAACGGCTAGTGCTAAAGTTTTATCACGGCTTTAGCCCGGCTTTTTCGTATAATTTAAATGCAAACTTTGCACACTGAGGCGCAAATTGTCTTTGCCAGCCCACACCCACCACCCACTTTACGCACTCTGGCTGCAATTTCGAGACGCATTACGCATGCATGGCTGACCAAATAATGTTGATTTAACATTATCACGAGAGCAACAGGAGCAGGAGCAGGAGCAGGAGCAGGAGCAGGAGCAGGAGCCGTAGCAGGCGCCTACACAGTCAACATTGTGTTGCAGCAGCTCTTAAAGTCAGAAACACTCGACGAATTCCTTTTGTCCTTTATCGTCATTAACTCGTGCCGAACTGCTAATTAAGATTGAAATCAAAGAGCACATATATCTTCAGCTTTATTATAGCTGACTGTGTAGATAGTAGTTTGATGTGGGTTTACTGGCAGTAGAGTGAAACTTAGCTGGCCAAAAAAACTCTTTTTAAAAGAGATTCATTTCGTACAGCTCTATTATATAGCAGTGTAATGTGAATAAGATTTGGTTAGAGTTGAAAAGGTAAGGACTTGAAGTAGTTGGGTAATAGAAATACTCATTACCCTTCGTATACCCACGCGCAACTGCTAATTGTAGTTGAAATCAGCTGCCTATAAAAAAAAGAAATAGCTTCCCACTCAGCTTGTCTTTCTCATTAAGATTTAATATGCTTTATTAACTGTGCTATGCCTGCTCCTGCCTGTTACATACATTTCGATGAAACCATTAGACCCTGAGCTACCATTTTCAATGAGCATAATAATTTCCAAGCATTTTCATACATTATTTATTGCATTTATTTCATATTTATTTATTTAATTTATTTATGCATTTAGAACTTATCACTATGTATGCATTGAGACTTCAACTGATATAAGGACCTTCTATAATCATGCTACCCTATATATAGCATAAAGTATATATCAGAGTGAATATAAATATCAATGTGACTTCAACTGACCTTCTGTAATCATGCTACCCTATATGTAGCATCAAAAATATATATATCAAAATGTATATAAATATCAACTCCATTGGCTTCCACTTGCAACAATTGCCCTGGCACACCTCTGCAATTGCGAGTGCTTGCGGTGCTCAACAATAGATCAACAAAATCTACGCCTTGACAATGACGACTACAAATCGGAAAACACGCCGCCAGGCGCGTGGACACGTGACCAACAACATCAGCTACAACAACAACATCAGCTACAACAACAACTTCTCTAGAGAAATGTGTAAGAGAAATGTCACTTCCGTCGGCTTAACACATTTAAGCATGGTCGCAGCTACGATGAGTGTCACCCTCGGCCCATGGGCGGGCTTATATAGATGGGCTACTTTCTAATTTATGTGCTGTCAATTCTTTTGTCATTTCGGACGCTGAATTCTGGAGCTGGGCGGGCGGGGCGGCCGGGGCGTGGCATTCTCATCAAGTACGACGCCTGCTTGCCGGCCACACTTAATGAGACTTAAGAAAAATTATTTGCAATTAATAATTATGCTCATATTGTTTTCAGCCTAGCGGCTAAGCAGCATCCACCCACACTCAATTAGAAAGAGAGAGCGGGGTTGGTTGATGGAGAGGGAGGATTTCGATTTCGATTGGGATTGAGCTGATGTCGGGCAACTTGTTATTGCAGTTTATTTGATGTTTGTCGCTTAATCACTCTGAAGTAGACTTATTTGTTGTCATTTGAAGTGCGCTAAGAATGGGCATTGATTGTCGAAAAATAAATGTATTTATGTCTATTGATTCTTTAGCGAGTGGTTAAGGAAAATGTGATTCAATAGAGCATACAAAATATATAAGTTTACATATATATGTATGGGAACAAGTTGTATATATCATACATGTAGACAGATTCGTATTTATGGACATCTGTATATATGGATGCATATAATGGGTGTTTAGTTTGTTTAGTTGAAAACAAAATGTATGAGAAAAATAGCCAAACAAAAATTTAATTTATTTTGTTATTCAAATTTATATAACATTAAAATTTTTTTTAAGAATTATATATAAAATTGTCTAGTTGACAACAAAAAATATGATAAAATAGCCAAGAAAAAATATTAAAAATTATTTTTTTTTCAGGTTTTTATTATATTAAAAAAATAAATTTATTATTAATTTTTAAGCTACTTTTAAACTAGATCTTCTGCTAAATATAAATACAGTGGAGTCCCGATAATTCGAAATGGCAAGGGGATCAGTTTTTTTTCGATTTACACAGAAATTCAATTTATCGAGACCAGAGCTGTTAAAAATTCCATTTGAATGGAAATTCAAAATGGGTTTGCAGAACAAAAACCCATTTTGAATTTCCATTCAAATGGAATTCTTAACAGCTCTGATCGAGACTCGACTGTAACGAATTTTTTTTCAAGGGGATAGAATTTTTTTTGATTTATCGTGATTTTCGATTTAGCGGGGTACAAATTATCGAGACTCGACTGTATGTATATACAGTGGTTCACAGCTTATTTCCGTCAGCAAATTAAATAAACTTCAGGAATCTATAAAATCTAAACTAAAAGAATTATCAAATAAATTTAAATGCAAGTTGCTAGTCTATTTAAATATTTGTTAAATATTTTTAAAACATTTTATAATAATTAAAAACTAAAAAATCAATAAATAACAGTTCCACAGCTTATTTCAACCACTTATATATACTTACAATAATGATACAAAATCAGCAAAAATTAATATTTGGTATAACCAGCCTTTTGAGCTTTTTTGGAATCGACTCCATCCATTTTTGGCTCACTTTTGGTGTAATTTTGGCCCATTCCTCATGTAAAGGCAGTTTTAAGATCAGGAAATCTTGCGACTTCTGACATTTGTATCCAAAATGTACCACAAATATTCAATTCATGTCTGAGGATTGAGGACAGTTCCATATCAGTCAGGTCTGCACAATGCCCGCCATATGTTTCGGGTTATTATCTTGGTAGAACCTAAAGATGTCCCATATACTCAATTTATCAGCACTTTCTATCAAATTGCACTTTCAAAGTCCATTGTCGTTCCAATAAATTGTAAGTTTCGGACACCGGCTGCAAACATACAGGCCCACACCATTGTATTGCCACCGCCATGCTTGACTGCAGCCCTTAAGTTTTTTGCTTTCAGTTCTGTATTTGGCCTCCACTCATATGAAGCTTCATCAAGTCCCAAATAAATTTAATTGGGACATCTCATAGAATAACACTATACTTCAGAATCCAATATCCTTGTTTAAGTGCTCCTGGGCAAACTTCAGGAGACATTTCTTATTTTATATATGTAATAAATGGTTTTTAAGCGGTAGTTGGCCTTTGAAGTCATGTTTTTCAAGTATATAACGAATCGTTTTTGGGTGGCATTGACTCTTCCTCAACATCATTGGCCCAGCTGGTGTACATGATAATATTAATAATGAGCCAGCTCATTGTCCATGTCCCGTCCTATAAACGCAGCAAGCCCTCTACAAAAGCTGAAGATTTGTAATTTTAAATATATTTTCAAGTATACCAAAGGCAGCAAAAATTTGTTATAATATTTCTATAAGTCATTAAAAAAATTAATGAATATTTTGACTTAACTTTTCAAGCGTAACTTAAACTTAACTTTAGTATAAAGCGGAATCTACTGTTTTTACTTCACTATCCCTAAACTATTCTAAAATATCTAAAGAAAAATGTACATAAATTAATAAAAAGTTTAAGAACTTTTACAAAATTAAAGTTCATTATGTTCGGCTAGTAAAACAGTTCACATATTGCTTCCGCTCGTAAAACTTTCTGTTTCTTTTTTTTTACAACCAATTTGACAATAATTATATAAAATGTTGGTCATAAATTAGAACACCTATTGGTTGTTTTATAGCTCCCTATGAAACAGCAGCAGCAGCAGCAGCAGCAGCATATAAATGAACTAATTAAATCAACAGTCGTCTGTCGTAATCCTCTGGGCAAATGCACCTGTATCATGCAGCTTAACACTGTGCGACAACTCGTAAAAATCGCGCCAAGGAGCCAACTATTAAAAAATCGTAAACCTTTAAATTTTTACAACTGGCAAACGTTTCATTATCCGAAAAATTGAAAGTTGTACAAAATGCAAATTGAGCTGTTTTGCTGTCGGCGTCGGAGTTTACGCCTATTTAAGCGCCCGAAACTTCTCAGTTCCGGCCAATGATGCAGCCTAAACACTTAATTACGGCCGGAACGCAGCTCGACACATGGCTGACCATAAAAAAAAGGGAGTAGAAAGACTGAGCCATTCAAATTAGCATACTAACTGGGCCCAAGCACCTGACCGCCAGGGTGCGAAGCAAATTAAAAATTATCAACGATCAGTTGCATAAATTTTCAAGAATATTTAGATGTATTTATGTTGATGAAGGTGCATGCGAAGGCGTTGAGCTGCAAAATGCTTTGAGTGGACGTGAGCAGTGTGAAAGAGAGTTTCTTTTTTTTTGTATATTTATTTTCTATGCGCGTTCATAAAGTGAGAAGAGTATATTGGTTTTTGTGTAGCTGGCTGTTTGTCTGGGCTTATGGAAAGCATGTTATTGCTATTGAGACTTGAGATTGAACATTTGGAACATATAGTTGGCTGGTGTGTCGGACTGCAATACTGCTTACTGACTAAAAAACCTCCTCTTCTAGGGCTGCGGTGTGTTACATCCTGATTTGCCACTTTATCTTCTACAAGTTGATTCGATGTTGAGTTATCCTACAACAAATTTATAAATTCTAGCCATAACCAAACGAAAAACGATCAATTCTTGCATGAACTTAGCTCTTTTTGCAACGCGAACAGGTATTTGTCAGTCAATTAAACCCGATTGCCAAGTTCTCACTTGCTCATTTTTTGGCTGTTACAAAATGCACAAAAGTGCGCACATTAATGTCAGCGAGTTTGACTAATTGCCTTGCATTATGCAGGGCTAGTGCTCGAGAGAGAGAGTGAGAGAGAGACCAGGGGAACTGAGGCATTTCCCTCAAGGAAGCGCGCCTCGATAAGATCACCCAACGAAGGTAACAAGTGGCAGCAGCCCCTCTGACCAGCCGCTGTTTTCTTTGATAAATTGTGTGCTAATGGAATGTCATGTCAGCGTTTGTTTGGGCCGACTTTGCAACCAAAAAGGCAGCAACAACGGTCAACCACAATGCACAAACGCCCCACCAATTGGCGTGGGCGTGGCGCAGACATAGACAGGTGCAGCGACGCGTTAAGGTTCACAGTGCGAGTGAAAAAAGGATTCATTCCTGACACAATGATGTATTTCGTACGAGCCAAACTAATGTGTGCTTCCGCTACCCCAGCAGCAATCCTTGCCTTTTTACCTGATCCTTATCGCGGCCGAAAGGCAGGAAATATTAGCGCAAAGTGCAGGCGCTCATTTAGTTGCTTGTGCCATAGGCTCTCGCTTATTAATTGACCAACATTAGCGCCTATTGTTAGCTTCAGGTGGTGCGACTGGGGCTTGGCTAAAACTATGTGCTAATGGCGCCTAATATTTGATCGGCTGAGAATTGATAAGACAATGGAACAGCTTTGGCAACGGGGGGTTGTGTGAATCTAAAGCAGCTGGAATTGTGGTTTTGTATATATTTATATTTGTTTATATTATTTATATATATAGTATATGTATATATAAATTTATATTTGTTTTATGAAGAGTTTTGTAAAATTGAAATGTATGCTAATATAACAAGCTGTACAGTAAGACTTAATCTGTTAAGATTTAGTTATGGGAAATGCCACTCGACTAAGCCATTTCCTTAAGACTGTTTTCTACTGCCCACAGCCGCCAAATTAGAGACTTTATTTTAATTTTAACTTTAAGGAAATTTCATTTGGCGTTATACAAAAATCAGATATTGGGTCGTTCACTAAGTAATTTCGTTTTTTTCATTGCAATTCAAACACAATTTTTTTTATTTTATAAAACATTTTATGCAATTATGTATTCTCCATTTTGATCTAATACCTTTTGCCATCTTTCGGGCAAAAGATTGATTCCACGCTCATACAATTTTGGATCCTTGCTGGCAAAAAACTGGTTCAAGTGGTTTTTGACGTCCTGATTTGAGGTGAAGGTTGTACCATCCAAAAAATTCTGCAGAGACTGGAACAAGTAATAGTCGGAAGGTGCCAAGTCTGCAGAATATGGTGGGTGTAGTAGCACATCACATTCAAGCTGCAATAGCTTTTGGCGAGTTATCAAACTTGTATGGGTTACTTAGTGAACGACCCAATATATTCAGATATTACTAAATAATTCATCAATAAATATATTTGGCTTGCAATAAATTTCAAAACTTGACTAGATGAAATTTCAGTTATATTTTCCAAATCAAATTTTTTTGTTTTCAATTTGTACTATTTATTTTACAAAATGCCTAAAAAGTGAAGGAAAAGAATCTTAGCTAAATTTAGTAAAATATATATCTTTAAGTCCTTCTATGTTGAGAGGAAGTTCATAAGAGTCTGAACAAAATATTGTTATTATTATTATTAATTATTATTATATTTAAGTTTGTCTCATTTACATTCTGTATATCTCTCTTTCTCTCTTTTTTGCTCATTCTTTCTTTTACTCTGTTGAGCTCTCTGTCTCACTATGTGTTTAAATTTATCTATCTACCTCTATTTATCTCTCCTTTCTCAGTATTTTATATTGACAATTTGCTTTTTCTTGAAAGGTAAGTCAATGAAAATATGTGTGCAAAAATTATATTCCATTTCTACATAATAATAGCATAATAATATAAGGTTGGCAAAAAAGTCTTGCGGTATTTCCGCAAGCTTGTCTTTGCAAGCGCGTAGTTCTAGTTTTATTCGTCGCATCGGTTCAATTTAGAGCTTTTTGGAAAGCTCTTTTCACGTGCTAACACGTGTTTGATTAATTGTTGTTTGTTTTTAGTCGTTCGTGAGTTATAGCGTCGCAAACATGGAGCAAAATAAAGAGAAAATACGGCATATTTTACAGTACTACTACGATAAAGGCAAGAATGCATCTCTGCTGCTAATAAAATTTGTGCAGTTTATGGACCCGATACAGTTTCCATTTCCACTGCACAATGATGGTTTCAACGTTTTCGTTCTGGTGCAGAGGTGATCGAAGATGCGGCACGGTCCGGAAGGCCTGTCGTCGAAAATTGCGATAAAATCACTGAATTGATCGAAAGAGACCGGCATAGTAGCAGCCGTAGCATCGGCCAAGAGCTGGGCATGAGTCACCAAACCGTTATAAACCATTTGAAGAAGCTTGGATTCAAAAAGAACTCGTCATCGAATAAAACGGCGCATATTTGACATAAATTGCATTATTATAACCAATTTTATGAACAATTGAAAAGTCAATAAAAATACCGCAAGACTTTTTTGCCAACCTATTATATGTCGCAGATGGATATAACTTTTATATAAATTTTAAAGCGCTTTTATATAAATTTTAAAGCGCTTTTAAAATTATAAAAAAATTATATCCATCTGCAATAAATATTATTATAACAAAATATATATATCCCTTACTTAAGCTTTTCTCAACATACTCCTCAACTATAAATGAGCTTATATACATTATTCCAAATATTATTATTAATGACCTCCGACACACAATGGACTCGCTCTACACCTCGCTGATCTTTTCGTAAAACCTAATCACACTATTTATTGCCATGATACAACATTATTTTGTACTTGAAGCTAGGCACGCAGAGGCCAAGCAGCCCTTGATGATTAGCATCCCTCATGTTAACATCTGTTACATTTAGCCATACCTTACCGCCAGACAGCCCATAAAAAAAAGTGAAAAACTGAAAACCTACCCAAAGTGTTGAAAATTTCGTGCGGCTTAAAGACCTGAAACTAACCCCGACTAGTCCCAGGCAGTTGTTGACTATTTTCATAAAATTAACTAAAAATGCCAAGTCAGAAGGTTTTCTTTTTGCTTTTTTCTTTTTTTTCCTTTTTTCCTATTTTGGGTACACAGCACGTGCAATTTTTTTGTTGTTAGCCCGCAATAAGCGCATTAGGTGTGTTTTTTTTTCCAACTTTATTTAAGGGCTGTCTGAGGGTTGTTGGCCTCTTTGGCTTATTGTTTGCATATGTGTAACAATTAAACATTTTGCTAGCTGCAGACATTTTTTATAGGTATGCCAGCACGGCGCACTATCATTAACACCGCACCCGGTCTATAAGCTATGTACGTACCCCATTCCATGCCTGGTGCTGGCAAGTGCAAAATCTGCGAGTGTTATCGGCTTAATTATTATTATGGGTCCCACGGCGACGGGTGTTCTCCATAGTCCATGCCCAGATTCCACTTGACTCTATACTCACGCTCTCTCTCTGTCTCTTTGGTTTATTTGCATTGGCCATAAAGTCGGATTTGAATATGTTGGTGTTTAAATATTGCCACGTCATAGCTCTCTGATATATATACATACGTGTCTGTCGCTCTACCAATTTGGAATATATCACGCTTTCGGGGGTATTGGTTTATTTATAAGCCGCTTAGCTGCACATGTTAATAAAATGATTAGCTGAATCTAGCTTTTAGTTACCATAATGTATTGAGCATATGACATGAAGGCGCAGTTGGTCAGGCGGGTTTCATTTGAAATGAAATGAAATGAAAATAGATTTCAGGTCATCTTTGGATTAGTATAGGTTATATCTTTTAAGAAATAGACATAAATAATAAATAAAGAAATATGTATAAGTAATAAAAATAACTAATTTATATCTAAATATTGTAGCTAGTGTCTAATACAATAAGTTTTATTTGCATAAGTGGAAATGGACACAAAAAATTTAATTTTCTTTAAAAAAAAAATATTTTAAAATTTTGTAACAAATTTTGTTAATTAAATTTAAACTTATAAAAAATAAAAAAAATAAAATTTTTATCATTTATGTTGAGAGAATCACAAGGAAATGTAAAAAGTGTTTGAAAAACAAAAGAGAACCACTCAAATGTTAAGGCAAAGACAAATTGGATTTACTTGGGAGTTATCTTATAAACAATTTAAAATTTTATATAGATATAAAAGGGTCAGCAAAATTAAACAAATATTAGTTTTTAAAGAGTAATAGACTTGAATTAAAGCAAACTCACTGAACAATGTGAAAAATGGGAGGAATATTTTAAATAAAATTGTGATTGAAAGAGAAATAGACCTGAAAACAATTAGCTCTCAATTTGAGCAACTGCCTGCACATGGAAACAAATTCACCAGAGCTGTTAAAAATTCCATTTGAATGGAAATTCAAAATGGGTTTTCAGAACAAAAACCCATTTTGAATTTCCATTCAAATGGAATTCTTAACAGCTCTGAAATTCTCTGAGAAATGAGAAAAATGGGCATAAAGCTTATTAATTGTGCTTGAAAAAGAATTTCACATAAAATGAGATAGTTTAAATGTAGTACTTTCATAATAAACCTATACTCATATTACCCTGAACCCATTAAAAATGGGAAATCGGGGTATAATAGTTTTGTTAAAATGTCAAATGTATGTAACAGGCAGAAGGGGGCGTGGCAGACCCCATAAAGTATATATATTCTGGATCAGGGCGACGAGCTGAGTCGATATAGCCATGTCCGTCTGTCCGTATGTGTGAACGCGTTGATCTCAGAACCTATAAGAGCTAAAGAGACAAAATCGATAATTATTCCCATTTTATTGTTATTTATTTAATATTATTTATTATTATCTATTTATTATTATTAAATAAGAGTTAATTAGAGTCTCAACATTTTGCATTTAGATTAATTTCTATCTTAAACAATTTGGATTTTGGATTTTGATTTTTTAAATCTAATTTTATAAGCATTTTTTTTTAAAACATTTTTTCTGCTTATATAAAAATACATATAAAAATGGTAAAAATCACAGCAAAAGGTGAAAAATTTATGGTATCACGTGGGTCACTCGATCTAGGTGAAATCCGAACTATTTTAGAAACTCATTAAACTGCATTTATAACAGTTGCAGCCAGCACACGATCAAAAACTCCCCGTGGCCAATTGAAATAAAAAACTTTTCAACTGACAGCTAATTGCACCCCAAGGAGTTGAAAACCGAACGCAGTCATAAAACACGCTAATTACACACACACACACACACACACACACACACTGAATAGTTGTTTTGATATGAAAAACTAATCTAAAACTGACCCCAGCCACTTGACTTTGGCAAAGCAGAGCAAAGCGAACGCAGCCAAACTGACCGCAGCTGTAAATTAAACGTAAATTGTCAAACTGACAGTTGCCAGGACCAAAAAGTTTTCCAAACCACACAGGTGCAGATTGACAGAGAGAGAGAGAGAAAGAGAGGGTGGGCGTGTCACACAGGTGGGCAGAACATGGCAGCTGTTTTCATTATTATTATCATCAGTATTGACAGGCGCAACTAACGGGACAATTAAGCGAGGCGTTGACATTAGCTTACAAGTGTCTCGCAGGACCTTGCCGGCAACGCGGGTGCAATCAAAGAGGTCATTAGACAACAGGGCCTGCTTCAAGGGTCAAGGGTCAGTTGTTTTGGCTTACGACTTGTTAGATAATTTAGTCGAAATATGAGTTATGCACTCATTAAAGTGCAAGCTAATTAAATTTCATTTTTTTGGGCTCAATCAAACATTGAAAAACAGTTACCCTTAGACATGAGTGGCAAAGGCAAAGGCAAAGGACAAGCGCAGCAAATTTCGTTGACTTCAGCTTGAGTGTGTGAGGCAACATTTTTAAGGACCTCTTGCAACAGACAACAAACAAACGGGCGTTGTCCGAACTCAAATGCAGGCGTTCGACTCAGAGCCAGTGACGGAGTGCGGAGGAGTTGGGCTACGGTTCGTGCGCTACAAATATGCAAATAGAAACAAAATTTTTAATTAGCAGCGAAGCGCAAATTTCGAAAAGCAACGGCAAATGTCAGCAACAAAAGAGTCGCGTGTGCCCAATGCGGATGAGCGTGGAGAAATGGCGCCATGTGGCCAGTGGAGCCTGCTAAAAACATATATATATATATACATACATACTCTATATATACTCTATATCACACACATATTAACAACAAATTCATTAAAATGCGCATGGAGAAAAAAACGTGAATATTGTTAACAACAAGCAGACAGCTGAAACATGAAACAAAATGCAAAGCAGCAGTTGAAAAAAAATAAAATAGACAGCAGCCTGCAAAAGCTAAAGGAAATGATTATTAAAAATCTAAAATAAATAAAAGATGAGAACTTTTTTTTTGTATATCGCCTCTAGCGTATGACAGCAGCTGTTCGTGTGGCTCTCCAGCTCATTCCACTCTTTGTTCAATTCAAGATTTATGGCGAACGTTGCGCATACGCCGCGTGTTGCACGTCAAAAGGTTGTTGCTATCGTAGTTATAGCAAAATTTCCTTTCTATGTCTACATGTCTACTTCCCACTTCCTCCCACTCTCTCCCCCTCTCTCCAGGTTTCGCTCAGTGCATAAAAAATTGTACACATTTCTGTGCATAATCATTTGAACTACGTACGCGGCCGACGTCTGTTGCTGGGTAATACGCTGCCGGCATGTTACCAGCCAACCAAAATACACACACACACACACAGTGAGTCGCCCAGGACAAAGAGCACTTTTGTATAGGTAGTCTAAGGGGGGGGCAGGAGTGGGCGTTTGGCTGGCAGTTGCCTTTTTGAACTTGTTTTGGCTGTTTATTCGCGCATAATTCACTCATTAATCATTGCATTTTGGCCAGCACAGCAGAGCTTCAACCATTGAGTCAGCTATTATTAATGCCCAGCTAAACAAAAAAAAAAAACAAACATATAACTGAGCTGGCAAAATGTTTGCTAATAATTACTAAGCAAGCAAATTAGCAAAAGGATTTGAGAGGATTTTTTGTTGTTGTAGGAAAAAAAGACAAAAAACTGATATGAAAATTGAGTATAAAATGTAGAAATGAAAGAAATAATTGAATTGTTATTGAGCATAGAAGATTAATATACTTATGTACAAGTCATCAAGCAGCCAATCAATGAAAAATCATAGTTTGAAAAGAAGAAAGCTAAAATTGTAATATAGAAATTAATATAATAATATATTTAATATAGACTAATAATATCATAATATTATTATTATATATTAATACAGAAATATAGAACACAAAGTTATACAGCTTTGAAGTATATTTCTATTATTTATTTATATTATTTAAGTAAAATTCAATAAGATCAGCTGTTGTCATCAAACGAAATTACTTAGTGAACGACCCAATAGCTCTATTTCTGTATCTATATTTGAAGTTGGTATTAGCTTGATAGAAGTAGTAATTGAATAAATTTAATAATATTTCTGACAATCATATTCAAGCAGCTGTTTGACTTATCACCAGAGCTGTTAAGAATTCCATTTGAATGGAAATTCAATATGGGTTTTTGTTCTGAAAACCCATTTTGAATTTCCATTCAAATGGAATTCTTAACAGCTCTGCTTATCACTAACATGCAGCTATTGAAATATTCAATAAGATTTGCCAATCCATCAGAAGTCGTTTTACATACACTTAAATACTGAAATTACATCTTTTATATAAAAATATATATATATTTACAATCTGAAAATACACAGGACAACAGGATTTACTAATCAGTAATCAGATTATACTATAAACTGTACTCAAGGTGTAGGAACAAGCTGAGTTTATATAAACTGGTCTAATCAGAAAAGTTCTTCAATATGTAACGTAAAATTTAGTTTTTTTTTAGTATATTTTATAATAAAGAATATACAGAAATATTTTAATATTTTATTATATATTTTTTTGTAGCTGAAAATACAATTTCCTGTCTTCAAAGCTTCCTTGAAATTTTTATAAAAAATCTAAATTTAACTCAGAGATATATTATACTGAAAGCGACTAAAGAGCTAAAAATAAGGCACAAGTTAGTGTGTGAGGCAGAGAGATTGAGAGAGAGATTGTTAAAGCGTTTGCAGGCCAACGACTCAGTAAATTCAACTAACAAATTCTTAGTGAAAATTAAGAGATTTGAAAAATTGACGGTTCGTAGAGGAATCACAGATTCGAATTCAGTAGCAATTTTGGTAAAGTATAAGCTGGTTTACTAAATTCTAATAATATCTGTTATTAGGCACTTTGAAAACAGAAGATGTTTCCCGCTATTACGTTAACTATGTCAAACGTTAGTTGAACAAATGATTTGAAGGTGTACACAGAGCTGTTAAGAATTCCATTTGAATGGAAATTCAAAATGGGTTTTTGTTCTGGAAACCCATTTTGAATTTCCATTCAAATGGAATTTTTAACAGCTCTGGGTGTACATTATAAATCACTTCAAGATTCACATTACATTGTCAAATCATTTGGATTCACTGCAAGGCCTTACTGAAAGGCCAAATGATTTAATCTAGAATACATGAAAAAGTTGAAACTGGTACTTCAAATTCTCAAATGATTCTTAGCCATTTATGAATATATAAATAATTTTAATAATAATATAATATAATAATATATATATTAATAATAATATATATATTATAATATAATATATATAATAATATAAATTGCCTTTCATAACAACTTCTGCCTGCTAATCATTTAGAAGGAAATTCATATTGACTAAAAAAAAATATAAGAAATTTGCAGAGCTGTTAAAAATTCCATTTGAATGGAAATTCAAAATGGGTTTTCAAAACAAAAACCCATTTTGAATTTCCATTTTGAATTTTCAGAACTAAAACCCATTTTGAATTTCCATTCAAATGGAATTCTTAACAGCTCTGGAAATTTGTATATAGATAATCGAGCTAAGAACTTGTATATAAACTTGTCTGCCAAATGTTGCCAAAAACTTCAGGCGCATAACTCAAACAGCACATCTATCAATATATATACAGTCATGCATATATAAAAAAAAACATTTTTGTCAACTGACATGCTATATATAACTATATATACATATATATATATACATATATATAAATACTATTCATTAGCGCCAACTGCGCACAACTGCGAGAAAAATCAGAAAAATATGCAAATTTGTTTTTGGCAAAGTCACGATCTGGGCAGACAATTTGCTGATTACGGCTGCGAGGAGGATGGCGGAACGCGGCAAGGACATGAAGGACATGCAGGAATTGTTGCCATTTTTGCCAGCGCATTGATAAAATGATTGATTGCACGCAGCCGTCAACTGTCGCTCGTCCTGTGCCCTTACGCACCTCGCAGTTGCGAACATTTTTGCAATCAAATTAACTCTTTGAACGCTTAAGCTGTAAAGAGACTGACAGAGAGAGAGAAAAAAAGGAATTTATCAAAAATTGTAAATTGCCAAAGCCATTAAAATTATTAAAATCATGCTTGCCGCGAGGGTTACACAAAAAAAGGGGCGTGTTCCGTGAAATTTATCAACCAGGATATTTGTGTATGCAAAATCAATGCCGTGTCAATCAGAAGCTACTGTAACGTGAACCCTGGCATATTCTAAAACTAGCTATAAGCACATACTTTGACAATTTCTTGGCAACAAAGTTGATCAAAATTTATGCTAAATTGATTTTAATGCTCGACAAAGCGAGCTCATTGTCTGCCCCGCTACAAAGTATGACAAATGAATTTTAATTACCAGCACTAAAAAAAAAGAAGAATCTGATGCCGAACAATTGAAACAAAGTTCATAAAAATCCGAGATGACCAACTGATTCGGAATGGCTTTTGCAGTGACTTTTTCAGTGGTTGGGCGGGAAGTCTCTATAGCAATATTCATAATAGCGAACGATTGTAGAGTTTCTTTCTTTTTTTGTTTTCAAGGGGTTTATCTTTTGACAGTCGGTCATAATTTTTTGGATCGTTTTTGGCTGATTTGATTTCTTTCTAGTCTTCTTTCTTTTTATGGCTACTTCGCTGCTCGATATAAAATTTCGACAATGTTGCCTAATAAATTTGCTTTGATTGATTTTAATGGTTAAGCGCTTCATTGAGCTTTGGAGTGGTGCCGCCCGTCTGTGGTGCGTGTGCGGTCCGCCTGGGCACGGCTTTAAGCCAAAAACATTTTAATTTTAATGCCTGCCTGCCGTCGATTGTTAGCGAAATTAATTTCCGAACTGCTAGGCGAAAAAGGTCTTAAACATTTTTTATATGGATTATATATTCTATGCATTGGATATAAAAGCATTTCTTACGATTGTTTGCCTTGCAGTTAAATACCCCAAAAGTGACGTAGAGTCAGCGGAGCTAAGCGGAGTTGAGCTGTAAGCGAAGCTTTTCAAATGAATTGAAAAGATGTCGACGCATTTGGCGTTTTTAATAGCCGCCAAATGAACGGGGGGTCGCACAGTGGGACGAACGATAGGGATAGTGAGATACATATTGAAGGTAATTTGGTTTAGAGAACTTGAGTGTTTATATGAAAAAGTCTTTACAGAATGACAGTATTTAATAAAATAAAAAAAATTAAATTTAAATAAATGCACATGTCCAACAACTTTTTTTTTGCTCTGAGCAGCACAGTGAGTCAAAGCAATTTTTTAAATTATATATTTTTAATATATTAAATATATATAAATAATATTTAGTAATTTTCTTTTTCTGTAATAGCTATTTCGTAGCACAGTGGGAAAATGTAAGAGTTTGTATTAAATATTGAAGCTAATTTGGGCTCGAGCATTTGAAATATTCTGTGAAAAGATATTCACTTAAGTAATTTAACAGAATTAGAAAACATTTATATTTTAGAATTGCTCTGATATTGATTCAATTTTCAATTCAATATATGCTTTATTTCCAAATTATTACATTTAGCTTAAAGCTAGCTTATTTTTTTCTTTATACAGAGTTTAGACTTATTTCATGTCTGTGCAGCTGAGATATCATATTTACATAGAATTTACTTTGAACATTGTTTAATATACTTAAATGGTAAAGGAAAATGGATGAAAAACATTTAGTTCTGACTTAAATAATAACTTAAAACTAGAAGGGAAGGCACTTTTGGCATTACTATATAGAAATAGTAGGACAAGGGCCCTATTAACCCGTATCTTGAGTTAAATATGATTTTGTAATTATGAACTTATCTTTTGAGTGAGTGATGAGCTCATCAATCGTTTTAATATTCGCTATTTTATGCAGAGATATGGTTCTGTGATATCGTGGTAGATTGAGGATAATTTTTAATGTTTTATTTTGAGCAACTTGGAGTTTTCTCAAATGCGTTAATGCCGATGCGTTCCATATTTCAGCTCCGTACATCATCATTGGAAGTATAACTGATTTGTATATTGTTAAATTATTTCTAGTTGAGAGTTTAGAATAACGGTTTATGAAAGGGTAAAGAATACAAATAGTTTTGTTAATTTTGTCTATGATGTTGCTTATATGGCCACTAAATAACAGTTTTTTGTCTAAACTAATTGACTTCATGTATAAATCTTGAATACTTCTTACCATATTTTATCTATAAAAATGTTGTTTAAATATCAATTATATTTATAACATTATACAGTAGCTGATATTGATTCTTTGAAAAGATTTTTAGTTAAGTTGCTTAACAAAAGCAATATTTTAATATTGCTTTTAAATACATTTTCATTAAGTTAAACAATTTATTATTATATTTTTTTTTCAATATTAGATTCCTTTTTAGCAATTTAATATCACAGTGTAGGATATTGTAAACATTTCAATTATCAAGTATTTTCTTCATATCAACTAATCCATTTTGTAGGCTGAGCACCACTGTGCGCTACTTGATTTCCCACAGCTTTCGAAACAAGTTTCATTACAGTTGTCATGTTCAATTTCATTTTACTTGTCATCAGTTGTTTGGGCACCCCAAGAGCTTCTCCTTTTTTTTCTGTGCTATTATAACTTGCGAAGAATACAATTCATAAATATCCAAAGAGAAAGAGAGACAGAGAGAGATAGATATACAGAGTGAGGGAGAATGAGGTATTCATAAAATTCAATTTTGTTGCATGTCGCCGTCATAAAAGTGCGCGATTCCTTTTGTTGGCAGCGCATGGAAATAAATACAAAATCTGTGCATTGCTTTGCTGGTCACGTTGTTGTTCAGTGCTCAGTGAGGCCAGTCTCTGGCATTGGGCAGGTTTGCTGGCATCAGGCATCAAGTTCAAGCTGTGCTGTGCAGTGCTGGGCTGACTTACAATTTAACTGCAGTTCTTATCAAGTTATTGCCTGGAGGCTCAACTAGAGTTTAAATATTATATGGAAATTGTGTTTTATGATACATATTAAGAATAATGTATTTATTAACTCAAAGCTACTGTTTCTGGGATGAAAACATATT